>CM014093.1:2377068-2485246 GCA_004119915.2 Collichthys lucidus | reverse complement strand
GGCAACAGCAGACTGAACCTCTTTGATTGTGAGCTCTGCATTTTCAATCTTCAACACCTAACCTGGGTAGGCTACATTTATCTAAAAACGTATTAATAATCTCAGACTCTGAGGTGGATTTAAAAGTATACAAGTCTGTGTAAAATTCGAGGAACCTGTTATTAATATCTTTGGGTTTTGTGAGTATTATGTTATCACAGGCGTTTACCTTATGTTTTGTCCTGTCATTCTCCATTTTTCGGAGCTGACGAGCTAATAATTTGTGTGGTTTATCCCCTAATTCGAAGAACCTTTGTCTGGTATACAGGAATGCTTTACTCATTTTCACATTTTATTTTTTGTTGTAGTTGAGTTAAGTTGTAGATGGGGATCGGGCATTTTCCTGATCCAGTGCTTTGATCTGTTCTTCCAGGTCTTTTAATTTGGACATGTTTTCTTTTTTACTTGATGCCTCAAATAAATTATGAACATCTTTTCAACTGTACCAGCTCTATTCGATCTGTTATTTTTCTTTAGTCTTTCAGGTACCCTGGAGGTCAACTCTGTCAAACAGGATGACGACTCTCACACACTGGAGTCTGTTGACTAGAGTCATCTGGAACGGATCCTCCTTCCGGTTTTCAAAATAAGACGTGGGTGTTAAATGTATTAAACGTGTATTTATAAAATATAAAAAATGGTTTGATTAAAAGAAAAGTGTCTAATAAAACCTACCACTGCTACGCCGACGACACACAGTTATACCTGTCGTTCCAGCCGGACGACACCACGGTCTCCGCACGCATCTCCGCCTGTCTTTCTGATTTGTCAACCTGGATGAAAGACCACCATCTCCAGCTTAATCTGTCAAAAACCGAACTCCTGGTCATCCCTGCCCATGAGTCAATCTGCCATGACTTCAACCTGAAAATTGGCACCGTCACTATCACCCCTAACCATGCTGCAAAAAACCTGGGCGTGGTACTAGATGATCGTCTTTCTCTGTCTGAGCACATTTCCTCCGTAGCGAGGTCATGTCGCTATGCTCTGTACAATATTAGAAAAATCAGACCGTACCTGACCCAATATGCCGCTCAGCTCCTGATTCAGGCTACAGTCATCTCCCGCCTTGATTACTGCAACTCGCTCTTGGCTGGCCTACCTGCTTGCGCGATCAAACCTTTGCAAATGGTCCAGAATGCCGCAGCGCGACTGGTTTTCAATCAACCTAAAAAGTCACATGTCACCCCCCTCTTCAGCGACCTGCACTGGCTGCCTGTAGCTGCCAGAGTTAAACACAAAGCTCTGACGCTAGCCTACAAAACCACCTCAGGATCTGCCCCTGCCTATCTCAGCGTCTTAATCAAGGCTCACGTCCCGACCAGGGCGTTACGCTCAGCTCATACAAACCGTCTAGTTGTACCCTCGCCTCTCACAAAGCGAGGTCACTCTAAACTCTTCTCTGTGGTCGTCCCCAAATGGTGGAATGACCTACCAACGGCTACAAGAACTGCAACATCCCTTTCTACCTTCAAAAAACTTCTAAAAACCTTTCTGTTTCGAGAATGCTTCCCTGCCTAACAAAACTAACAAACTACTCTGTGCTCCTTTACACCTTTTCAGCTTATGTCCTCCTCTGTAAGTCGCTTTGGATAAAAGCGTCTGCTAAATGCAATGTAATGTAATGTAATGTAAAACAAGTATGATCCTGCACTGCTTCAGTGCTCATATGTACATTATGAAATATATTAAAAATTCATTAAAGATATGACAAGTGCTAAAGTTATATAAAAAGAGGTGTGTCTTATACAGAAGGTGTACATAAACTGTTCTACATTGATTTTGAGTCAATAGGTCACCTAACCTGGAAGCTATTGAGCCTTAAAACTCATATTTACATTATGAAATATATAAAAAAATCATAAAAATATGACAAGTGTTAAATGATATAAACACCGGTGTGTCTCATACAGCAGGTGTACATCTACTGTTCTACATTGATTTTGAGTTAATAGGTCACATGACCTGGAAGCTTTTAAGCTTCAAAGCTCATATTTACGCTATGAAATGTATTAAAAATTCATGAGAAATATGACAAGTGCTAAAATTATATAAAAAGAAGTGTGTCTCATACAGAAGGTGTACATAAACTGTTCTACATTGATTTTGAGTCAATAGGTCACCTAACCTGGAAGCTATTGAGCCTTAAAACTCATATTTACATTATGAAATATATAAAAAATTCATAAAAACATGACAAGTGTTAAAATGATATAAAAACAGGTGTGTCTCATACAGCAGGTGTACATCTACTGTTCTACATTGATTTTGAGTTAATAGGTCACATGACCTGGAAGCTTTTGAGCTTCAAAGCTCATATTTACGCTATGAAATGTATTAAAAATTCATAAGAAATATGACAAGTGTTACAATTCTATAAAACGAGGTGTGTCTCATACAGCAGGTGTACATAGACTGTTCTACATTGATTTTGAGTTAATAGGTCACATGACCTCAAAGCTATTGAGCTTTAAAGCTCATATTTACATTATGAAATGTATTAAAAATTCATAAGAAATATGACAAGTGTTACAATTCTATAAAAATAGGTGTGTCTCATACAGCAGGTGTAAATCTACTGTTCTACAATGATTTAAGGTCAATAGGTCACCTGACCTCAAAGCTATTGAGCTTCAAAGCTTATACTGACATTATGAAATATATTAGAAATTCATAAAAAATATGACAAGTGTTAAAATGATATAAAAACAGGTGTGTCTTATACAGAAGGTGTAAACCTACTGTTCTACATTGATTCTGAGCAAATACAATGCTACCTAGGTAATAATGACATTATTTATTAGAAATTAACAATACAAAACAACAACAAGAACAACAATAATAATAATAATAATAATAATAATAATAATAATAATAATAATAATAATAAAAATAATAATAATAATAACAAGCAATCAACAACTCAAACAAGAAGGTACATATCTTTTTTTTTAGGTGCAAAGGGCGCAATTCCACTCACCTGCCCTTTCTTTTAGTAGCGTCTCTTCCTCGAGATCCAGGCACTCTTCATGATACCATCTCTCGCAGGTGTCACACTGTATTTGTAAAGTAAGTCAACAAAGACAATATCAGTATAATCTTCTCAGCAATGCCACTGAAGTATGCCACAGAGAGTCATTTGTGGTTGTAGACAAAAAGAAAAGGTGTGCTATAATCATTTCTATTCAGATTCCAGATTATGTCTTACACGTCATGTCATTATACTTTTTCAATGTGTGTAATGTGTCCATCCGTCCGTCTTCTTCCGCTCCGTTCCCAGGCCAGCCGAGAGTCCCTCCAGCGTGTCCTGGGTCTTCACCGGGGTCGCCTCCCGGAGGGACGTGCGCGGAACATCTCACCAGGGAGACGTCCAGGAGGCATCCTCACGAGATGCCCGAGCCACCTTAACTGGTTCCTCTCGATGCGGAGGAGCAGCGATTCTACTCTGAGCTCCTCGCGGATGGCCGAGCTTCTCACCCTATCTCTAAGGGAGAGCCCAGCCAACCTGCGAAGGAAGCTCATTTCGGCCGCTTGTATTCGCAATCTTACTCTTTCGGTCACTGCCCAAAGCTTGTGACCATAGGTGAGGGTAGGAACGTAAATCGACTGGAAAATCGAGAGCTTCGCCTTTCGGCTCAGCTCCTTCTTCACCACGACGAACCGGTGCAGAGTCAGCATCACTGCAGAAGCCGCACCGATCCGCCGGCCGATCTCCCGTTCCATCCTTCCCTCACTCGTGAACAAGAACCCGAGATACTTGAACTCCTCCACTTGAGGCAGGATCTCATCCCCGACCCGGAGACTGCACTCCACCCTTTTCCGGCTGAGAACCATAGCCTTGGACTTGGAGGGTCTGATTCTCATCCCAGCCGCTTCGCACTCGGCTACAAACTGCTCCAGAGAGAGCTGAAGGTCACGCTCCGATGAAGCCAACAAGACTAGATCGTCCGCAAAAAGCAGCGACCCAATCCTGAGGCCACCGGATTGCAGCCCCTCAACGCTCTGGCTGTGCCTTGAGATTCTGTCCATAAAGGTTATGATCAGAACCGGTGACAAAGGGCAGCCCTGGCGGAGTCCAACTCCCACGGGAAACAGGTCCGGCTTACTGCCGGCAATGCGGACCAAGCTCTGGCACCGAGAGTACAGGGACCGGATAGCCCGTATCAATGGGTCCGAAACCCCATACTCCCAATTCAGTTCAGTTCAGTTCAGAGCTTTATTGTCCCTCCAGGGGAAATTTGATTTGCAGTGGCAATGCAACATACACAACATAAAATAAATAGACAAACAGTGACATAAAACAATGAAGCAAAGTAAGCGGAGCACCCCCCACAGGACCTCCCGAGGGACACGGTCGAACGCCTTCTCCAGGTCCACAAAACACATGTAGACTGGTTGGGCGAACTCCGATGCACCCTCCAGGGCCGCGCTAAGGGTATGGTAAGCTGGTCCACAGTTCCACGACCAGGACGAAAACCACACTGCTCCTCCTGGATCCGAGGTTCGACAATCTTGCGGACCCTCCTGTCCAGGACCCCCGAAAAGACCTTCCCGGGGAGGCTGAGGAGTGTGATCCCCCTCTAGTTGGAGCACACCCCCCGGTCCCCCTTTTTGAAGAGGGGAACCACTACCCCGGTCTGTCAGTCCAGAGGCACTGCCCCTGATGTCCACGTGATGTTGCAGAGACGTGTCAACCAAGACAGCCCCACAAGATCGAAAGCTTTGAGGATCTCCGGGCGGACCTCATCCACCCCCGGGGCCCTGCCACTAAGGAGTTTTTGACTACCTCAGCGACCTCAGCCCCAGAGATGGGCGAGACCAACCGTCCCCACTGAACACAGTGTTGACAGTGCACTGCTTCCCCTGCCTGAGCCGTCGGATGGTGGTCCAGAACCTCCTCGAAGCTGTTCAAAAGTCGCTCTCAATGGCCTCACCGAACTCCTCCCACGCCCGAGTTTTTGCCTCCGCAACCACCGAGGCCACATTCCGCTTGGCACGACGATACCCGTCAGCTGCTTCAGGACTCCCACAAGCCAAAAAGGTTCTGTAGGCCTCCTTTGGGCCTGCCAGGTCTGACCAACATCGGAGCCAACTCACCACCAGGTGGTGATCAGTTGACAGCTCCGCCCCTCTCTTCACCCGAGTGTCCAAAACATGTGGCCGCAAGTCCGACCACACGACCACAAAGTCGATCATCGAACTGCGGCCAAGGGTGTCCTGGTGCCAAGTGCACATATGGACACCCATGGCGACAATCCATTGCGAGCACAGAAGTCCAATAACAGAACACCACTCGGGTTCAGATCAGGGGGCCGTTCCTCCCAATCACGCCCCTCCAGGTCTCACTGTCGCTGCCCACGTGAGCATTGAAGTCTCCCAGGAGGACGAGGGAGTCCCCAGAGAAGCGCTCTCCAGCACCCCCTCTAAAGACTCCAAGAAGGGTGGGTACTCTGAACTGCCATTCGGTGCATAGGCACAGACGACAGTCAGGACCCGTCCCCCCACCCGAAGGCGAAGGGAGGCCACCCTCTCGTCCACCGGGGTGAACCCCAACGTACAGGCGCCGAGCCGTTGGGGAAACAAGCATTCCCACCCCCGCTGTGCGCCTCTCGCCGGGGGTCAACACCAGAGTGGTAGAGCATCCAACCACTCTCAAGGAACCTCAATCTCGCGCACCAGCTCAGGCTCCTTCCCCGCCAGAGAGGTGACCTTCCACGTCCCCAGAGCCAGCTTCTGCAACCGGGGGTCGGACTGCCAGGGTCCCCGCCCCTGACTGCCACCCATCTCTCTTGCCAACGTGCCCCACCCCCAGGCCTGACTCCAGAGGAGGGCCTCGGTGGCCCGCGTCCGGGCAAGGGAAACTTGTGTAATCTTAAAATAATTATTTCCTGTCTTGTCCTTGTCCATTATGAGTACATAGGGATGCATGGGATATGGTAAGTGATAAAGTGATTTAATTTTAAGAACAGCACATTACACACATTGGAAAAGTATAATGTGTCAATGGGTCATGTGACCTTTTGACTCAAAATCAGTGTAAAACAGTAAATTTACACCTGCTGTATGAGACACACCTCTTTTTATATCATTTTAACACGTAATATTTATTATGAATGTTTTATATATTTTTTATATATTTCATAATATAAACATGAGCTCAATATAAACAAGACTCAATAGCTTCCAGTTCATGTGACATATTAACTCAAAATCAGTGTAGAACAGTCGATCTACACCTGCTAAATGAGACACTCTTTATAGAATTGTAACATTTGTAATATTTTTTTTTATTTTATTTTTTTAAAATATATTTCATAATGTACATATGAGCATTAAAGCAGTGCAGGATCATACTTGTTTCATGAGACACACTTTTTTTTAAATCAAACCATTCTTCATATTTTATAAATACACGTTTAATACGTTTAACACCCACGTCTTATTTTGAAAACTGGAAGTGTCCACACGCTGCAGTAAGCTAGCACCGACTTTCCCAGTCCCAGTATTTGCCATAAAGTCGGCAAAAAGGGCGCACTTGAAAATATTGGAGCGGCTGAGGTGACCACGCGAATACGAGAGACCGCTGGCGTGACCGCAGTGGAAAGTGTGGTCGGCCCGGACAATGTGGAAGCCATCACCGGAGATGTTCTGGTCTATAGTGTCCCTGTGCAGCCATGTTTCTGTGAAGCACATCAGACTGCAATCCCGGTACTCTGCATGGCTCCGCGTTAGCGCCGTTAGCTTGTCCACTTGTTGCAAGAGACCGCACATGTCCCATAACAACAGAGGGGAGACACGGCCCAAATCCTCTCCTCTCTACAAGCCCGCCCCTACTCGAACCTCCTCTGCATCCTCAGTGTGTTTTCCTTCAGAGTTTAGCTGGTATATCGGCTGCTCTCGCTGCTATGCCGGCCAGCATTAGCGTGATCAGTTGTTCCCCGGAGTAAACAAAGGCAGTGTGTCCAGGTGGAGCCGGCATTTAAAAAACAACACAAAGAAAAAAACATGACAAAAAGCACAAAAACTCTAAAAACATCCTTGTTAGAGAGGGCAGAAGTATTCTGTTGACTCTGCAATAGTAGGATGTATCAGCAGTGGCGAGGAGACCAAGTAGGCTACAGGGCAACAATGCAGAACTTTGTTACATGGTGTGAGATAAACCATCTACAGCTCAATGTGACAAAGACCAAAGAGCTGGTAGTGGACCTGAGGAGGGTAAAAAACACAGGTAACACCTATCTCCATTCGGGGGGCCTTGGTGGACATTGTGGAGGAGTACAAGTACTTGGCAGTGTACTTATACAACAAACTGGACTGGAATAAGAACACTTAAGCTGTCTACAGAAAAGGTCAGAGCCGCCTCAGCCGCCGCTGAGGATGTTCTATGAGTCGGTGGTGGCCAGTGCTATCTTCTTTGCCGTTGTGTGCTGGGGCAGCGCTTTGAAGGTAGCTGAAGCCAACAGGTTGAACAGACTTGTCCGTAAGGCCAGTGATGTTGTGGGGGTGCAGATGGACTCGCTGACTGTGGTGTTGGAAAGGAGGATGCTGTCTAAGGTGCAGGCTATCTTGTACAATATGTCCCACCCACTCCATGAGGTGCTGGACACACTCAGGAGCACCTTCAGCCAGAGACTGCGGGCACCAAGATGCTCCACAGAGAAACACAAGAAGTCTTTCCTACCTGTGAGCATCAGTCTCTACAACTCCTTCCTCAAAATATCAGACACTCTAAGTCAAGTCCAATAGCCATCCAACTGGCTTGGGCAAAATCACTATTCTCTGTACTGTCTCTAAAAGACTAAATTCTTTATAAGGTTTTAGATTTATATATTGCATAGTTCACTGTTACTTGTTTTTCAATCTACTGTTACTGGTTATACTTAACTGTTATTTATTTCAAAGACTAAATTCTTTATAAGGTTTTGATTTACATACTGCATATCTCACTGTTACTTGGTTTTTATTTTTTTGTTACTGGTCCTATTTAACTGTTATTTATACATGTGTATATCGTGCGTATATAGTGTTAAAATAGGATATTGTATGGGTGTATATTGTTAAAGTTTTGTTTTCTTGCTATTGTTTTCTTACTATCTCACTTACTGTTTGGGATCTGCGGTAACAAAAACAATTTCCCTGCGGGGATTAATAAAGTATTTCTGATTCTGATTTATTTTGAACCGATTTGTTTTGACTATCTGGATGGATGCTTCTGATGCTGGAGTTGGAGCAGTGTTGTCCCAGTTTGTTAGTGCTGATAAACTACACTTTCTTCTCCCATCATGTAACAGAGTGTAATTATAATGTCTGCAACCAGGAGCTGTTAGCGTGAAGCTGGCACTGAAGAGACTGCTGGTTTCTAATCTGGACAGATCAATACAGAACAATACAGAATTGGACAGAATACAGTAATGCAAGAGATAAGTCAATATTTCTTGCTTTTTTTACTGATGTACTGTACTGATTTCATTCATGTTCTCACTGTTATACTTAAACTGATTATAATTAAACTTCAGCACAGAAATGACAAAGACTGTGTAATGTGTTGTAAAAATGATCAGTAACCTGGATAATGTCAAAGCCATTCAATTCAATTTTATTTAGATAGCGTACACAGAATCAAAGAAACAGAAGGTTGCCTTCCTAGACATAATAGATAGCTTGCCGTTTACGTTACATGAACATGAACAGACAACATTGTCTCCAGACTAGAATGTGCTGACAGTAACACTAAATGGGTAAAAACATTTTCTTTGACTATTTCTGGGCATATAGTATTTGAGGTGTTATCTGTAGGGGTTTAAAGTCTAACTACCAGCATAAGATGGGCAGAATGTGAAACCAACTCAGATGTACTTCTGATGTACTTTGAGAGTGTCTCTAATTCTCCTTGGCCGAGCTTCAGTAAATATTACAGCATAAGACACCAGAGGCTCCTGAATACTTCAACTGATATCACAATTGACCCTTGATTTCACAACATTACCAACCATACTCTTATGTTCTATATGCTTAAAACCAGGACAAGACATGTGCGTGCATGTAAATATATTTCAATTATTAATGTATTTAATTTACAGATAATGTTGATGACATGATACATGAACATTTACTAATAGATACAAGTGTTATAAAATTACTATTTCCCTAAATATTACACGGGACTCACACAGGAGGCGGAACGGCAGTGGAACGGTAGTGCCACGGTACTTTGCCCGGTGTCAAATCACACCGGACGCTTTTCAGCCGCGGAACGGCAGTGGAGCGAGGCGGCCGTTTTCACGCGAGATCACGAGATCACGCGAGAATCCAAGCGAGACCCCGCGACAAACAGTGTATAAAGAAAACAACAACAAACAGCTGACTTTGCTTCTCCGACGTGGAGGAGATTATAAAAAGCATCTGTTGTGTCATGAATGATTGTGTGTTATTGTGTGTTAACAATTAGTCTCTCATCGTCCATGTTGAGACCCTTTGATCGATCTTTGATCACCTGGTGCCACCGGTTATGACGTAACGTTGATGTGAAGTTGTAAAAAGCTACATGAACTGCGTATTGTGTTTTATTTTGTAAGGTGGCGGAAGTTTATTATGTAGATTCAAGGCCGGGTTTCCTGTCTGGTGCGCAGTGCTCTGTTGAAATTTAAAAATAGAAAAAATAAATTATTAAATAAAAATAGGAATGAAACGGAAAGCTTGCGCCGTGGCGTGGTGAGCCGCTTCAGGGACGCCTCTGGACCGTGTCTGGACCACGCCCTGTGTGAGTGCTCTCATTGACTAGACTGACTTCTATTTGCTACGGTGACCGCGGCGGTACTGTGCCGCTTCCGTTCCGCCTCCTGTGTGAGTTGGCCTTTATGGTAAAAGGATCAGCTCCAGTGGACATGTTGCCACAGGCTCCCATAGCCACATGTGAAGGCGAGGTTAAAGCTCATTGTCATGGCCTCCTGCTGGCTGCAGTTTACTGTTTCATCTCGCTCCAAAACCCTGTCTTCTGCTTCTTTGTAGTCTCAGTGCGATAAATGTTACAGTCTAAAACTGGGCACAATTTTACAAAGTTTCTCCTTGAGGGCATTGACAGTGATTAAGGCCAAAATTTTGTAAATGTCATTAACATGTGGATAATTATTTTAGAACCTCACATAACCACCTCTACCAGAGGTATCCATTTGTACTTGTACAAAAAATATTGGATTAGGAAAGGTATACTGGTTAGGTTCTGCATTTACAAGACTTTTATATTGTATATAAGCACAATTATGGCATTTTAAATCTACTACTACTGGAAAAAAATAATCAAACTTAATAAGAAATTTGGGGGCAAGCCTAGTGATTGGTGTACTGTAACATTTTTGGATCTCTGGGCTAGACTATGGGGCATAAATTGTCTCTCTGTGTCTGTGGAGAGTAATATTGGCTTCGATAGAGGTGTGTTTGCTGCTGGCACAGCCCCACCCGGCTTAGCAACATCAAGATGTCTCGATGAAATGCTTTTGTCAGGATAGCATAATAAAATGGGTCTGCACAAGAGTTGAGGGGATAGAAAAGCACTAACAGCACCTGTGGGAAAAAAAAAACATATATCATTTATTTTAAACTGAAGAGAATCTGAATTAACGCTTAAGAGGAAGTCACACCTTGGAATCTGTGACAGTCATCAGGGGTTGGTGTAGAGCTGCAGATAAGCCATAGAAGCAAATGGGAGCCAGACACAGAAAATTGGTGAAAATTAGAACAGCCATACGTTTAGCCATGCTCGTATCAGATCTGCTGGACTGGTGTTGGGGATTATGCACCATACAGAAGATGTGGAGATAACATAAACATACAACCGTAAAAGCAATGATGTTGGCTATCAGGACAGAGACCACATAGGCCCGAGCAGCAGTTGTCTCAGTATCCATGGGTAAGCAGATGCTCACTTTCTGGTAACTGCTCACACCAATCACTGGTAGCAGTGCTAGCAGAAAACATAGCAGCCAGCCAAAAAGCATCAGCACAGCTGCATGGCGTAACCTAATTTTTCTATCTGGCCTCATTGCATAGAAGATGGCATGCCAGCGCCGAAGGCTGATTAAAGTTAATGTGTACACAGATAGCTCGCTGGCAAATACTGATAATGCCCCTGCTAAATTGCAGCCACTTCCTGTTTGCCATGCTATAGCATAATGGTAATAATGGGATCGTGTGTAGAGGTCAACAGATGCAACGAGCAGTAAGTACATCCCCATACAAAAGTCCGCAAATGCCAGGTGACCCATGAGGAAACGGGTAACGGACAACTTCTGTTGGCTGGTCAACAAGATGAACATTACCAAGAAGTTGGCTGAAATGGCTAATAGACTCACCACCCAGACCAACACCTTCAGGAAGCCTTGAGTCATTACATCCTCACAGGGGTTCAGGGCATCAGGCAGGGGGGAGCATGACAGTCCATCTGTGTATAGTTCATTACACAGCGCAACATCTAAACCTTCACCAAAATGCTCTGTATGTAACTCCACATAAAACAAACCCTCATTTTGAGACTGTTGACGTGAACAAATGGTGTTATCGTAGTGATTGTGATTTGTGCTGCTGGCCAATGGAACACCAAAGCTGTGATGATGTTGATAGATTTTGTGTCCCAGAGAGATAGCTGCAGAGGATTCCTGCAGCTTTCCCAAAGCAGTGCGGGTCAGGTTGCAAACAACTGCTTCAGAGTGTCTGGAACACAGATGACAAGGATTATTCTTCAGAAAAGATTAACTCTGGGCAACTGGACTTGTTTGTAGACATGTTTCGCCTCTCATCCAAGAAGCTTCTTCTGTTCTGACTGACTGGTGGGGAGTCTGGGTATTTTTCCTAGGCAAGATTGTGCATCAGCCCATTGATCCACTTTTCCACAGTTCGTTACTGCTCGTTGTTCTGCTGACTGTTATCAGAGCCGAAAAAGTTACCTAGGTTTTGTGAACAGCAGTCTTCAAGTCACCTGAGTGTCAGGCCAAGTGTGAAATGCTGTTCAGTCTTCAGGAAAGGTATGAACGGATGGCATTCATCTATAATCTATAATCTATATATTCATCTATAAGTCTGTGTGCTCCTCACTGCATTGGACAGCATACACCAGATTGCTTTTCTGAATGTGAGGTGAATGATCTTTAGGGTGTACCGGTTTCCGTCTAAGTGTGCTGCTGGTTTTGAAGAACACTGAGATTCTATGCTTGTTGAGTTTTTCTGATATGCCAGATAGGTAGGGGATCATGATGTTGTTCTGTCTATCCTTCTTTTCATGGGGTGGCTGTGGCTTGGAGGCAGAGGGGGTCAGATGAACAGCGGTTCGATCCCCAGCTCCTCCAGTCTGCACGTTGAAGTATCCTTGGGCAAGATACTTAAACCCCAAATTGCTTCAGAAGGCTGCGCCATTGGTGTGAATGTGTATGAATGGTTAGCTCCTAAAAGTGATGTGCAGTTGGCACCTAGCATGGCAGCCAGTGCTATCAGTGTATGACTGTGTGTAAATGGGTGAATGAGCTATGTAGTGTAATAGCACTTTGAGTGGTCGGAAGACTAGAAAGGTGATGTATAAGTAGAGTCTATTTACTATTTATCATTTTCTTCTTACCAATTGCCTTGCCTTAGATGCTTTTCCAAAAGTCCAGTTAGGGTATGTGATGTGGGAATCTTGGACAGGGAAAACAAGTAGTTTGAAGGAGCAGTAAGTGAAGCTATCTGTGTAAAAGTAGAGAAACTTTCACTTAATGGAGCAGGAGTTCATAAACAACACTTATCTCCCACCTATAATGTTGTCCTTTCATTCCCAGGAGACTAAACGGCATTTCACACTTGGCCTCATGTGACTCCACACACAAGAGTGGATCAATGGGCTGGTTTACTATCCTGCCTAGGATAAATACCCAGACTCTCCACCAGTCAGGGATAACTGAAGAAGCTTTTTGGAGGCAAAATCGTCTTCATGCATCTACAAATAACAGTTGATCCAGACTTTTATTTTCTTTCAAGAAAGATGACTGAGAACCTTCATAGACAACAAGGATTGTTATTCAGAGAATAAAAGAAAAGTAGTTGTCTTTATTTGTAGCCAGGCAAATTATCACATTTGTTGTATGAAGCACTTCTATGTTTAAAAAAAGCATACATAAGCTCTTCCTTTGGCTTTTTTTTTAGAAAAGTAAGTAAAGTAAGTAAAACTAAACTAGTAGCTGTGATAGGGAAGCTATGACTATATTTGTTGCTCTTGTTCAGCAGCCTCAAACGTCAAACTTGTGCTTCTATACCACAATCACAGAAACAGATCCAAAATAGTTCTGAAGGGGTTGCAGTGTTACATGTAAAGGTTTCTTGCTACCTGAAACATCAGTATTATTCTTACTATTTTTTTGTCAATTATTATTTACACATTAATATGGAGGCTAGTCCATTGTATTTTTATTAATTTAATTAAGTTATGTTATTTATTTTTACTGTTTTGGATTGATGGGTAGAGTTTTTATGTCACCTTGTTTTCAAAATCTACCATCATATTTTTCAGGAACATGCTGCATCTGTTGCATTTATTAATGTACTGAAGCCTGTTTTTCTATTAAAATGTAACAGATTGTTGCATCACTACAGATCATCTGAAAAGGTTAGGAATCTCTCCCTCAGAGTTTCCGCATCTTGCAGAGGGCCCCTAAACAGCTGGAAACAGCCCTGTTTAGATGTTTGTTGATAAATTAAATATACAACAAAGTTTAAAGTCATATGATGTACTGGATCAAGAATTCACTTGCAGCCAATTTGCTAATGAGGTGTCAGTCATCGGCCCTTCTATATATAAATAATATATATATATATATATAGCCCATGTTAAAAAACAACAACAAAAAAAAAACACTTCTCATAGGCCATAAACAGCAACTCCTTTGCAAATGAATTGAAATGAAGTTATTGTGAACAAGCATAACAGGTTACAGATATCAATGGAGAAACTGTATAGCTAAATGTAATCCAACCAAATAATTCAGTATATTAATAAAACATATGATAAAAATGAATAATAAAATGATCATGATGTTTATGTTGAAAAGCAGTAAATTTGAAAAATAACATTGTTTTAAAATCTCACAGTATAAAAAAAGAATAAGTAGATCATTTTTTTTTTGTAATAAAATGATGCATTCTTTTTGATATGATACCTCTGACTTGATATTACAATTAGAAGAGTTTGTTGCTGATTTACCTTAAATAGAGTGACAAGTGATTCATACTGCACAGGATTTTTTGTAATGTCAAAACACTCTAGACTGGCTCAGCCTTTGGGAGTACCCAAATACATCCACTATACTATGGGCCTAAGAGTAGTTTGGAATTGAAAGCACAAATACATGAGAAACTGCAGTGGGAAAATATTTCCTAACACTTTCAGTTCTTTCTTACCCTCTCCATCTTTTCAACATTTTGAGGCCGCAGCAATGACTTGGGAAGGTCAATTCAGCACTCTGTAAATGGTGAAAGGCTCTAAAGGGTGGCAGTACTTTGAGAGCCCAAGTGTTTTTAGCTCGGAGCTTTTCAATGGCCTCCATACCTATTGAAGGCAGAGAGCTAACTTTGGTTTCTGAAAGGTCTCTGGAAAGATGGACAAAGAGTTCGGATTAATTCATTTGGTCACAAAGCTGAGGCTGTTCCTCAGCATGTACTTAAGTTACAAAATAAAGAGATTATTTAAAGAATATTATTATTTGATCTATATAAAAAAAGTTTGTACTTTTTTTTAGCAAACATTATACATTCACTCACAGGTGGGTTGGGCCATGAATCACTCCATAAAATGCAAAATCATCTATTTGTTCCAAATTCACATTCCTGTGAAGATAACTGAAGAATGGAGAATACATGAGAGTCAAAGTAATGTGCCCAGAATTTCTTTTTTTTTATTACTTACAATATAACATATACCCAGTAATTCATTTAACACATAAAACATTTTGAACAACCCAATAATACCAACAGTTACAGTCCAACCTGCCAAACAATTATTACAAACAAATATTTGTGAGTTCCATCCTATGTGTGTTTCAGTACAGTAATCAAATTGGCATACACTTCCTCTAGGCTGCTCCCATTGAAGGCATAGCGCTGGATCTCTTTCACGTCATTGTTATTTAACATGCTGAAAAAAAAATAATGACAGATAAATACATTTAAAAACTTCAGTTCACCTGATTGAGCCTTTTGTTTCCTGTAGACTATTTAAATATGGATGATGCATTACTATGCATATGTAAAAAGTTAAGCCATGTTATCACTAATAAGAATGAATTTGAAATAACTTGTAGTAGCAATTGTCATAATAAATGGAAAACTATTAGTTACTATTAATTATTTGTTTTTATTACACCTCCAGTTATGCAGTTAGATTACTAGAGAGCAAGTCACTGTGGTGTAAAGAGCCATAGAACTGAAAGTGTCCATTGTTTAGTCAAATCTTACTTACATGGTCAGAGCGTTCTCAGATATGCCAGTGAAAGAATTAGAGGGTATAACTTGTATGAAGACATTATCCACTATTTCCCTGCAAAAAAAACTAACATTTGTTAAAATTCGTACATTTCAGCTACCAAAAGTCATTGCAAGTGATTATATTTAAATGTTACATACAAAATAAAATCCTCTTGGCTGGACTGAATATGTTGGAGCCCAGGAAATGAGGTGAGACCCGTGTTGGTGATCCCACTGAATCATATTCATTTAAACAAAAGTCAGAACTTGATTGGGAATAGCACTGGTATCAGAAATAACTTGAACATTTCCACTATTTTTGTGAAAATATACTAATACAACAAATGAATTAATAAGCCAATGAAATTTTACTTACAGATACTTTAAATTAGGCAGATCCTTAAATGCCTCTTTGTCAATGAATGACAGTGATTTGATATCAGTTAGTTGTCTGCCAAACACACACACACACACACACACACACACACACACACACACACACACACACACACACACACACACACACACACACACACTTCTTGATCAGTGTTATCTATCAGATAAGAGGACTAGGTTTATAGATGTCATTTTGCTCTGTAGCCAATATAGTTCTACTAGTACAATTGTTGGACAGAGGCAGCACAACATAAAGTCTACACCAGGGGTCGGCAATTAGCGGCCCATGGGCCAAAACTGGCCCGCCATCAATTATATCTCGCCCGCTAGATGCCGTTGATTTATTTTAAAATATATATATATTTTAAAATATATCTTTTCAACCTCATGTTTGCTGTCAAAAATACAACAATTCCATAGATTTCACATCATTTATTAAAAAAGTAGCTGAAAAGTAACGTGACAGCAGCCAGAACACCCTTGCAGCCTTTTTACTTTACGCACAGGTTGGAACACTAATTGGCACGTGCGTGCGCTGTAACCTGTGGGAAATAAAAGCGTCCTGTGTCCCTCTTGCATCGGACAACGTGAACAAATATGTTTCATTAAACAAACAAGGTCGGCTTAAATATCAAATAGCCTAAAAAATGTGAATGCACATCAGCGGCATGGGGAAACAGATCTGTGCTGCTGTATACATTAGTTACAGCAGGTTGCTAGGTTTCATGACAGATGCCAGGAGATGCAGCAGTGGGCATAATAACAGCACATGGAAGCAAATTAATGTTTTAAATTAAATGCATTTTTTAAGTTAAATAACGTTTATTTTTAATAGGAAAGCATGGTCATGGCCCGCAATGGAATTGTCAGAAAAAAAATTGGCCTGGGTCCAAACTTATTTGCCGACCCCTGGACTACACTATGTGTATTCATGTTGGAATACATTCATATTAATTAGTGCATTACATACATGTGCGTGATCCTGGACAGATTGTGAAAAGAATGCCTCTCGAGACATTTTAAGGTATCATCATCAGAGATGTATCTGAAAAAGAACACACACAAACACATAAAATACAGCGCAAGTATAATCTAGAAACTGACAGTGGTTCAATCTAGATGAGCTTGCTCGCATTGTTTCCAGTACAACTTAGTTGTGTGAGTGTTGGGGAGATGAATCTGAATCTCTTTTAAGCTTTATTGTATAGATGCAGCTGAAGAGTAACACTGACTTTCAAGTGTTGCGAATAAGCAAACTGTGGATTGTCAAAATATAACTGTAGCCAGTTCCAATTAATGAAACAGTACTAGTCCCTAAACTTGTAGCCTAAATCCTCTCCAGAGTGGAGACCCTCAATGCAGATCTCCTCCATACACAGTATAAATAGTATAGAACTTTATTTTAATAATCTTTGTCTGGATATTTCCAGATTGTTACCCCTATTCTATTTTTGAAAATTTGATTTTAGATAGAGATTTTTTTTCTGAAAATAAATTGATCATGCAAACAGTGTTTGGGGCAGGCAGCGACAGAGCGTTGCCTGGCACAAGTGCCTTGTAAGCAGAAGTGGGGGCTTGATAAAGTTTGATAAATGTGAAATTATGCTCTTGGATAACGGCGCTCACGATGAACCAGATTATGTTAATCCTTTTTGATGAGCCCCATCAGGATTCACTTACTTAGGAATCCGAGTTATATACAGAAAGAAACCTTAACAAGATGGAAAAGCCTCTCTATATCATTTCTTGGCAGAATTAACCTTATTAAGATGACAGTCCTTACAAAAAGTATTACACTGTCTATACAGTACAAGCCAGAATAAGTTCCTTCTGGGGGAATGGACATTCAGATTGTCCTTGGCTTGATTTAGAGACAGTCATTTGTAATCTAATTTCTCCTGTGAACCTGTTGGGTTAACTGAATACTTCCGGCACCCGCCCAGGCAGGATGCCAACACAATAGCACGTGTTGTGATGTCTGTAGTGTTTAAAGGGTTAGGATTAGCTTAGTGTTTTTTTTTTTTTGAACTACACTAGCTGTGTAGAACTTTATGTATCCTATGGATACAATATATTTTTACTGAACATAGCGGATGACAACTTTATGCAAGGAAGAAGCTGCTTTCACTCTTAACAATGCAATGCGCCAGCACTGAACATGCCATACCTGAGGAGCTGAGGAGGAGGCACCGAGGCCACAGAGCCAGAGCAAAGGTTGGGGCTAGGCTAGTGGCTAAGCGGTGGAGGTACAAGCCCTTAATTCCGTCACAATTTTGGGCAATGTGAACTGTCACATTCTGAATGTGAGAACCGATAGGACATTCAGGGAGTGCAGTTTACTGTGTCTCTGAAACTTGGCTCACTCAGAACACTCTGCATGCTAATGTGGATTTACCTGGATTCACTACAGTGACAGCGGACAGGGACTGTAGACGCAGCAGCAAATGCAAATGAGGGGGTCTCACACTGTTTATTACCACCAGATGGTGCAACCAGGGGCATGTTATGGTAAATGTGATTGTGTGCAACAGAGACTTCAAGCTGCTGGCGGTAGGTCTCAGACTATATTACATGGCTAGAGTTCTCCCACGTCATTGCAGTTTGTGTTTATGTCCCTCCACTCCACACGCTGAGACCGTGTGTGATGTGGTCCACTCCACCATAGCAAGACTACTAAATACAACACCCAGACGCATTCTCGCCACCTCTGGGGATTTTAATGATAGGGGCTTTATTTGTCATTGTAACAGTACAAGTACAGTACAACGAAATTGCAGACCAGTCTGTCCATACAAACAATACATGTAATGACAATGGGGGAGGACAGGACAGTGTGTGGTAGCCAAAAAAAGGGAGGGAAAAGAAATAAAAGGGATACAACATGGGGAGAGGGGAGGAGAGAAAAAGAACAACCCCCAGTCTGTGCTCCTGTAAGGAGTACACTCTGGGAGCAGGACAAAAACACCTCAGCAGTTATAGCACATATACAATACACTCTACAACATGAAAAACACAACACTGCCACCAGGGGGTAGGGGAAGGGTAGTTGAATAATCCAGCCCAGACACGCAGTCATCCGGGTCCTGCAGCCAAGAGGCGCTGAACACACCGGATCCGCTTTGTCAGGCCGGTGGGAACAAGCGGTGAAGGTGGGTGGATGGGGGTAGGGCAGTGAAAGCATATCTGTAAGTCTGTGTGTGTGTGTGCGTAGGCCTGGAGACCTGTCCCGCCCTGTCCGTAATCATGGAGCCTCAGTGTGCAGATGTTATGGCGATGGGATGGCAGTTGCTATGGAGACAGCCTTGATCAGGCCATGGCAGAACAGTCAACAAGTGTCAGTGGGAGATGGGGTAGTAGGGCAAAGAGCGTCTCGCTAAAGTGATCATCCGGGGGAGTTGTTATTCCAGCAGAGGCCTTGGCCAGGCTCTGCAGGTGTGGGGAGGTCAAGATAAGATTGGAATTTGTTGGTCTTAGGCCCCGTAGCTGCGTTTTCTGCTACAGGCACACTTAGCCAGCTTGGTCTCCAAAACGATCCATTTGTCTTTGCAAAGCTGTCAGCTTCTCCATGATGTAGTCCATGTCCTGGTTATTCTTGATGTTTTCCATCGATCCTGTAATGGTGACCATGTTCTGGTTCATCAACTCGGTGATGTCGTCCACTTTGCGTCCCAGCACTGCGATGTTATCCCTGTTCTGGTTCACAGCCCCATTCAGGTTTCCGACAGCTTCACTCAGAGCTTCAATCATTGCCGGCAGCTTTATACGGCTATGCACGGCTGCCAGCATTTTCCGCATGCCTCGATGAATCAGCGCCATGCCCGCTCCAATCAGCAAGACACTTGTCATCAACAATCCGAATATAATGATGTCTTCAACGTCCTCCACAGAAAGAGCTGCCAGACACACGACCCGCCACTTCTCCCAGGCGTCCATCGAGTAACCAGCTGCGAACGCTCCGGCAGGGCATGTAGGTTCCCCCGAACCTGGGCTTCTCGTTGAGAAGATGGTGTCAATTGCGTTCAGAGACCAGTTAATCAAATCCATGCTGCTTGAAAATTTGGAGAGCATTACAGGGAGAGTCTCTTCAGTAGTAGACAAAAGACTAGACACAGACAAGATAGCAGAGCAGGCAAGGCCACAGGGAGGATAGGAGAGGAGAGAAAATGCGACCGCCTTCGTCAAGAGCCAGAATCATGTCATAGTGGACTCCACTCTACCAGACTTTCAGCAGTTTGTAAGTTACCACACCAGGAAGAACAGTACTCGAGACCTCCACCTATGCCAAGGTGAAGGAAGCTGACACTGCCACTCATCTGCCTCCACTGGGAAAATCTGATCATAACCTAGTCCTGCTCATGCCACAACACAAGCCAGAGATCTAGGTTACTTCAGACCAGCTGCACTGACATCCCACATCATGAAGACCTTTGAATGGCTGCTGCTCCATCTCCTCAGACTCCAGGACCACCACGCACAGGATCCACTGCAGTTTGGATACCAGGAAAACGTGGGCATGGAGGATGCCACAAAACAGCAAAGATAACATATCATATCATTTTGTGGATTTTTTTGCTACTCTTTGGGGGCTAGCTCGCAAAGTTTTCATCGCACAGTAATGAGACACATATCTTTGTAAGATATATTTTTATTTTTCCCCCTGCCGCGCCTCCCCTGAAGTCCTCTGGCGCCCCCCAAGGGTGGCGCGCCTGACACTTTGAAAACCTCTGTGCTAGCATAATTTGCATGCTTGGTTGCAAAGTGACGGCTGATATTGTACTCTTTCAAAACCACAACAGCTTCTTGGCATATGAGACACACAGCCGTTGATCGAACTTCAGTGAAAAAAATATTTCCTTGTCCACTCTATTAAATTCTCAGCACTCACTGTCCACTTTTCTTTTCTTTGGTCCGCTCATTTTTACAGAAGGGCTCAAACAGCCACGGGAAAATGAGAGTGAAATAAAGACACTACACTCCAACAAAGGTCCACCAATGTTCAGTGCACCATCTGGTGGGGAAATGCTGGCATTGAAGGGACAAGATGAAATGAATGATTGATGAATGATTTAGATTTTTTAAAAGTGGATAAGTTCTGCAGGCCATATTAAAAAGCCTAATATGGCCCGCGGGCCGTAGTTTGCCCATGTCTGGTCTACAGCCAGACACGGACTGATAATCTGGCATACTGTGCATTTGCCCGCTGGGCTGACGTGCTATTTGGGAAGACAAGTCCCAATATATATAACCAGTAGATCACACAGCCCAAACACACTGTTGGGCCGGTCTTAGTTATGGGCAATGCGGGCGACCGCCCAGGGTGCAGTCTCCGTGAGCCTGCGGAGTGCAAGAGAAAAAAAATCACGGGCGGGGGTGGGGGTTGGCTGGTTGTGGTCCAACCCGTTCTCATTCCCAACGCGTAAAATACCAACGATTTGTCACGTCCCTTGACGTCTGATACCGATGTAAAAGGTACCCTTCCGTGTCTGAATGAAACGCTCTGGGTTGTCAATTGACAATAATCCGTTTGCGCTGGTAAGAGACGCTCAGAGCAGAGCTCCAGCTGTCCATTCACTCCCATAATAACCCGACCACAGCGATACATGACGCTGCAAACTACAATCTTATTAGTCAACCGAGGACCCTCTGCCCGAAACTGTTTTTCTCACTATGTTAAAGATTTCTTTTATTGATATCATCAACGTTTCTCAGCACAAACACGCCAAAGTGTCACTGATAATTTAACAATAAGATAGCTTCATGTTGTGGCCCTCAGTATGTTTTTTTTCTCCTTCTAGCCTGAGAAATAAACTTTTATTCCTATGTTTTGGATAGCGGAAAGGCCTACACTACCCATAAGGCTCGACCACCGACGTTTTATGATGCCCCTTCACCTCTGATACGCAATACTTAATGCATCTTGGGAGTCGTAGTAAACGTATGCTTCAAGTCAGGGTCCATCGACGAGAATTTCTCATCGTGACACGAGCCAAATCCCAGCCAAGTAAGTTGTGATAAACTCTGCGGGTAATTTGCATGTTGACAGAACTATTAATCAGTTATAAAATATTTTCTGAGAGCAGTCTGTGTACCAAGAGAACTACCTCTGCAACAGTTTATTTTTTTTCTTTTGTTATGTATTCACATGTGAAAGACACTAGCTAACGGTAGTACTAGTTTATATTAGCATTGTAGTTTTAAAGCAGTCTTTAAATAATGTTATATATTCTGTACTATAGTAAAAAATGTAATTGTAATAATTTTCTCGAACACCATACCTGATAATTCTCTCCAAGACTTTCCAGTATAAGAAATACATATGTAAACATGTTATCAATATGAACACCAAGATTCTTATAAGAGCATACCTGATTACCTCCCTGAAGTGGTTAGCATCACCCTTGTACAAAACTATATGTCACAGTACTAGGTTGATGTGTCTTATGCTATGCACTACAAAGTCAGGGAAGCAGTGTCATCAGAGGATTTAAGTTATTAGCTATTTGGAATTATACTCCAAATCTCACACTACTTGTACTTATTGATTTGGGTCAGTGAGGGTGTCAGATGACTTTTTTTATCCCAATATATTACAAGTTGTAACTTTGGTTAAAAAAAAATCTTGTGTCTCTCTATCTCTATCACAGGCTCCACTGCTACTGTAATCATTTTATCAGTCATTGTAATTCAAATCAAATCAAATGAATTTTATTTGTATAGCCCAAAGTCACAAAGTACATTTGCTTGGAGGGCTTTACAATCTGTACAGGGAGTGACACCCTCTGTCCTTAGACCCTCGGTTCGAGTGAGGAAAAGCTTGCCCACAAAAAAACCCTTTTAACAGGGCAAAAAAATGTGGAAGAAACCTCAGGAAGAGCCACAGAGGAGGGATCTCTCTCCCAGGACGGACAGACGTGCAATGGATGTCACGTGTACAGGACAAATCAACACAAACATATTGTACAATTACAATGACTGATAAAATGACAATGAATCACAATGAATGATAAAGTGACCACAGTAACAGATATGGTAGTAATAATGACAGTAATAATATATATAGTGGACGTCGTGCAGGATCATAGCAGCAGCCACGATCCATGAGAACCTGCTGGACGACAGAGCACAAAAACTCCGGGGACGTTTGGTGGGACATGTCCACAGATGGAGCGAGAGAGAGAGAGAGAGAGAGAGAGAGAGAGAGAGAGAGAGAGAGATGGACAGAGAGAGGGAGAGAGAGAGAGAGAGAGAGAGAGAGAGAAAGAAAGGGTTTTCAGTAAGGGAGGTGTGACTGCATCTTCAACCAATACCGTGCCTGGCTAGGCATAACCCTGGGGGGGGTGGAGTCTCCCGGCAGTCTAACTAAGGGATGACCTGAGCCAGACCTAACTATAAGCTTTATCAAAAAGGTAAGTCTTAAGTCTACTCTTAAAAGTGTTGACATTTCTGCCTCCCGAACCCAGAATGGTAGTTTGTTCCACAGAAGAGGAGCCTGATAGCTTAAAGCTCTGACTCCCAATTTACTTTTGGAGACTATAGGAACCACAAGGAACCCAGCGTCCTGAGAGCGCAGTGTTCTAGAGGGGTAGTAAGGTACTATGAGCTCTTTTAGATATGATGGTGCCTGACCATGAAGAGATTTGTAAGTAAGGAGGAGAATTTTAAATTCTATTCTAGATGTAATAGGTAGCCAATGCAAGGAAGCCAAAATGGGAGAGATGTGATCTCTGATCTTGGTTCCTGTCAGGACGCGTGCAGCAGCATTCTGAATTAACTGCAAAGTCCTAAGAGACCTATTAGAGCAGCCTGATAACAAAGAGTTACAATAGTCCAGCCTTGAAGTAACAAATGCGTGGACTAGTTTTTCTGCATCCGCTTGATAGACAATGCGTCTGATTTTAGCGGTTACGTAAGTGGAAGAATGCAGTCCTCGAAATTTGTTTTATATGGACGTTAAAGGACAAATCCTGATCAAAAACAACTCCAACATTCTTTACAGAGGAGCTGGAGGCCAGGGTGATCCCATCTAAAGTAACTAAGTCTCTAGAAAGAGAGTTTCTGAGGTGCTTGGGTCCAATTACAAGAACTTCAGTTTTGTCTGAATTTAACATCAGAAAATTATAGGTCATCCTATTTTTTTATATCCTTAAGGCATGCTTGGAGTTTAGTTAACTGATTGGTTGCATCAGGCTTGATCAATAAATATAATTGGGTGTTGTCAGCATAACATTGAAAATTGAACGAGTAATTCCTAATCCTGTTCCCTAAAGGAAGCATATATAAACTAAATAAAAGTGGTCCTAGTACAGAACCTTGTGGGACTCCATGACAAACTTGGTACAAACTGGTATGCATGGAGGATTCATCATTGACGTGAACAAACTGAGATATATAAACCAGCTTAGGGTGGTTCCTTTGATGCCAATTTGATCTTCCACTCAGAATTTGATGGTCAATGGTGTCAAATGCAGCACTAAGATCTAACAGGACAAGTACAGAGATGAGTCCTTTGTCTGATGCTATTAGGAGGTCATTTGTAACTTTGACTCTGTGCTATGATGCACTCTAAATCCTGACTGAAAATCCTCAAATAGACTATTGTTGGAGAAAGTCACACAGTTGATTAGCTACAGCTTTCTCAAGTATCTTAGACACAAAGAAACGGTTTGATATCGGTCTGTAGTTGGCTAGGACCTCTGGGTCTAGAGTGGGCTTTTCAAGAAGAGGTTTAATTACAGCTACCCTAATAAAGACAGATTAATCGTATCCAATAACGAATGACTAACTAGAGGTAAAACATCCTTGAGCAGCCGGGTTGGGATGGGGTCTAAGAGACAGGTTGATGGCTTAGCTGCAGAAATGATTAAAGTTATTTGATGAAGGTCGATGGGAGAAAAACAGTCTAAATACATATCAGGTTTTACAGCTGTTTCCAAACTTGCTGTATCAGAATGCAGATCAATGCCTTTTGAGGGCAGGAGGTGATGGATTTTGTCTCTAATAGTTATAATTTATCATTAAAGAATCTCATGAAGTCATTTTCATTTCATTCATTTCAATTCATTGTCATTTTATCATTCATTGTGATTCATTGTCATTTTATCAGTCATTGTAATTGTACAATATGTTTGTTGATCTGTCCTGTACACGTGACATCTATTGCACGTCTGTCCGTCCTGGGAGAGGGATCCCTCCTCTTTGGCTCTTCCTGAGGTTTCTTCCACATTTTTTCCCTGTTTAAGGTTTTTTGTGGCAAGTTTTTCCTCACTGGAACCGAGCGTCCAAGGACAGAGGGTGTCACTCCCTATACAGATTGTAAAGCCCTCCAAGCAAAATGTGTTTTGTGAATTTAGGCTATACAAATAAAATTTGATTTGATTTGACTAATTTGGATTAAAATGAAATTGTATAAAGCATGACATGAATATAGAAGATATTTCAACCTAGATATTCTTATATGTCACAACCTAACTTATCCTTTTAACCTATATTGTGTGTGTGTGTTGTTGTTGTTATTATTGTTGTTGTTGTTGTTGTTTTCTTTTCCTGAGAGTGGCAAAGTGTGGGATGACACATGGGGACCTGCGCAAGCTTATCTGTAAAACAGCCCACCACAGGTTGCAGAGTTGGCACCACAAGTTCCCAGTTCAAAGTTCAACATGTTGAAATTCGCAATAAAAATAAAGTTAAAGTTCAGGATAAAATATTGAATACACATTTCAGTCAGTGTCAGTCTGTTTTACTCTATAACTGGCTTAAGTACATAAAACATCTATGAATCCAATAGATCAATAATATCTCAAGTAATGTGTTCACAGCTCTCGATATGTGATATCTCACATTTGTGGTCTACTTCTCATTACACACATACACACACACACGGAAAAAAAAATAGATTTAAAATAGGACAATTAAATATTTGGCTGTCTAAGTACACAGTATAAGTAGGGTAGTAAAATATCAGTTTAGGAAGTCTATTGATCAAATTTTCATCCTAGAAAAATTATAGAGGAACATAGAGATAACATAATCTGAATAGTTTAACATCTTGTGTGCTGATGAAGGCTTGAATGGATCATTTATTTAACTCGATCAATAGTTTCATATCTATGACAATAATTTGATAGGTTAAACAAGGTTGGTTTAGGCCTGGCAATACAGCATGCCTCCTGATACGTATACTCGCTACTCGCAAGGGCTGATGAGTTAAAGCCTTAACTAGTAGGCCTCATTGAGTACAGAACACCTGACCTCTGACCCTACCCAAGGGGCCATGGGTCCAAAACTCGGCACAGTGATTGTGGCCCACGTCCCGATACGTATACTCAAACTTCAGACCCCTGCCTTAAAGCATTGATGAGTTAATCCCAAAAAGGTGTTAAAGCCTTAACTAGTAGGCCTCATTAAGTACAGAACGGCTGACCTCTGACCCTACCCAAGGGGCCATGGGTCCAAAACTCGGCACAGTGATTGTGGCCCACGCTCCGATACGCATACTCAAATTTCAGCCCCCTGCCTCAAAGCTTTGATGTGTTATCAGGAGATAGTGACCGGAAAAGAAGAGGGTCAGATATGGGGGTCTCACAAAAAAAACGTGTCTTTTTGGCCATCGTGTGGCAGCCTTTGACCCCAGGGGCCCCAGATTTGGAACAGTGGATCCCCCGGGGGCCCTGAATAATAAACCGATGGGAAAAAAAACACAAGTCCAGTAGAATTTTTTTTGCCCAGTCTGGATTCCTGAGCATTGGGGTCCTGTCAGACTCATGCAGTCCTATACCTTCTGACCTGCGTGGAGGTTTTGGAGGACATGTGTTTCTACAAGTCGCACAGGTCTTAGTATGTTGTTCAGGGGCATGAGACGAGCGGAAAGATGTTGGTCCGATCCACGTCGGCCCAGTACTTTTCAACGGGCAAGGCCGAGAAAGGATGCCGTTACACGAATGTGCGCCCTTGCTGCCACCACAAAACTCACTGTGCTATTCTAGATGGAGGTCTGGGTCAGGCTCCCAAAGTCCCAACTTTGTAGGCCTTCTAGAAAGCTAACTAGCTCTACAGTGATGGGATTGTGACGGGACCAAAAAATCCCAGCAGAAGGTTCCACGGCGTACAACATAATTTCAGCCTCCTACCTCAAAGCATTGTCAAGTTATTCCCTAAAAGGTGTCCAGAACGGGTGAACTCTGACCTTTCCAAAGGGGGTACGGGGGTGAAAATCGGAGGCCTGATCAGACCCTGCGTCCTGATACACATACTCAGATTTCAGCCTCCTTCCTCAAAGCACTGATGAGTTATTCACAAACCAAACAGGTGTTTTTAAGCCTGAACTACTAGGCCTCGTTAAGTACAGAACGGCTGACCTCTGACCCTCCTGAAGGGCGCACGGGTCTGAAACTAAACACCGTGGTCGACCATGCTGTCCCAATGCGCGGGTGCGGATTTCAGGCCCCTACCTCAAAGCGTTGATGAGTTATCAGGGGATATGGCCTTGACCTTGGGGTCAGCTTGAGGTGGCTCAGATATGTTCTGTGACTGTCAATTCACCAGTGTGATGGCATGCTTTTTAATAAAACACATCCTAGCAAATATGTCAATTCGTCTTTGATGATTTCTTCGACAAAACACTGAACAAAACTCACATGGTGATTGTGCTGCATGGTGCTTGTGATCCTTTGAGCAGCCCAGAAAGCTTTCCATGAATAAAATTGTTACTGTATATGCAGCTCCAGCGTAAACTGCACACAGGAAATTCCATTTTTCCTTCTCAAAAGGTCTGTTGATAACAAGCTCTGTCTAAAAACAGACATTATAAAAAGCACATTAAACAGAGACGTGATTAACTTTTTATTTTATCAGTCATATTATCAATGGTGACACACACACACACACTCTCAATCTTTATCAGAAGTGCTGAAGTCACTCTCAGCAGCATCCACTGAATTTTCCTCCTCCTCCTCGTCTGTTTCCAGGAGTGGTTGGTGGCTGAGGATTCTCTGGTCTTTGACTTTTAGCATTTCAACTTTAAGTTCAGTTTGTTTTCTTTAGGAGTACCTTCTTTGCATCCTCCGACATGCCAACAAGAGAGGCTGTAAAAAAAACAAAACATATATATATATCACCTGTATATATATATATAGTAATGTCAAAAAGAGCCAGTAAGTGTTAGCCAGTAAGCTTGTTATAGCTTGAAGATCCAGTGAAACTTTACTGCTTATAGCCTGAGGAGATCGTTACCTAACCCGAGTTTGTGCTGGACATAATTTGCTTTGACGGTTCAGCCAGCTTGTTATCATCGACAGCAGCCACCAACCGTTTTTTCTCATCCAAGATGACAAGGGCACACTTGTCATATAATGTATGTTTAGACTAAAATCAACACTGTTTCATTTGTTTGCAGGAACATGCATCACATCCAGCTTAAAACAAACAAGGATCCGATTTTATTCGGATACATATACATTTACAAACTGTAAAGGTATGAAACTGTCTATTTCAAGGAAACTGACGTACCAGTTTGCCTGTAAAGATTTTGTTTTTGCACTCTGACGACGACGACAAGCTCCTCTATTCATTCCTGCAGTGCTCCAAGGCTGCCATCAGTTTGATCCATTTCTATGTGAGAGTAACATTAAGAGTACAGTATGAGTTTAGTACATAAAACTTATCACTCACTTACATTCAGCAATCAGTCTTTTAAGCAGAATTTCAAGGGATATAGTAAGTTATACTAAACAGTAAATATTAAACAGTAATCATATGTTAATGGAGCCAATTTCACAGAAAAAAAGTAATATATTCAGTAATAAAAATTAGGTTTCAGAAGCTGGACATGCTGTAGAAATGTGCTAATGGGGGTACCAAAGTCACTTTTTACCCTCTACAATAAATTACACAAGAGTGTTCCCTCTTGAAGTAGTGTTTAACTACATCACTTTTAAAAATAATAAATGTTACCTCCATATCCTGAAGGAGTTCGTTGGCACCCTGAAGCGCTTCCACCAATTCAAGCTCCTCTGAATCACTCATTTTACAAACTGAAGAGGAAAGAGATTTTGATAGAACTCGGTGACACAAAGAAATACGTAAAACACATAAGTAAAGCAATCCAAATCATTTTCAGTGTTTGCGCTCCGTTCAACAATGTTAGCAATTAACGTTAGCATTATGGGTTTTTACAGAACTAGCAGAAGTAGAAAACTGCTTTTTAACATTACACACCATGCAATGCTATTTGTGCCAGGGCATACAATATTAGCAACGTGCAACTCCTTTAATGTTTGTAATAGATTAAATCCATCATCGGTGCTACAGTAGCCACGTACAGTCTTAAGCTTACTGTACCGAGCACACTGACGGTAGCCATTTTTAAATGCCTTAAACTGTTACTTTGCGAAACTAGTGAATCAAGGTAATCTCTTTCTAAAACGTACACTTTCACTTTCTCAAAGTAGTCTTTTTTTTACATACCTGCGTTAGAATCAATTTCTTCTTCACCATATTCATCTTCATCTTCACCTTCTGCTCGTGCTCCGTTTTATACAGACCTGGGAAGATACCTTTTGCGTATCAGAGGTGGGAAGGGGCGTGACAAATCGTCGGTGGTCGAGCCTTATGGGTAGTGTAGGCGTTTCCGCTATCCAAAACATACGAATAAAAGTTTATTTCTCAGGCTAGAAGGAGAAAAAAAACATACTGAGGGCTACAACATGAAGCTATCTTATTGTTGAATTATCAGTGACACTTTGGCGTGTTTGTGCTGAGAAACGTTGATGATAATATTAAAAGAAATCTTTAACATAGTTAGAAAAACACTTCCGGGAAGAAGGTCCTCGGTTGTCCAATCAGATTGTAGCTTGCAGCGTCATGTATCGCTGTGGTCGAGTAATTATTGGAGTGAATGGACGGCTGGAGCTCTGCTCTGAGAGTCTCTTACCAGCGCAAACGGATTATATTGGAGTCAATTGACAACCCAGAGTGTTTCATTCAGACGCGGAAGGGTACCTTTTACGTCAGTATCAGACGTCAAGGGGTGTGACAAATCGTATTTTACACGTTGGGAATGGGAACGGGTTGTGTGGTCTGGTCCAAAATGCCAGTGCCGATTTTTTATTCCAGCCTTAGTTAATTGTATATATTTTTTTTATCACTATTAGGTAGGTCTACTTCTTTTTTTTAATAAAAACAAAATAATTTTATTATATTTATACTTTTCTATTTGTAAAGATAAAAGATTTCATTTTTAAAGTCCTTCTTTGGACATTACTCTGCACATATTTAGCTTCTTTGCACAGGTTCAATGTAAATGCTGAGCTTAATTTTAATTATGTCTATTTCTTATCTATTTTCTATCTAAATGAAAGGCCAAATATAGCTAAGAACAACCCTTTGATAATTTGATAATGTACTTTGGGCATGGAGAAAATTTAGGAAACACTCATCCACTTAATGTTCTAACAACATTGGTAGATAACCCTGTAGTTTGACCATGAGCTTGACTCGGAGAACTGTCACTAGCATTGCTAGAATTATCATGGAATAAAACTGGGGAGTATCCTAAGCTGGTGAGATCAAGTGTAAGACTGTGAAAATATTAAATATAATGACTGGCATGGGGGAGCCACCTGAAGCACGTTTATTTTTTAGAGTGCTTACTAGTGCCTACCACCCAGATCCAAAATTAAAAACAGACAGAAGTACATCAATGCAGTGTGGATTCAAAATAGAACATGTTTCTTGGATTTTACAGTGCATGTGACTCATAAAAACATTTTTTGTTCATTGTGGTAACCAAGCTGGAGCCACATTTAAGTTTGTTTGAATTCAGTTATTTACATTGTTTTGTGAGTGTGCACCATCTACAGGTGACGATGGTGGTGCGACCGTTTGAATAGCAGCTCTTCAGGTATCAGGGGGAGAAGGCAGACCAGCAGACACCGTCATTGACCGCAGTGTGTGAAGCTGTGTGGTCCTGCCGGTTACAAGTTTTAAAAGACCCATGCAAACAATGCGTTATTTATGTGTTTATTTAAGTTACAATAAATGATCGGCTTCATTCATCAATCAGCTCTAACTGGATTGTTTTTGGTCACAAACTGCAAGTCTGACACTTCACGACTGCTTTCTCCAAGTGGTGAAACAAAGTAACCTGAAAACTGGATACAAAGGGTTACAAGAAAAACCCAAACAAAGTTTTGCCACTACAATAGTCAATGACGAGCTGAGGATTCCGGAAAAAGAAACTTTTGAAACCGCGCGCAATGGAGACAAGACCGAGATGTCTATTGAGGACAAAAGATTTTTGAAAATTGCTAATGGAGCACTTTTGAAAGACAGACATTACAGTCTGAAACTGCCCTTTTGAAATCCTGATGTGCTCATGCCAAACAAACTCCAAGTTGCTGAACAGCGGTTGCAGAGCCTGAAAATGAAAATGAAAAGAGATGAGCGATTCAAAGAGGACTATGTCACGTTTATCAGTGACGTACTCAGGAACAACTATGCTGAGGAAGTCCCACAGGGGGAACTCAGACAGACACCAGGAAAGTCATGGTACTTACCACACCATGGAGTGTACCATCCTAAAAAGAACAAACTTAGAGTGGTGTTTGTTTGTGCTGCCTCCTATCAAGGTGTATCCCTGAACACAGAACTGCTCCAGGGTCCTGATCTGACCAACTCTCTGATTGGAGTGATTCTAAGTTTTCGTAAGGAGCCCATTGGAATCATGGCTGACATTAAATCAATGTTCCATCAGGTCAGAGTGGCTGAGTCTGATGTAAACTATTTGAGGTTCTTGTGGTGGCCACACGGTGACACCTGCCAGACAGTGTATGCTTGTACATATCTTTGGTGCTGTGTCCTCCCCTAGTGTGGCCAACTTTGCATTGCAAAAGATTGCTGCTGACAATGAGAACTGTTTTCCCCCTCAGGTGGCTGAGACCATCTGCCACAACTTTTATGTAGATGATTGTGCCAAGCAGCTTGAAAATGATAAAAGACTTCAGCATGCCACGCTGTCTGAAACCCCAGGATTATGGAGAGATAAAATGTGCAGAATTGCATCACTTTGCCGACGCCAGTGAGAATGGCTATGGCTCAATCAGCTACATCAGACAAGTAAACCAGCAGAATGTGATGTCGCTTTTGTCTTAGGAAAGTCCAGGGTCCTCTCCCTAAAGACCATCACAGTGCCGAGGCTGGAGGGCTTTACAATCTGAATAGGGAGTGGCCCTCTGTCCTTAGACCCTCGGTTCGAGTGAGGAAAAACTTGCCCACAAAAAACCCTTTAACAGGGAAAAAAGGTGGAAGAAACCTCAGGAAGAGCCACAGAGGAGAGATCCCTCTCCCAGGATGGACAGACGTGCAATGGATGTCACGTGTACAAGACAAATCAACACAAACATACTGTACAATTACAATGAATGATAAAATGACAATGAATTACAATGAATGATAAAATGACAATACTATCCAAGTGGATTCATGGACTAAACTCTGATAATCTACCAGAAAGAGAGAGAGGGGGCTTTGAAAAGAGAAATTGAGTAACAATAATAGAGAGCGAGCGTTGGCCTCAATAAAGCTGTTAATCAGCAAAATAAAAAGTTATTTCCTGATTGTTTCACAGCGGTTACATTCAGCAGGTATAGACACCCACAACAACCCACCTCAGCTCCCCTCAGCCCCCCACCACTGGTTACTGGTTTCCCTGCTCTTGTTTGAATACATGATAACATGGGTAAAAACATTCCTTTTGATGATCTTTGAGCATATTAAATAAACATACTATAATTTAACCTAACTTTATTTCATATGAACATCTTTCACAGTTTGCACCTCAGTCAAACTGAAAAAAGAGAAAAGTAACAAAGATGCAAACAATATCTGAGATGTGAAATTATCATCTAATGTTACTTACATTTCTTTCAATATTTTATAAAATTATTTGAATGCAAAAAGATTCTTGCACAGTCCCTACCAATGTTTTTTATTATTATTATTATTTAATATGATTGAATTTCCTTTAACCTTTTTTACAACACTAGAGCACAGTCAAACATTTGATATCCTTCCTCATCGCCTTCCTTGTTGTTTACTAAATATAGCTAACTAAATATAAAGTCTTACCCTAGTCAATATGTGACAAGTGTTTCTGTTTATGTGCCACTTTTAAATGACTTTAAATTCCATTTTATAATGGAATTGCATTCTTTGTTGCACGTTTCAATATCATTTGTTTGTAATATTGTTCATATTGTTTGCTGGTGAGTGACTCTCTAGCTAATTATGCTGGTTTACAAGGAAAGAGTTAATGTTTGGGGAAAAAAGAGGATCTTACATGTGAGAAATGTTGGTCAAGTTGGCAAACGCATTCTGAGGAATAGAAGAAAGTTTTGTTTGCACAAGCCACCTGAAACAGAAATAAACTGTCTTGGCACTTTTCAATCTTAATACAAATGTCACAAGCTGAAATCAGAGTTGAAAGAGTACTTACACCTCCTGTGTGTTGGGATGGAAAACAGGCATGACCTCAGCTCCAAAACATGACACACTGTAAACGTCTGAGTCACACTGGCAGTGAGTTGGACAATATTCCAGAGGAAGAGTGACCTTGACAGTACTGAAAATGAAAAAGAAGACATTCAAATACCACTTCATTCTAAGAACACTGATTCAGTGGTGGCGACTCTCAGGTTACGCTGCACAGTGAAAGAGATTCAGAGAGAGGCTGGGCTGTCCTAAGTACAGCAAGCATACAAACTGGCACTTCTGGTCAAAAACTTTAAAATAAAAATGTAATTGATCGCTATCTTAGCTTTAAAACTTTTATCACATCAACTACAGCTACCAACAATGAATAGTTATTTCTCATTAAAATGTGTCATTTTATTACAGTGTAAATCTGTCAGTGGGGTACAGCACAAAAACATTGCATTTATATGAGGCATTAACTAACTAACTAACTAACTAACTAACTGACTGACTGACTGACTGACTGACTGACTGACTGACTGACTGACTGACTAACTAACTAACTAACGTTTGAATTTTAGGTTTTCAGAATCTGCAAGTCCTAATGAGCAAAATCAAAACAAATAAAAGCTTGAAATATCTCACTTTGCATGTAATGAGTCTATAAAATGTATTGGTTTCACCTTTTATGCCTTTATTTGCCTGAATAAAACAACTTTTACACAATATTCTAATTTTTCGAGTAGTACCTGTATATGTGTATGCGTATATACATATATAGACCTCCATACAACCAAACTCACAAAGGACTTTTAGATATGCAAATGTGGAGAGATGGTAGAGTGTTGGGCAGACATGTAGCAGGCACCCTGGGAACCTCAAGTTCCTATCCTGAGAACTGAACTTGTTTTCTGATTACAGACATTACCTCTTGCTTTAAACAAAAAATGTTAAGACTGAATAACTCCCCTTTCTGTTTAAGTTTAATAGAATAAGAAACAATATGTAAAACATCATTAATATTCCAAACTCAACAGATCACAGAGGATGAGGAATACAACAGATCTAATGCACAGAATTATTTTTCAACTTCTTTGAATTTTTTTCAAAAAAACTTCTGATGACAAATGATAAATGTGTTTTTTTCTTCATATTACAAACTAAAAATCCAAATGTTTAGTATAAAACAGGTTGTACAGCCATTTGAACAGATGGAATAGTGTAATTCCTGCTGCTGGAACTTTTTTTTTCCTTCACCCCACAAATCCTCCTGGCCAACTTACTGTCATGGGGTAACACAGTGACCTGCTTAGCATGGATGGCACACAGGTTGGCATCTGAGAATATCATGACGAGAAACGCTTCTTCAACCTGAGAGGTTGAGGAAGGAAGACTTGAAGTTAGATCATTTTTGCATTTTTGTTACAATAAATGATGGAAACCAGGACAGGACAGTATTTCACTTCACTTCAGTCCATCTTCAATCAGTTTAGGCAATTCTTCTGATTCTAATGGCATTATCAGGGCCGGTCTTAGCTATGGGTAATGTGGGCGACCGCCCAGGGCGCAGTCTCCGTGAGGGGCGCACGAGCGCCCGAAAAAGGAAAAAACCTTGCCAATTTTCTATACCGCTCATCAAGTTACCGGAGCGGGCGCTCCCGGGAGCGGGGGGTTGGCGGACAGACTGATCCCAGGCGGCAATCTAGGACTAGGGCGCACGGTGCATCTAGGGCGCACGGGCGGATGTGAGGGTACACGAGAAAAGTTTGCCTCGGGGGTATAATAATAAGTGTATATAATAAGTGTTTGCTTTTTTTTTTTTAAATTAAATTCTGAAATTCTTTTGAATAAGTAAATGTATTTTCATTTTTCACTTACTTTACATATATAGTATATTTTGATATTTGGGTCCATTTTTTACAAATCCAGAAAGTGAACAATGAAAATGAACAATTCAGTCGAAACATTCTAAAGTTGAATCAAAATTAAATGTAAACTAAAATTAAAGCTGCAAGCAGCATTGGTCGGGCCATCGCACATGCGGAGTTAGTTAAAATAGGCCACACACATTAGCCAGAATTGGGTGAAAGGGTCAAATCTGACGGAAGTGCCCCCCCAGGGACAAGCCCTGCCCCCCTGAGAATTGCACTGACGAAAATGAAAAAAAACTCGGAAATTTTCGATACCGCTCATTAAGTTAGTGGAGCATCCAGGGGCGGCAGTGAGGGCGCATGAGAAAATCTTCGTCTCGGGGGGGGACTTTGGGGTGGTAGGCAAATTTTCGTGAGTTTTCACGTACATATTGTCACACCGCGGTGAGGTCAAGCTGGGTTTTTGTTATGTCTTGTCATTTCCTGTTTTATTTTGAAAGGTAACTCTCCTCCCGTTTCAGGTCACATGCCCTTCCTCGTGTGTCACCGGTCTGATCGTCTTCCCCGCCCTGATTGTTTCCACCTGTTCCCCATTACCTTGTGTATAAATTGTCTGCGTCTCCCTTTGTCCCGTGCCAAAGTGTTTCGTCTCATGTAGCGTTCACCAAAGCCTTAATTCCTTAGCCCACAGCCATAGCTTTTGCTCAAGTGATCTTTGGTTTCTTCCTCGCAAGAGTGATTTTTTGTTGTACTTTCATAGCCTCAGCCATAGCTTCATAGCTCTAGAGTTCTTTTTGTTTTCTTCCTCGCAAGAGTGATTTTTTGTTGTATCATCTTAGTCTAGCCCTTTTGGTTTCCTAGTGTTTAGCCTAGTGTTTTGTCAGCCTCGTAGGAGCGTCCTTAGTTTAGTGTTTTTATAGCCTTTTGTTTTCTCCTCGTTGTGAGTGATTTTGATTTTGTTAACCTTTGATAAACTTAGTTCAGAGTTTTTTCCTCCTCGGAGTGATTTTTTGTTTCTCTTAGTTTAGGCCTATTTTTATAGCCTCACTCTTTTGAGGGTTATTGAAGACCTGAATAAAGCTACTCTCAGCCTAACTCTGCATCTGAGTCCTCATTGAGTCTGACACATATAGGCTGTCAAAAATGCGATTTACTTTTAGGAAGATAAAGAAAAAAATAAATAAACATTTGAAATTTAATAGGGCCTCACACCGCAGCGCTCCGGCCCTAAAAAACTTCTCACTTTTATTTTGAATATTGATTGTTGCATTTTTCAAAGTTCAAGATCAAAACTTAACTTTCAGTTTCAATTTTCTTTTGAAATTTTTCTTCAAACTATCAAAACCTTTTTTATTGTTTCCACTGAAATCCACGTTTTTGCCATTTTGCCAATAAGTGATGGCAAATAAAAAATGTGCTTTGATACTTTCACAGTTCAGAAGCTTCATAAGTAGTGAGGGTACCTAGCAAGCCAGTGACACTCACAGACCCCTCCGTGACTGTGGGCAACACAGTTACAAAGCCACAGCTGACGACTTAAAGTCCATGTAAAGGCAATGCCATGTTTTCTTTCAAAACACAATAAATATGTTGGAGAATAGTTAAAACATAGGGAAAAGACTTTGAACGATATATTACTGAAATATGGAGTTAGAGCAGTGTTACCACTATTGGTCTGCGAGCGACCTCAAGTGGTCCGTGAGAGGATCTCTTAAAATATTCGAATTTCCCACACAAGTTTGTGGAGTCCTACCTAGGGATACTCGATATATCGCGGCTTGTTCTACGTGAGATGTATGAAATGACTATATCGCGACCATCGAGTACTTGTCACGTAAATGTTTTAAGCCGTCGGCATTTAATTCTCCGGGGATTCACCTGTCACTCACTCCTGCTGCTCACAGCACGCAGCACACTGCCCCGCCCACTCAGAAACATCCCCTGCGCGCATGCGTACTTTCTGTATCAAGTGAGGAGAGGTGAAGCCAAGAGTCCAAGTGAGGTAATCAAAGATGGAGACGGACGACTTGGTTCTGAAGAAAAACAGCTGCGGTCACGTCTCTCGTTTTCGCGTGGTCACGTCAGCTGCTCCAATATTTTCAATTGCGCCCTTATTGCCGACTTTATGGCAAATACTTTGAGAAAACTGAGCAACTCAGCGCTAGCTTACTGCAGCGTGTGGACACTTCCGGTTTTCAAAATAAAACGTGGGTGTTAAATGTATTAAACGTTTATTTATAAAATATGAAGAATGGTTAAAATTTGATTTAAAAAAGTGTCTCATATGCCAAGTATGATTCTGCACTGCTTCAATGCTCATATGTACATTATGAAATATATTAAAAATTCATAAAAAATATGACGCTGCTATAAAAAAGAGTGTGTGTCGTATAGCAGGTGTAGCTCGACTGTTCTACACTGATTTTGAGCCAATAGGTCACAGGACCTGGAAGCTATTGAGCTTTAAAGCTCATATTTACATCATGAAATGTATTAAAAATTCATAAAAAATATGACAAGTGTTAAAATGCTATAAAAGAGGTGTGTCTCACAGCAAGTGTAAATCTACTGTTCTACGTTGATTCTGAGCAATTACAATGCTATCATGGAAATAATGACAATATTTATTAGAAATAAACAATACAAAACAACAACAACAAAAATATCGAAATATATATTGTGTATCGCGATATAGCTTAAAAATATCGAGATATTGGTTACAGGCCATATCAGCCCTAGTCCTACCTAACATTATTTGAAGTGTAAAGCGAATTTGTTCTCTGAACAAAAATGCAGACAAATATTTTTTTAAAATATGTATAATGGATATATGAAGATAAATCTGAATTAGCAGTGCCCAAATTGTTGCCTAAGCAACCACGGCGTCTCCTATAGACAAGGCAAGGAAAAGAGCAGCAAAAGCTGTGAACTTTAACTAAAACAAGGCACGGAGAGGATGGGAAACAATGATGGATAGGTGGCTGAAGACGGGGTCAGGTGGTCCCTGAAATTATTTTTTTTGACAAAGTGGTCCTTGGTCTGAAAAAGTTTGAGAAACACTGAGTTAGAGGATCAAACAGTTTTCAGTCCAGGATTATTATTATCAAAACGAGACAGCATGACGCATCACGGTAAGTATACCCTGCCACCTAGCGTATGAAAACCTTTAGAGAGACTCGCCCAGAGTGGTTCAGTGGACATGCCTCCACAGTCGTTATTTTTAATCATTCAAATTTGGCTGGGTGGTTAATAACACTTTCTTCTTTAGTCTGACAAACTCAAAAACACATTTATTTTTACTTTACATGGACTTTAAGCAACAAGAAAACACCAAATCTCAAGAAGATGCGTTGCTCATGTGGCTCTGTGGTTGCTCTAACCTGTTAGCATGGACACTGAAATGAAAACCTGGAAGTTCTGCAATTTATTCAATAAACTGGTTGTATGATGGTTGAACTACCACAACTACACTTAACAACTTACTGTTGAAGCCAACTGCTTACCTCCTGAAGGGCTAGAAGAGCATAGACCAGCTACCTGAGAGTGTCTTTGGAAACAGTCTGGCACACCTTGTGAACCTGAATCAAGAAGAGGAATCAATATTCTTTCATCAAGGCTGCAGTCATGCACATCAAGCAAACGCATATCTTTCAGTTCTGGGGGAAAAGAAGAGCTGAGGAGAGTACAGAAGAACTTAAGGGAGAAAAGGAAGGGCAAGGCCATCTACAGGAGAAGTTTGGAGGACCTTCAGTAGTTCTCTGATGATACAACCATCACTGGACATATACCAGAAGGAAACAAGCACGAGTACAGTCACAGACTTTGTCTCAAATCAACATCAGAAAGACAGAGACTTCAGAAAGAACACACCTCAGACCACACTGGTGAACATGGTGGCAGCATACAAATACCTGGGTGTTCACCTTTACAATCAACTGGACAACAGACAGACACGCTCAAACAACATAGACATCCTGTATAAGAAGGGTCAAAGTTGTCTTTACTTGCTGAGGAGACTAAGGGGCTTTGGATTGTGCAGGTCAATTGAAAACGTTTGATGACACTGTAGGGATGTATATGGAAAACTTAATATCTTGATTAAGTGACCAAATTATCTTTTAAATATCAAGGATGCTGTGAGATACTGACTCACAGTGTATCGCGGGAAGTGACAAAAGCATTGTAAAAGTTACCAAACTACCCGGCTCTCACTGCGGGAAGCAGAAGCAGTTTTTCCGGGACTGTTGGTAGGGAGGACTGGGCAAGTTGTGGTGATGTTTCCATGCAGACACTACTTTCAACACCACTGTGGGTTTACACACCACTGTAGTATTACTGTCATTATTATTTATAAAATTAAATTTATAAAACAAGTTTTTCATTTCCTGTTAGATTTTGTTTTAATATCAGCCTGCTACATGGTCATGCACATAGCACATGCACACATTAAAAAAAATTATGGTTCAAAATAACTGCACAAGAGATGCTTGCTGCAGACCTCCACCGTCAGGCCCGGAAATGCAAGGGATATATTTCAATAAAAAAAAATCGTGAATTCGCGAATGCACTTCCGGTTGAATCGTTTTCCTCACAAATGAATTAATTAGTAAACAATGACATAAGATCTTTCAATTCCCGGTCTATTGTATATATTGTTTTATAGTAAACTTTTGTTTGGTCAGTGCGCACTTTCTCTTAAGCTATTACTCAGATTTGACTTTATTGCACTGCTCTTTTTCTATTTGTTTCAATTTGTTTTTCTGTTGTATTATTCTGTATTTTTATTCTTAACCATCATAAATTTCATGTTTGGTTCTATGTCTATGCTAATTATATTCTTGTGCTGCTAGAATACCTAAGGACCACTAAATACTTAACTCTTGCAATCTACAGTATAATCCAAGTCAAATTACACACACACACACACACACACACACACACACACACACACACACACACACACACACACACTCTGTAGCCCTTTACTCTTACTAAGTCACTCAGTGTGACATTCACAATAGGCCAAATAACTTCTTTGGTCATTATTTCTTCGCAGAACTTCCACATGTCCTCAGAGTTGTAAAATGTGAATTTAAAGGGCTCCAGGATTTCTTCCTTTTTATGCTCATCCACTTCTTCTTTCCACAACCTCCCATATTGCAGAGCAACCTCTGCCTGTTCCTCCTCCCCCATGCCCAGAACATCAGGCAGGTCCACTGTGGCAGAGAACTGTTGTTTGTTGTCCTCAACCCACTCTGCTGCATTTCTGCAATTATGAAGAATGTGATCTTCAACCGAGTCCGAGTTGGTGTGGCAGCTATGGTGTATACCATAGCTGCCACACCAACAGTATCTGACCAACAGATACGCCTTCCACTGGTGTGTCTACATCGGCAGGTCTGACCTCTGCCTGCTGTTCTTCTTCCTGAAAATATAGATAGAAGTTAGATAGAAATTAACATCAGCATGTTAACGATAGCATGTTAACATTTTAGCGCTGAGGCGCTGCCAATTAACATTAGCATGTCAACATTAGCAATTACCATTAGCATGTTAGCGGTGATGCGCTAGCAGTTAACATTAGCATGTCAATATTAGCAATTACCATTAGCATGTTAGCGGTGATGCGCTAGCAGTTAACATTAGCATGTTAACATTAGCATGTTAATGCTGATGCGCTAGCCGTTAACATTAGCATGTTAATATTAGCATGTTAGCATTAACATATTAACGCTGATGCGCTAGCAGTTAACATTAGCACGTTAACATTACCATGTTAACGTTGATGCGCTAGCAGTTAGCATTACCATGTTAGCATTGGAATGTTAACATTAGCATGTGATCCTGATCACACCTTTCATGATGACGACGTGCTTTGCGGTAACGTATTGTGTCACTTCCGGTATCGTTGTTGTTGCCACAGTGCTCTCTGCTCTGAACAGATTTCCATATATTTCTCACATCAGCGACTATCTACTTATCTCTGCACTATCCTTTGACTTGTTCTGTCAGTGCACAAACAGGTCTCTTAACTCTAGTAAACACAATCTGCTAGTTTCACCAGTTTCTGTTAGCCACACTAACTAGCCTAGCTATAGCAATGGCGTCTCTCTCCTCTCCTGCTCTCTCCTCTCCTGCTCTCTCCTGTCCCGTGTGCCACATGTTCAGTTGCTCCTCGTCCTCCTTTAGTGATAACAGTACTTGTAATAAATGTAGTTTATTTGTAGCTCTGGAGGCGAGGGTCAGTGAGTTAGAGGCACGATACCGCACCACCGAAGAGTCAGTAGCTCAGATAGTTAGCCAGTCCCTGTTAGCCGGTGCGGTACCGCAACAGGTAGCTTCAGTTAGCCGTCCCCCGGTAGTTCCCAAGCAGCCGGGAGGCTGGGTGACTGTATGAAGGAGGCATAACCCCAAACTGAAGCCCACGGTACACCACCAACCACTTCACGTTTCAAACTGCTTTTCTCCGCTCAGCGACACACCCGCTGAGAGGCCAACTCTGGTCATTGGCAGCTCCATAGTCCGAAACGTGAAGTTAGCGACACCGGGGGCCATAGTTAAATGCATCCCGGGGGCCAGAGCTGGCAACATCGAATCTTTTTTGAAACTGCTGGCTAAAGATAAGCGTTAATACAGTAAGATTGTTATTCACCTCAGCGGTAATGACACCCGGTTACGCCAATCGGAGGTCACTAAAATTAATGTTTCATCGGTGTGTGAATACGCCAAAACGATGTCAGACTCCGTAGTTTTCTCTGGTCCCCTCCCCAATGTGACCAGTGATGACATGTTTAGCCGCATGTCGTCATTTCACCGCTGGCTTTCGAGGTGGTGTCCAGCAAACGATGTGGGCTTCATAGATAATTGAACACCTTTCTGGGAAAAAACCTGGTCTGATTAGGAAAGACGGCCTCCATCCCACTTTGGATGGAGCAGCTCTCATATCTAGAAATATGTTTATTAGCTGACCAAAACCATGTCGACAACCCAGAGTTGAGACCAGGAAGCAGAGCTGCAGTCTTACACGCTTCTCTGCGCCTCCATTAGAGCAGCTGCCTACCCAGTCCTTTAGTATAGAGACTGTGTCTATCCCCCGTCCACCTACATTATTTAAAGATAAAACAAACAGAAGAGGAGTTCATCATAAAAACTTAATAAAAATTAAATCAGCATCTCCAACAGTCCAAAATAAGAGAATTAAATGTGGACTCCTGAATATCAGGTCTTTGTCATCTAAAGCTGTCTTAGTCAATGAATTCATATCTAATTATGATATTGATTTGTTCTGTCTCACTGAAACCTGGCTGCAGGAGGATGAATATGTTAGCTTGAATGAATCCACTCCTCCGAGTCATTATAATACTCATCTTCCTCGAAGTACTGGTCGAGGTGGTGGAGTTGGAGCCATATTTGACTCAAGTCTAATAATAAATCCTAAACCTAAACTAAATTATAATTCATTTGAAAGCCTTGTTCTTAGCCTCACTCACCCAACCTGGAAAACTTCACAGCCAATTTTATTTGTTACAGTATATCGAGCTCCAGGTCCTTATTCTGAATTTTTATCTGAATTTGCAGAATTTGCATCAGGCTTGATCCTTAAAACGGATAAAGTAATTATTGTAGGTGATTTTAACATTCATGTGGACAACCACAATGATAGTCTTAGTACTGCATTTATCTCTCTATTAGACTCAATTGGCTTTTGTCAAAGTGTAAATAAACCGACTCATTGTCTGAACCACACTCTTGATCTTGTTCTTTCATATAGCATTGAAATTGATAATCTAATAGTCCTTCCACAGAACCCTCTTCTGTCTGACCATTTTTTAATAACGTTTGAGTTCATACTACCGGACTATAAGCCTTTGTGTAGAAACTTCTACGGCAGATGTTTATCTGATAGTGCTGTAGCTAAATTTAAGGAAGTGATTCCTTCAGCATTGATTTTAATGCTATGTCTCACTGTAACAGAGGACTTGTCTACTTCCTTTAGCCACTCACAAATAGACCATCTTGTTGATAGTTTAACAGGCTCATTACGGACAACTCTAGACTCTATTGCACCTCTGAAAAAGAAGACAATTAAACAAAGAAGGCTAGCACCATGGTATAGCCAGCAGACTCGTAAATTAAAGCAAGAGGCACGTAAATCTGAACGCAAATGGCGTGCCACTAAACTGGAAGAATCTCATCTAGTCTGGCAAGATAATCTGAAAACATACAGGAAGGCTCTCCGTAATGTCAGAGCAGCCTATTACTCTTCTTTAACTGAGGAGAATAAGAACAACCTCATGGTTTCTCTTCAGCACTGTAGCCAGGCTAACAGAGAATCACAGCTCTACTGAACCATCTATTCCTTTAGGTTTAAGTAGCAATGACTTCATGAGCTTCTTTAATGATAAGATTATAACTGTTAGAGACAAAATCCATCACCTCCTGCCCTCAACAGGCATTGATCTGCATTCTGATACAGCAAGTTTGGAAACAGCTGTAAAACCTGATATGTATTTAGACTGTTTTTCTCCCATCGACCTTTATCAAATAACTTTAATCATTTCTGCAGCTAAGCCTTCAACCTGTCTCTTAGACCCCATCCCAACCAGGCTGCTCAAGGATGATTTACCTCTAGTCATTTGTTATTGGATATGATTAATCTGTCTTTATTATAAGGATATGTACCACAGTCCTTTAAGGTAGCTTTAATTAAACCTCTTCTTAAAAAGCCCACTCTAGACCCAGAGGTTTTAGCCAACTACAGACTGATATCAAACCTTCCCTTTGTGTCTAAGATACTTGAGAAAGCTGTAGCTAATCAGCTGTGTAACTTTCTCCATAACAATAGTCTATTTGAGGAATTTCAGTCAGGATTTAGAATGCATCATAGCACAGAGACCGCATTAGTCAAGGTTACAAATGACCTCCTAGAGGCATCAGACAAAGGACTCATCTCTGTACTTGTCCTGTTAGATCTTAGTGCTGCATTTGACACCATTGACCATCAAATTCAGAGACTGGAAGATCAAACTGGCATCAAAGGAACCGCCCTAAGCTGGTTTAAATCTTATTTTTTAGATCGATCTCAGTTTGTTCACGTCAATGATGAATCCTCCATGCATACCAAAGTTTGTCATGGAGTCCCACAAGGTTCTGTACTAGGACCACTTTTATTTAGTTTATATATGCTTCCTTTAGGGAACATTATTAGGAATCACTCTATCAATTTTCATTGTTATGCTGACGACACCCAATTATATTTATCGATCAAGCCTGATGCAACCAGTCAGTAAACTAAACTCCAAGCATGCCTTAAGGATATAAAAAATTGGATGACCTATAATTTTCTGATGTTAAATTCAGACAAAACTGAAGTTCTTGTAATTGGACCCAAGCACCTCAGAAACTCTCTTTCTAGAGACTTAGTTACTTTAGACGGGATCACCCTGGCCTCCAGCTCTACTGTAAAGAATCTTGGAGTTGTTTTTGATCAGGATTTGTGCTTTAATGTTTATGTAAAACAAATTTTGAGGACTGCATTCTTCCACTTACGTAACATCGCCAAAATCAGACGCATTGTCTCTCAAGCGGATGCAGAAAAACTAGTCCACGCATTTGTTACTTCAAGGCTGGACTATTGTAACTCTTTGTTATCAGGCTGCTCTAATAAGTCTCTTAGGACTTTACAGTTAATTCAGAATGCTGCTGCACGTGTTCTGACAGGAACCAAGATCAGAGATCACATCTCTCCAATTTTAGCTTCCTTGCATTGGCTACCTATTAAATCTAGAATAGAATTTAAAATTCTTCTCCTTATTTACAAAGCTCTTCATGGTCAGGCACCATCATATCTAAAAGAGCTCATAGTACCTTACTACCCCTCTAGAACACTGCGCTCTCAGGACGCTGGGTTCCTTGTGGTTCCTACAGTTTCCAAAAGTAGATTGGGAGCCAGAGCTTTCAGCTATCAGGCTCCTCTTCTGTGGAACAAACTACCATTCTAGGTTTGGGAGGCAGACATGGTCAATATCCACCATCAGCATCACCCACACCACTCTTACCTGGTTCACATTATATCTCTCTGGCCGCACTCAATTCATTCAAATTAAGTCCCTCAAATCCACCCCCTCCCCTGTTACCTCTGGTGTGCCCCAGGGCTCTGTCCTGGGGCCTCTACTTTTCATCATTTACCTCCTTCCCATTGGCAATATCTTCCGCAAATATAACATTTATTTCCATTGTTATGCCGATGACACCCAGCTCTATCTCACCACCAAACCCTCCTCCTCTCTCCCACCCACCTCCCTTACTGACTGCATCACCGAAATAAAAAACTGGTTCACCCAAAACTTCCTGAAACTAAATAGCAATAAAACCGAGGTTCTCCTCATTGGTACCAAATCCACCATATCCAAAACTGACAGCTTATCATTCACAATTGACAACTCCACTGTTTCACCCCCCCCCCAAGTTAAGAGCCTGGGTGTCATCCTGGACAGCACACTATCTTTCCAATCACACATCAATAACATTACCAGGACTGCATACTTCCATCTACGAAACATTAATCGACTCCGCCCCTCACTCACCCCCCACACTGCCGCCATCCTTGTTCACAGTCTCGTCACTTCCCGCCTAGATTACTGTAACTCTCTCCTTTTCGGCCTTCCTCAAAAAACCCTCCATAAACTTCAACTGGTCCAGAATTCAGCTGCCCGCATCATAACCCGGACCCCCTCCATCCACCACATCACTCCTGTCCTCCAACAGCTCCACTGGCTCCCGGTTCAGTTGCGCATACAATTCAAAGTTCTACTACTTACATTTAAGGCCATCCACAACCTCGCCCCTCCGTATCTGTCAGATCTCATTCACATTCAAACACCCTCCCGTGCCCTCAGATCCTCTTCATCCATACACCTGTCTGTTCCCTCTGCCCGCCTCACCACCATGGGGAGCAGAGCATTCAGCTGCTATGCTCCCCGACTCTGGAACTCATTACCACCCACACTCAGAAACACGGACTCTTTCACCCTCTTCAAATCCCAACTTAAAACATACCTGTTCACAACCGCCTATCCACCATGACATCATCTCTGCATGCACATTTTCTCCTTTCTTGTTTTTATTGATTTTGATTTCATTGATGTTGTTTTTATGTGTTTTAAATGTTTTATGCTGTTTTTAAATGTGATGTGTACGGTGACCTTGAGTGTCAGAAAGGCGCCTTCAAATTTTTTTTATTATTATTATTATTATTATTAATACTTTTAAGAGTAGACTTAAGACTTACCTTTTTGATAAAGCTTATAGTTAGGGCTGGCTCAGGTCATCCCTTAGTTATGCTGCCATAGGATTAGCCCCCCCCCCCCCCCCCCCAGGGTTATGCCTAGCCAGGCAAGGTATTGGTTGAAGATGCAGTCACATCTCCCTTACCGATAACCCTTTTTTTCTCTCTCTCTCTCTCTCTCTCTCTCTCTCTCTCTCTCTCGGTCCATCTCTCTCTCTCTCTCTCTCTCTCTCTCTCTCTCTCTCTCTCTCTCTCTCTCTCTCTCTCTCTCTCTCTCTCTCTCGCTCCATCTGACATGTCTAACCAAACTTCCCCGGAGTTTTTGTGCTCTGTCGTCCAGCAGGTTCTCTTGGATCGTGGCTGCTGCTATGATCCTGCACGACGTCCACTACATATATTATTACTGTCATTATTACTACCATATCTGTTACTGTAATCATTTTATCATTCAGTGTGATTCATTGTCATTTTGTCAGTTATTGTAATTGTACAATATGTTTGTGTTAATTTGTCCTGTACATGTGACATCCATTGCACGTCTGTCCGTCTTGGGAGAGGGATCCCTCCTCTGTGGCTCTTCCTGACGTTTCTTCCACATTTTTTCCCTGTTAAAAGGGTTTTTTGTGGGCAAGTTTTTCCTCACTCGAACTGAGGGTCTAAGGACAGAGGGTGTCACTCCCTGTACATATTGTAAAGCCTTCTGAGGCAAATGTACTTTGTGAATTTGGGCTGTACAAACAAAATTGATTTGATTTGATTGGATGTTAGCATTAGCATGTTAACGCTGATGCACTAGCAGTTAACATTAGCATGTTATCATTAGCATGTAAACATTAGCATGTTAGCATTAGCATGTTAACATTAATGCACTAGCAATTAACATGTTAGCATTAGCATGTTAGCATTAGCATGTAAGCATTGACATGTTAACATTAGCATGTTAACATTAACATGGTAACACTGATGCACTAGTAGTTAACATTAGCATGTTAGCATTACCATGTTAGCATTAACATGTTAACATTAGCATGTTAGCATTAGCATGTTAGCATTGGCATTTTATCATTAGCATGTTAGCAATAGCATGTTATCATTAACATGTTAACGCTGATGCACTAGCAGTTATCATTAGCATGTTAACATTAGCATGTTAACATTAACATGTTAGCATTAACATGTTAATGTTGATGTGCTAGCAGTTAGTATTAGCATGTTAACATTAACATATTAACATTGATGCACTTCCAGTTAACATTAGCATGTTAGCATTAGCATGTTAACATTAACTTGTTAACGCTGATGCGCTAGCAGTTAGCACTAGCATGCTAGCATTAGTATGTTACCATTAGCATGTTAACGCTGATGCAATAGCAGTTAGCATGAGCATGTTAACATTAGCATTTTAACGTTAGCATGTTAACATTAGCATGTTAACATTAGCATGTTAACATTAGCATGTTAGCATTAGCATGTCACTTAAATCTAATTTAACTAGGAGTAATTTTACTCTGCTGAACCTGAAACTGGACTTGCACAAGACTCTTGGTCCAGCCAAACGATTCATGTGACTCAGGTGTGAACAAGCGACACACCCCCGAAACCACAGCCTTTTGTAATTTGCAAAAGAGGGCGGACTCAGGGAGTGGCACCTGCACCCATTTCAACAAATATTCTGCGCTGTAGCGTCAGCGGAAGGCGTCAGCCCTCGTCTGAAGACCTACTTGGGTAAAGACAAGCGAGTCTACCTGCGCGAGTCCACCGAGCAAGGCGAAACTATCCTCCATCTGACCTACCCACATCACTATGTGCTTCCAAAAGATCCCCGTAGTCTCTACTGCACGGAGTCCCCTCCGCCAAAACCTTCTCTGTTGGCCTATGGAACTGCCAATCCGCTGTTAACAAGGTGGACTTTATCCCGGCTTATGCCAGCAGTCTATCCCTGGACCTACTGGCCCTCACCGAAACCTGGCTTAAAACCGAAAACACTGCCACTCTGGCAGCACTCTCCGCGGCTCACTCCTTCTCCCATACCCCCCGTCTCTCCAGGCGAGGAGGAGGAACTGGGGTCCTGGTCAACAACAAATGGAACTATGCTCCCCTGCCCCTCAACACCAACTACTGCTCATTTGAATACCATGCAATCAAAGTCATAGCTCCAGTCAATTGCTCAATGATAGTCATCTACCGTCCTCCTGGACCACTGGGTGACTTCGTCAATGAGTTGGACACTCTATTGTCCTCAATCCCTAAACTAGAGTGCCCGCTGCTGGTCCTCTGTGATTTCAACATCCACCTAGGCAAAGCTTACGCCGCAGACTTCCTATCACTTATCAACTCATTCGACATGCAACTAGTCAGTACTCCCCCAACTCACAAAAGTGGCAATCAACTGGATCTCATCCTCACAAAAGATTGCAAAACTGATGACGTAATGGTCACACCATTACATACCTCGGACCACTTTTTTATCCGCTTCCTGGTTTCCCTCCAAGAGCTACCTCCCACCCCTCAACCCATGACCACCTTCCGACGCAATCTCCGCAACTTGTCTGCCACCCACTTCGCCTCAGTCATTGCTGCTGCCCTTCCCCCTCCCAACAGTTTCTCTCCACTAGATGTCGATGCAGCCACTGAATCTCTCAGTTCCACACTAACCGCATGCCTAGATTCCCTGTGTCCTCTTTTCAGCAAACCTGCACGATCCACTCAGCCCCGCCCATGGTTGACTGATGCCATTTGCTCGTCACGTACAGCACTCAGAGCTGCTGAACGGAAATGGCACAAATCCAACAACCCTGCTGACCTAACAGCCTTCCAGCGTCATTCTCCTCATTTGTCATGACTGCTAAAATGAGTATTACAACAAGAAAATCAGCAGCACAACTGACTCACGGAAACTTTTCTCCGCCTTCAAATTGCTGCTCAACCTCACTGCTGACAGCTTTGCCTCCTTCTTCACAGACAAGGTGGCAACTATCAGCAAATAATTTTGTGATCCCCTCAGTCACAACCTAATACCTCCCCGAGACAATAGCGCAACTCTCTCCTCGTTCACCCCTCTCTCCGAAGACGAGGTATCCAAACTGATCACTGATAACCGACCCACCACCTGCCCGCTAGACCCCATCCCCTCTAAACTCCTACAAAATATCACTCCTACGGTGGTCACACCGATCACATCCGTGATTAATGCCATTACATTACATTACATTACATTGCATTTAGCAGACGCTTTTATCCAAAGCGACTTACAGAGGAGGACATAAGCTAAGAAAGGTGTAAGGGAGCACAGAATAGTTGTTAGTTTTGTTAGTTTTGTTAGGCAGGGAAGCAATCTCGAAACAGAAAGGTTTTTAGAAGTTTTTTAAAGGTCGAAAGGGATCTTGCTGTTCTTGCAGCCGTTGGTAGGTCATTCCACCATTTGGGGACGACCACAGAGAACAGTTTAGAGCAGGGGTCGGCAATTAGCGGCCCGCGGGCCAGAACTGGCCCGCCATCAATTATATCTGGCCCGCTAGATGACGATGATTTATTTTAATATATACATATATATTTTTAAATATATCTTTTAAACCTCATGTTTCCCTTCAAAATACAACAATTCCAGAGATTTCACAACATTTATTGAAAAGTAGCTGATAAGTAACGTGACAAAACAGCAGCCAGAACATCCTCGCAGCCTCTTTACTTGACACACAGGTCGGAACGCTAATTGGCACGTGCGTGCGCTGTAACCTGTGGAAAATAAAAGTGTCCTGTGTCCCTCTTGCAACGGACAACGTGAACAAATATGTTTTATTAAATGAAAAAAACAAAACCAAACAAGGCCGGCAGATCTGCGCTGCTGTATACATTAATTACGGCAGGTTGCTAGGGCAGGTTGACTGTTTCATGACAGACGCAGTGGGCGTTTAAGGCCGTAAAACCCCTAACCACACACTTTTATACACCTTGTTACACGCAATTTGTACAGTGCTCCCTTAAAAAATCAGGACGTTCAACATAAGTGCGGTTCTCACTCAGCCAATCAGGACGCCCCCCCCCCCCCCCCCCCCCCCCCCCCCCCCCCCCCCCCCCCCCCCCCATGGTCATGGCCCGCGATGGAATTGTCAAAAAAAAATTGGCCCGCGTCCAAACTTAATTGCCGACCCCTGGTTTAGAGTGACCTCCCTTTGCGAGAGGCGAGGGTACAACTAGACTGTTTGTATGAGCGGAGCGTAACGCCCTGGTCGGGACATGAGCCTTTAGTAAGACGCTGAGATAGGCAGGGGCAGATCCTGAGATGGTTTTGTAGGCTAGCGTCACAGCCTTGTGTTTAATTCTGGCAGCTACAGGCAGCCAGTGCAGGTCGCTGAAGAGTGGGGTGACATGTGACCTTTTAGGTTGATTGAAAACCAGTCGCGCTGCGGCATTCTGGACCATTTGCAAAGGTTTGATCGCGCAAGCAGGTAGGCCAGCCAAGAGCGAGTTGCAGTAAGCGAGGCAGGAGCTGACTGTAGCCTGAATTTGGTGTGGATAAATAAAGAAATGTACCGTAGGAGCCATTCCTGTAAGAGAGAGAAACGTTACTTCTGCTTTCTTCCAGAAAATTTCCCTCCTTTTTAACATGGGAGTATATGAGGCTGAGGATGGGAGTAGTTGATCAATGAGCGCGTAGGGAGCCAAAACTATGACAGAGACAGCTTCAACAATGTTATCAATGCGACTGCCTCGAATTTTCCTACGTTTTGATGGTATAATCACGTCTGTAGCTGTGCATTTGCGGCCACAGTCGCAGTTTACAAATTTATTTTTCAACGACTTTTTCTCTAACTTTCCACTCTAGCAATGCCATCACTCACTCTAGCTCTGGAAAGTTCTCGCAGTACACACCCATTCATTTTTTGGTTTTGCCGAAACTCTTAGAAAAGACATAGCACACATGTCCTGATGCGTGTGTCAGGACACGCAAATCTCTTAGAAAAGACATAGCACACATGTCCCGGCCGAGCCGGTCGTTTCAATACCCGTTTTGTGTGTGTGTGACAAAAACTCTGGGAGGAGAAGCGAGCCAAAAAAAGGGTGGAAGAATAACTAGAAAATTTCTAAAGAAATTTTGAGTGTGCCTGACTCTGGCCCTGTCGCCCCCATGCATTATTACTGACACTGCTCAGTAAATTCAGTACTAGAAAAGAAATTTTGAGAGTGACGAGTGGGCTGTTGCTGGGGTTCTGTGTTTAAAAAGCACACCTCAAATAGTCATTTTTAACATTTATATTTAGACACATTTATAACAGAGACAGCTTCAACAGTGTTAATCAGTGGGTGTGTGTGTGTCTGTGTTGCTGTGTGTGTGTGTAACCCTTCTGAAGCAGAAAAGTATTAGTAATGATAATAATAACTTTAACTAATGGCCAGAATAAGAAACAGAAGATTTAAATTCGACTACGGAGCCCAGGTGTAACCAACTGATGCACAAGAACGACACGACACTGTGGCTCTTTTTGTTAATGAAAACAATGCTCCCCTATTTTAATATGAAGCTGGGGAGAATAATAAAACACATGAAATACATACAACAGCCTTACCCGGGTAGGTATAGAGAATAACAAACAAAATAAAGGTTTTCGCAGCTGCGTGTGGTTTTTCTTATTGTTCTGTTCACTTCACTATATGTGCACCCTTTAGGTGTCAGTCCAGCCACACGGTTGTGTGGGTGTGTGTGTATGTGTAAAAGTGAGCAAAAGGATTCAATTCACGGTGTACGTCTAAGATCCTCCAGGGTCCGGCTCGCCATCAACGTCTCTCTCTGGCTCCGTCCTCCAGACAGGCTCTATCCAAATCCAAGGGTTCCTCAAAAACCTGACCTACAATAAGTAGGATCAGAACATATTTCTTCAATTTCTCAGATCTTAAATTATGAATTATTGTACATAAATCACTTTAAATTGTCTCTATATTATGTAGAGGATAAGTGCTTTAACTAACTTGTATTGCAAAATAAGATCACAATTTCTCAGTAGCAAAAGGTGAATAATTCAAAGTATATTATGATACCAAATGATTATTTTTCGAACAGTACCATCACATATATATATGCTATTAACATAGCAATTAACATATTAATTATCACAAATAACCAAAATGTAAACTCTTGTAATGTTCACAGTAAGAAACCATAACTTAATGTGCTTAAAATAAACAAATATGTTCACAGTCACACACATGGCACACCATAACTCAAGTAAAAGCTAGACAAAATTGTTACATCAGAGCTTGGTGTGACTGGCAGTGCTGATTAGCCCCGGAGCTAGCGCTCCGATATTAGCATTGAGCTAGTACTTAGCTCACGGAGTTAGCCGTTTAGCTTGTAGAATTAGCGTTTTAGCACTTAGCATTAGCACAGCAGGACGATCTCTCACCGCTGCGATTCTCCACCCGAGCGAATCCTCCAACTGCACTCCTGCAGATCGTGGTCGTCCGGGGAGATTCCTCCTTTGGTTTTGTCCGAGTTTTTAATCACTTTTTTCCAGTTTATCCACTTTTATGTTTTCTCCGTCCTGACATTAAAACCGTGTCCAGAACATGCTTCCTCTTGCTCCTTCTAGAGGCTACGGCGAAATGTGAACCTGCGTCAGGTGGGATTACAGACTGCGTCTGCTCCTCCGACTGTATGACAGATCGGGACCACAACTCATCCCTTTCAAATTAAAGTTCCCCTAGTTTTTCTACAAGAATAACCACAAATAGTCTTTTCTTCATGAATTTGACAGTCTTTTAACTCACATATTCTCTCTCTCTTTTAGATATAAAATATACCATTTTAATACACATGTTTTTTTATCTGGGTTACATGTGTGTCTATGTTACTGTGTGTGTGTGTGTGTGTCTGTGTTACTGTGTGTGTGTGTGTGTTACGGTGTGTGTGTGTGTGTGTCTGTCTGTCTGTCTGTCTGTCTGTCTGTCTGTCTGTCTGTGTGTGCGTGTGTCTGTCTGTCTGTCTGTGTGTGCGTGTGTCTGTCTGTCTGTCTGTGTGTGTGTGCGCGTGTGTCTGTCTGTCTGTCTGTGTGTGTGTGCGTGTGTCTGTCTGTCTGTCTGTGTCTGTGTGTGTGTGTGCGTCTGTCTGTCTGTCTGTCTGTGTGTGCGTGTGTGTGCGTGTGTGTGTGTGTGTGTGTGCGCCCTCCCCCCCTCCTCCTCAAGCAGGGTGCGGTTGCCAAGCAACCTGGGTGAGCTGCAGGTCTCATTAATTAGACACAGGTGTTCATGCAGCATGTCTGTCTCACTGAAATGCACAGTATATGTCTGAATGATCCCCGCAAAGAGGGCCAAAAAAACCCTATATGGTATGCCTCAAACCAAAATCTGAAATGACCAGAAGAATGCTCATCGTGTGTATAATGTCTGTGCCAAGTTTCAGGTGAAAATTGTATAAACTTTGGCCTCGAGAGTCAGAGCAAGCACAGGTGCGCCCTGCTCCTTCCGGTAAATTCTCTGCTTCAAAAACCATGGGAGTGAATGAGGCTGTGGATGGGAGTAGTCGATCAATTAACGTGTAGGGACCCAAAACTATACGAGCGACAGCTACAACAGTGGTATCAGTGCGATTACCTCGAATTTTCCTACGTTTTATGTATACATCGTGTCTGTAGTGGGGCATTTGAGCCCACGGTAGTGAAATACGTTTTATTTTTTCACAGATTTTTCTCCCTGCTCCTCACTCTAGCTGATGATGTCATCCACTCTAGCAAAAACATTCCGCCACATACACACCCATTATAAACCCAGAAATTTGACTAAAAACCTGCTCAACTTTGAGCCTTGATAGTTTAAAAACGGTAAAAGCTGTCGATGAGTGTAGTGAATCCATGAAGAGAAGGCAAGCATACCTCCGTTTTTAGTTTTTAAATGAAGTCTCTCGGTGAAAGTATGCCAGAGCAGTTCATTGTTGAAAATGTCTGTTGAAATTTATTTTTCTTCGGGCCTCCCCATTCATTCTTTATGGGAAATTATTCTCAGTTTTTCGCGAATAAATTCGCGAAAAACACGTGAATCTCTTAGAAAAGACATAGCACACATGTCCAGGCCAAGCCGGTCGTTTTGATACCCGTTTTGTGTGTGTGTGACAAAAACTCTGGGAGGAGAAGCGAGCCAAAAAAAGGGTGGAAGAATAATAATAAGCGCGGTGGATAACATATAGTGTGCACTTTCAGGCACACTCAATAATAAGCGCGGTGGATAACATATAGTGTGCACTTTCAGGCACACTCAACTAGAAAATTTCTAAAGAAATTTTGAGTGTGCCTGACTCTGGCCCTGTCGCCCCCATGCATTATTACTGACACTGCTCAGTAAATTCAGTACTAGAAAAGAAATTTTGAGAGTGACGAGTGGGCTGTTGCTGGGGTTCTGTGTTTAAAAAGCACACCTCAAATAGTCATTTTTAACATTTATATTTAGACACATTTATAACAGAGACAGCTTCAACAGTGTTAATCAGTGGGTGTGTGTGTGTCTGTGTTGCTGTGTGTGTGTGTAACCCTTCTGAAGCAGAAAAGTATTAGTAATGATAATAATAACTTTAACTAATGGCCAGAATAAGAAACAGAAGATTTAAATTCGACTACGGAGCCCAGGTGTAACCAACTGATGCACAAGAACGACACGACACTGTGGCTCTTTTTGTTAATGAGAACAATGCTCCCCTATTTTAATATGAAGCTGGGGAGAATAATAAAACACATAAAATACATACAACAGCCTTACCCGGGTAGGTATAGAGAATAACAAACAAAATAAAGGTTTTCGCAGCTGCGTGTGGTTTTTCTTATTGTTCTGTTCACTTCACTATATGTGCACCCTTTAGGTGTCAGTCCAGCCACACGGTTGTGTGGGTGTGTGTGTATGTGTAAAAGTGAGCAAAAGGATTCAATTCACGGTGTACGTCTAAGATCCTCCAGGGTCCGGCTCGCCATCAACGTCTCTCTCTGGCTCCGTCCTCCAGACAGGCTCTATCCAAATCCAAGGGTTCCTCAAAAACCTGACCTACAATAAGTAGGATCAGAACATATTTCTTCAATTTCTCAGATCTTAAATTATGAATTATTGTACATAAATCACTTTAAATTGTCTCTATATTATGTAGAGGATAAGTGCTTTAACTAACTTGTATTGCAAAATAAGATCACAATTTCTCAGTAGCAAAAGGTGAATAATTCAAAGTATATTATGATACCAAATGATTATTTTTCGAACAGTACCATCACATATATATATATATATATATATATATATATATATATATATATATATATATATATATATATATATATATATATATATGCTATTAACATAGCAATTAACATATTAATTATCACAAATAACCAAAATGTAAACTCTTGTAATGTTCACAGTAAGAAACCATAACTTAATGTGCTTAAAATAAACAAATATGTTCACAGTCACACACATGGCACACCATAACTCAAGTAAAAGCTAGACAAAATTGTTACATCAGAGCTTGGTGTGACTGGCAGTGCTGATTAGCCCCGGAGCTAGCGCTCCGATATTAGCATTGAGCTAGTACTTAGCTCACGGAGTTAGCCGTTTAGCTTGTAGAATTAGCGTTTTAGCACTTAGCATTAGCACAGCAGGACGATCTCTCACCGCTGCGATTCTCCACCCGAGCGAATCCTCCAACTGCACTCCTGCAGATCGTGGTCGTCCGGGGAGATTCCTCCTTTGGTTTTGTCCGAGTTTTTAATCACTTTTTTCCAGTTTATCCACTTTTATGTTTTCTCCGTCCTGACATTAAGACCGTGTCCAGAACATGCTTCCTCTTGCTCCTTCTAGAGGCTGCGGCGAAATGTGAACCTGCGTCAGGTGGGATTACAGACCGCGTCTGCTCCTCCGACTGTATGACAGATCGGGACCACAACTCATCCCTTTCAAATTAAAGTTCCCCTAGTTTTTCTACAAGAATAACCACAAATAGTCTTTTCTTCATGAATTTGACAGTCTTTTAACTCACATATTCTCTCTCTCTTTCAGATATAAAATATACCTTTTTAATACACATGTATTTTTATCTGGGTTACATGTGTGTCTATGTTACTGTGTGTGTGTGTCTGTCTGTCTGTCTGTGTGTGCGTGTGTCTGTCTGTCTGTGTGTGTGTGCGTGCGTCTGTCTGTCTGTCTGTCTGTCTGTCTGTCTGTCTGTGTGTGCGTGTGTCTGTCTGTCTGTCTGTCTGTGTGTGCGTGTGTCTGTCTGTCTGTCTGTCTGTCTGTGTGTGTGTGCGCATGTGTCTGTCTGTCTGTCTGTGTGTGTGTGTGTGCGTGTGTCTGTCTGTCTGTCTGTGTCTGTGTGTGCGTCTGTCTGTCTGTCTGTCTGTGTGTGCGTGTGTGTGCGTGTGTGTGTGTGTGTGTGTGCGCCCTCCCCCCCTCCTCCTCAAGCAGGGTGCGGTTGCCAAGCAACCTGGGTGAGCTGCAGGTCTCATTAATTAGACACAGGTGTTCATGCAGCATGTGTGTCTCACTGAAATGCACAGTATATGTCTGAATGATCCCCCTGGAAGAGAGTCCAAAAAACCCTCAAGGTATGGCTCGAAACCAAAATCTAAATGACCAGAAGAATGCTCATTGTGTGTATAATGTCTGTGCCAAGTTTCAGGTGAAAATTGTATAAACTTTGGCCTCGAGAGTCAGAGCAAGCACAGGTGCGCCCTGCTCCTTCGGGTAAATTCTCTGCTTCAAAAACCATGGGAGTGAATGAGGCTGTGGATGGGAGTAGTCGATCAATTAACGTGTAGGGACCCAAAACTATACGAGCGACAGCTACAACAGTGGTATCAGTGCGATTACCTCGAATTTTCCTACGTTTTATGTATACATCGTGTCTGTAGTGGGGCATTTGAGCCCACGGTAGTGAAATACGTTTTATTTTTTCACAGATTTTTCTCCCTGCTCCTCACTCTAGCTGATGATGTCATCCACTCTAGCAAAAACATTCCGCCACATACACACCCATTATAAACCCAGAAATTTGACTAAAAACCTGCTCAACTTTGAGCCTTGATAGTTTAAAAACGGTAAAAGCTGTCGATGAGTGTAGTGAATCCATGAAGAGAAGGCAAGCATACCTCCGTTTTTAGTTTTTAAATGAAGTCTCTCGGTGAAAGTATGCCAGAGCAGTTCATTGTTGAAAATGTCTGTTGAAATTTATTTTTCTTCGGGCCTCCCCATTCATTCTTTATGGGAAATTATTCTCAGTTTTTCGCGAATAAATTCGCGAAAAACACGTGAATCTCTTAGAAAAGACATAGCACACATGTCCAGGCCAAGCCGGTCGTTTTGATACCCGTTTTGTGTGTGTGTGACAAAAACTCTGGGAGGAGAAGCGAGCCAAAAAAAGGGTGGAAGAATAACTAGAAAATTTCTAAAGAAATTTTGAGTGTGCCTGACTCTGGCCCTGTCGCCCCCATGCATTATTACTGACACTGCTCAGTAAATTCAGTACTAGAAAAGAAATTTTGAGAGTGACGAGTGGGCTGTTGCTGGGGTTCTGTGTTTAAAAAGCACACCTCAAATAGTCATTTTTAACATTTATATTTAGACACATTTATAACAGAGACAGCTTCAACAGTGTTAATCAGTGGGTGTGTGTGTGTCTGTGTTGCTGTGTGTGTGTGTAACCCTTCTGAAGCAGAAAAGTATTAGTAATGATAATAATAACTTTAACTAATGGCCAGAATAAGAAACAGAAGATTTAAATTCGACTACAGAGCCCAGGTGTAACCAACTGATGCACAAGAACGACACGACACTGTGGCTCTTTTTGTTAATGAGAACAATGCTCCCCTATTTTAATATGAAGCTGGGGAGAATAATAAAACACATGAAATACATACAACAGCCTTACCCGGGTAGGTATAGAGAATAACAAACAAAATAAAGGTTTTCGCAGCTGCGTGTGGTTTTTCTTATTGTTCTGTTCACTTCACTATATGTGCACCCTTTAGGTGTCAGTCCAGCCACACGGTTGTGTGGGTGTGTGTGTATGTGTAAAAGTGAGCAAAAGGATTCAATTCACGGTGTACGTCTAAGATCCTCCAGGGTCCGGCTCGCCATCAACGTCTCTCTCTGGCTCCGTCCTCCAGACAGGCTCTATCCAAATCCAAGGGTTCCTCAAAAACCTGACCTACAATAAGTAGGATCAGAACATATTTCTTCAATTTCTCAGATCTTAAATTATGAATTATTGTACATAAATCACTTTAAATTGTCTCTATATTATGTAGAGGATAAGTGCTTTAACTAACTTGTATTGCAAAATAAGATCACAATTTCTCAGTAGCAAAAGGTGAATAATTCAAAGTATATTATGATACCAAATGATTATTTTTCGAACAGTACCATCACATATATATATGCTATTAACATAGCAATTAACATATTAATTATCACAAATAACCAAAATGTAAACTCTTGTAATGTTCACAGTAAGAAACCATAACTTAATGTGCTTAAAATAAACAAATATGTTCACAGTCACACACATGGCACACCATAACTCAAGTAAAAGCTAGACAAAATTGTTACATCAGAGCTTGGTGTGACTGGCAGTGCTGATTAGCCCCGGAGCTAGCGCTCCGATATTAGCATTGAGCTAGTACTTAGCTCACGGAGTTAGCCGTTTAGCTTGTAGAATTAGCGTTTTAGCACTTAGCATTAGCACAGCAGGACGACCTCTTACCGCTGCGATTCTCCACCTGAGCGAATCCTCCAACTGCACTCCTGCAGATCGTGGTCGTCCGGGGAGATTCCTCCTTTGGTTTTGTCCGAGTTTTTAATCACTTTTTTCCAGTTTATCCACTTTTATGTTTTCTCCGTCCTGACATTAAAACCGTGTCCAGAACATGCTTCCTCTTGCTCCTTCTAGAGCAGTGTTTCTCAAACTTTTTCAGACCAAGGACCACTTTGTCAAAAAAAAAAATTTCAGGGACCACCTGACCCCGTCTTCAGCCACCTATCCATCATTGTTTCCCATCCTCTCCGTGCCTTGTTTTAGTTAAAGTTCACAGCTTTTGCTGCTCTTTTCCTTGCTTTCTTTTCCTTACTTACTGACGTGACAGCGGAATGATTTTGTCTATAGGAGACACCGTGGTTGCTTAGGCAACAATTTGGGCACTGCTAATTCAGATTTATCTTCATATATCCATTATACATATTTAAAAAAAATATTTGTCTGCATTTTTGTTCAGAGAACAAATTCGCTTTACACTTCAAATAATGTTAGGTAGGACTAGGGCTGATATGGCCTGTAACCAATATCTCGATATTTTTAAGCTATATCGCGATACACGATATATATTTCGATATTTTTGTTGTTGTTGTTTTGTATTGTTTATTTCTAATAAATATTGTCATTATTTCCATGATAGCATTGTAATTGCTCAGAATCAATGTAGAACAGTAGATTTACACTTGCTGTGAGACACACCTCTTTTATAGCATTTTAACACTTGTCATATTTTTTATGAATTTTTAATACATTTCATGATGTAAATATGAGCTTTAAAGCTCAATAGCTTCCAGGTCCTGTGACCTATTGGCTCAAAATCAGTGTAGAACAGTCGAGCTACACCTGCTATACGACACACACTCTTTTTTTATAGCATATTAACACTTGTCATATTTTTTATGAATTTTTAATATATTTAATAATGTACATATGAGCATTGAAGCAGTGCAGAATCATACTTGGCATATGAGACACTTTTTTAAATCAAATTTTAACCATTCTTCATATTTTATAAATAAACGTTTAATACATTTAACACCCACGTTTTATTTTGAAAACCGAAAGTGTCCACACGCTGCCGTAAGCTAGCGCTGGATTTCCCGGTTTTCTCGAAGTATTTGCCATAAAGTCGGCAATAAGGGCGCACTTGAAAATATTGGAGCAGCTGACGTGACCACGCGGAAACGAGAGACGTGACCGCAGCTGTTTTTCTTCAGAACCAAGTCGTCCGTCTCCATCTACAATTACCTCACCTCTTGGCTTCACCTCTCCTCACTTGATACAGAAAGTACGCATGCGCGCAGGGGATGTCTCTGGGTGGGCGGGGCAGTGTGCTGCGTGCTGTGAGCAGCAGGAGTGAGTGACAGGCGAATCCCCGGAGAATTAAATGCAGACGGCTTAAAACATTTACGTGACAAGTACTCGATGGTCGCGATATAGTCATTTCATACATCTCACGTAGAACAAGCCGCGATATATCGAGTATCCCTAGGTAGGACTCCACAAACTTGTGTGGGAAATTTGAATATTTTAAGAGATCCTCTCACGGACCACTTGAGGTCGCTCGCGGACCACACTTTGAGTAACACTGTTCTAGAGGCTACGGCGAAATGTGAACCTGCGTCAGGTGGGATTACAGACTGCGTCTGCTCCTCCGACTGTATGACAGATCGGGACCACAACTCATCCCTTTCAAATTAAAGTTCCCCTAGTTTTTCTACAAGAATAACCACAAATAGTCTTTTCTTCATGAATTTGACAGTCTTTTAACTCACATATTCTCTCTCTCTTTTAGATATAAAATATACCTTTTTAATACACATGTTTTTTTTATCTGGGTTACATGTGTGTCTATGTTACTGTGTGTGTGTGTGTGTGTGTGTGTGTGTGTGTGTGTGTGTGTGTGTGTGTGTGTGTTACTGTCTGTGTGTGTGTGTGTTACTGTGTGTGTGTGTGTGTGTTACTGTCTTTGTGTGTGCGTGTGTGTGTGTGCGTGTGTCTGTCTGTCTGTCTGTGTGTGTGTGTGTGTGCGTGTGTCTGTCTGTCTGTCTGTCTGTGTGTGTGTGTGTGCGTGTGTCTGTCTGTCTGTCTGTGTCTGTGTGTGTGTGTGTGTGCGTCTGTCTGTCTGTCTGTCTGTGTGTGCGTGTGTGTGCGTGTGTGTGTGTGTGCGTCTGTCTGTCTGTCTGTGTGTGTGTGTGTGTGTGTGCATGCTTGTGTCTGTAGAAATGTTCTAAATGAGTTGAATCTCAAAAAAAAGAATAAAAGTGTAATAGTACAAGATCCTGTTAATCAAGCAGGGTGAGGTTGCCAAGCAACCTGGGTGAGCTGCAGGTCTCATTAATTAGACACAGGTGTTCCATGCATGTCTCACTGAAATGCACAGTATATGTCTGAATGATCCCCCTGGAAGAGGGTCCAAAAAACCCTCAAGGTATGCCTCGAAACCAAAATCTAAATGACCAGAAGAATGCTCATCGTGTGTATAATGTCTGTGCCAAGTTTCAGGTGAAAATTGTATAAACTTTGGCCTCGAGAGTCAGAGCAAGCACAGGTGCGCCCTGCTCCTTCCGGTAAATTCTCTGCTTCAAAAACCATGGGAGTGAATGAGGCTGTGGATGGGAGTAGTCGATCAATTAACGTGTAGGGACCCAAAACTATACGAGCGACAGCTACAACAGTGGTATCAGTGCGATTAGCTCGAATTTTCCTACGTTTTATGTATACATCGTGTCTGTAGTGGGGCATTTGAGCCCACGGTAGTGAAATACGTTTTATTTTTTCACAGATTTTTCTCCCTGCTCCTCACTCTAGCTGATGATGTCATCCACTCTAGCAAAAACATTCCGCCACATACACACCCATTATAAACCCAGAAATTTGACTAAAAACCTGCTCAACTTTGAGCCTTGATAGTTTAAAAACGGTAAAAGCTGTCGATGAGTGTAGTGAATCCATGAAGAGAAGGCAAGCATACCTCCGTTTTAAATTTTAAATGAAGTCTCTCGGTGAAAGTATGCCAGAGCTGTTCATTGTTTACAATGTCTGTTGAAATTTATTTTTCTTCGGGCCTCCCCATTCATTCTTTATGGGAAATTATTCTCAGTTTTTCGCGAATAAATTCGCGAAAAACACGCGAATCTCTTAGAAAAGACATAGCACACGATTCCCGGCCGAGCCGGTCGTTTGATACCCGTTTTGTGTGTGTGTGACAAAAACTCTGGGAGGAGAAGCGAGCCAAAAAAAGGGTGGAAGAATAACTAGAAAATTTCTAAAGAAATTTTGAGTGTGCCTGACTCTGGCCCTGTCGCCCCCATGCATTATTACTGACACTGCTCAGCAAATTCAGTACTAGAAAAGAAATTTTGGAAGTGACGAGTGGGCTGTTGCCGGGGTTCTGTGTTTAAAAAGCACACCTCAAATAGTCATTTTTAACATGTATATTTAGACACATTTATAACAGAGACAGCTTCAACAGTGTTATCAGTGGGTGTGTGTGTGTCTGTGTTGCTGTGTGTGTGTGTGTGTGTGTGTAACCCTTCTGAAGCAGAAAAGTATTAGTAATGATAATAATAACTTTAACTAATGGCCAGAATAAGAAACAGAAGATTTAAATTCGACTACGGAGCCCAGGTGTAACCAACTGATGCACAAGAACGACACGACACTGTGGCTCTTTTTGTTAATGAGAACAATGCTCCCCTATTTTAATATGAAGCTGGGGAGAATAATAAAACACATGAAATACATACAACAGCCTTACCCGGGTAGGTATAGAGAATAACAAACAAAATAAAGGTTTTCGCAGCTGCGTGTGGTTTTTCTTATTGTTCTGTTCACTTCAATATATGTGCACCCTTTAGGTGTCAGTCCAGCCACACGGTTGTGTGGGTGTGTGTGTATGTGTAAAAGTGAGCAAAAGGATTCAATTCACGGTGTACGTCTAAGATCCTCCAGGGTCCGGCTCGCCATCAACGTCTCTCTCTGGCTCCGTCCTCCAGACAGGCTCTATCCAAATCCAAGGGTTCCTCAAAAACCTGACCTACAATAAGTAGGATCAGAACATATTTCTTCAATTTCTCAGATCTTAAATTATTAATTATTGTACATAAATCACTTTAAATTGTCTCTATATTATGTAGAGGATAAGTGCTTTAACTAACTTGTATTGCAAAATAAGATCACAATTTCTCAGTAGCAAAAGGTGAATAATTCAAAGTATATTATGATACCAAATGATTATATTTCGAACAGTACCATCACATATATATATATATATATATATATATATATATATATGCTATTAACATAGCAATTAACATATTAATTATCACAAATAACCAAAATGTAAACTCTTGTAATGTTCACAGTAAGAAACCATAACTTAATGTGCTTAAAATAAACAAATATGTTCACAGTCACACACATGGCACACCATAACTCAAGTAAAAGCTAGACAAAATTGTTACATCAGAGCTTGGTGTGACTGGCAGTGCTGATTAGCCCCGGAGCTAGCGCTCCGATATTAGCATTGAGCTAGTACTTAGCTCACGGAGTTAGCCGTTTAGCTTGTAGAATTAGCGTTTTAGCACTTAGCATTAGCACAGCAGGACGATCTCTCACCGCTGCGATTCTCCACCCGAGCGAATCCTCCAACTGCACTCCTGCAGATCGTGGTCGTCCGGGGAGATTCCTCCTTTGGTTTTGTCCGAGTTTTTAATCACTTTTTTCCAGTTTATCCACTTTTATGTTTTCTCCGTCCTGACATTAAAACCGTGTCCAGAACATGCTTCCTCTTGCTCCTTCTAGAGGCTACGGCGAAATGTGAACCTGCGTCAGGTGGGATTACAGACTGCGTCTGCTCCTCCGACTATATGACAGATCGGGACCACAACTCATCCCTTTCAAATTAAAGTTCCCCTAGTTTTTCTACAAGAATAACCACAAATAGTCTTTTCTTCATGAATTTGACAGTCTTTTAACTCACATATTCTCTCTCTCTTTTAGATATAAAATATACCTTTTTAATACACATGTTTTTTTATCTGGGTTACATGTGTGTCTATGTTACTGTGTGTGTGTGTGTGTGTCTGTGTTACTGTGTGTGTGTGTGTGTTACGGTGTGTGTGTGTGTGTCTGTCTGTCTGTCTGTCTGTCTGTGTGTGCGTGTGTCTGTCTGTCTGTCTGTGTGTGTGTGCGTGTGTCTGTCTGTCTGTCTGTCTGTCTGTCTGTCTGTGTGTGTGTGCGTGTGTCTGTCTGTCTGTCTGTGTGTGTGTGTGTGCGTGTGTCTGTCTGTCTGTCTGTGTCTGTGTGTGTGTGTGTGCGTCTGTCTGTCTGTCTGTCTGTCTGTGTGTGCGTGTGTGTGTGTGTGTGCGCCCTCCCCCCCTCCTCCTCAAGCAGGGTGCGGTTGCCAAGCAACCTGGGTGAGCTGCAGGTCTCATTAATTAGACACAGGTGTTCATGCAGCATGTCTGTCTCACTGAAATGCACAGTATATGTCTGAATGATCCCCGTCAAAGAGGGCCAAAAAAACCCTATATGGTATGCCTCAAACCAAAATCTGAAATGACCAGAAGAATGCTCATCGTGTGTATAATGTCTGTGCCAAGTTTCAGGTGAAAATTGTATAAACTTTGGCCTCGAGAGTCAGAGCAAGCACAGGTGCGCCCTGCTCCTTCCGGTAAATTCTCTGCTTCAAAAACCATGGGAGTGAATGAGGCTGTGGATGGGAGTAGTCGATCAATTAACGTGTAGGGACCCAAAACTATACGAGCGACAGCTACAACAGTGGTATCAGTGCGATTAGCTCGAATTTTCCTACGTTTTATGTATACATCGTGTCTGTAGTGGGGCATTTGAGCCCACGGTAGTGAAATACGTTTTATTTTTTCACAGATTTTTCTCCCTGCTCCTCACTCTAGCTGATGATGTCATCCACTCTAGCAAAAACATTCCGCCACATACACACCCATTATAAACCCAGAAATTTGACTAAAAACCTGCTCAACTTTGAGCCTTGATAGTTTAAAAACGGTAAAAGCTGTCGATGAGTGTAGTGAATCCATGAAGAGAAGGCAAGCATACCTCCGTTTTTAGTTTTTAAATGAAGTCTCTCGGTGAAAGTATGCCAGAGCAGTTCATTGTTGAAAATGTCTGTTGAAATTTATTTTTCTTCGGGCCTCCCCATTCATTCTTTATGGGAAATTATTCTCAGTTTTTCGCGAATAAATTCGCGAAAAACACGTGAATCTCTTAGAAAAGACATAGCACACATGTCCAGGCCAAGCCGGTCGTTTTGATACCCGTTTTGTGTGTGTGTGACAAAAACTCTGGGAGGAGAAGCGAGCCAAAAAAAGGGTGGAAGAATAATAATAAGCGCGGTGGATAACATATAGTGTGCACTTTCAGGCACACTCAATAAGCGCGGTGGATAACATATAGTGTGCACTTTCAGGCACACTCAACTAGAAAATTTCAAAAGAAATTTTGAGTGTGCCTGACTCTGGCCCTGTCGCCCCCCATGCATTATTACTGACACTGCTCAGCAAATTCAGTACTAGAAAAGAAATTTTGAGAGTGACGAGTGGGCTGTTGCCGGGGTTCTTTGTTTAAAAAGCACACCTCAAATAGTCATTTTTAACATGTATATTTAGACACATTTATAACAGAGACAGCTTCAACAGTGTTATCAGTGGGTGTGTGTGTGTCTGTGTTGCTGTGTGTGTGTGTGTGTGTGTGTGTAACCCTTCTGAAGCAGAAAAGTATTAGTAATGATAATAATAACTTTAACTAATGGCCAGAATAAGAAACAGAAGATTTAAATTCGACTACAGAGCCCAGGTGTAACCAACTGATGCACAAGAACGACACAACACTGTGGCTCTTTTTGTTAATGAGAACAATGCTCCCCTATTTTAATATGAAGCTGGGGAGAATAATAAAACACATGAAATACATACAACAGCCTTACCCGGGTAGGTATAGAGAATAACAAACAAAATAAAGGTTTTCGCAGCTGCGTGTGGTTTTTCTTATTGTTCTGTTCACTTCAATATATGTGCACCCTTTAGGTGTCAGTCCAGCCACACGGTTGTGTGGGTGTGTGTGTATGTGTAAAAGTGAGCAAAAGGATTCAATTCACGGTGTACGTCTAAGATCCTCCAGGGTCCGGCTCGCCATCAACGTCTCTCTCTGGCTCCGTCCTCCAGACAGGCTCTATCCAAATCCAAGGGTTCCTCAAAAACCTGACCTACAATAAGTAGGATCAGAACATATTTCTTCAATTTCTCAGATCTTAAATTATTAATTATTGTACATAAATCACTTTAAATTGTCTCTATATTATGTAGAGGATAAGTGCTTTAACTAACTTGTATTGCAAAATAAGATCACAATTTCTCAGTAGCAAAAGGTGAATAATTCAAAGTATATTATGATACCAAATGATTATTTTTCGAACAGTACCATCACATATATATATGCTATTAACATAGCAATTAACATATTAATTATCACAAATAACCAAAATGTAAACTCTTGTAATGTTCACAGTAAGAAACCATAACTTAATGTGCTTAAAATAAACAAATATGTTCACAGTCACACACATGGCACACCATAACTCAAGTAAAAGCTAGACAAAATTGTTACATCAGAGCTTGGTGTGACTGGCAGTGCTGATTAGCCCCGGAGCTAGCGCTCCGATATTAGCATTGAGCTAGTACTTAGCTCACGGAGTTAGCCGTTTAGCTTGTAGAATTAGCGTTTTAGCACTTAGCATTAGCACAGCAGGACGATCTCTCACCGCTGCGATTCTCCACCCGAGCGAATCCTCCAACTGCACTCCTGCAGATCGTGGTCGTCCGGGGAGATTCCTCCTTTGGTTTTGTCCGAGTTTTTAATCACTTTTTTCCAGTTTATCCACTTTTATGTTTTCTCCGTCCTGACATTAAGACCGTGTCCAGAACATGCTTCCTCTTGCTCCTTCTAGAGGCTACGGCGAAATGTGAACCTGCGTCAGGTGGGATTACAGACTGCGTCTGCTCCTCCGACTGTATGACAGATCGGGACCACAACTCATCCCTTTCAAATTAAAGTTCCCCTAGTTTTTCTACAAGAATAACCACAAATAGTCTTTTCTTCATGAATTTGACAGTCTTTTAACTCACATATTCTCTCTCTCTTTTAGATATAAAATATACCTTTTTAATACACATGTTTTTTTATCTGGGTTACATGTGTGTCTATGTTACTGTGTGTGTGTGTGTGTGTGTGTGTGTGTGTCTGTCTGTCTGTCTGTCTGTCTGTCTGTCTGTCTGTCTGTGTGTGCGTGCGTGTGTCTGTCTGTCTGTGTGTGTGTGTGTGCGTGCGTGTGTCTGTCTGTCTGTCTGTCTGTCTGTGTGTGTGTGCGTGTGTCTGTCTGTCTGTGTGTGTGTGTGTGTGTGTGCGTGTGTCTGTCTGTCTGTCTGTGTCTGTGTGTGTGTGTGTGTGTGCGTCTGTCTGTCTGTCTGTCTGTCTGTGTGTGCGTGTGTGTGCGCCCTCCCCCCCTCCTCCTCAAGCAGGGTGAGCTGCAGGTCTCATTAATTAGACACAGGTGTTCATGCAGCATGTGTGTCTCACTGAAATGCACAGTATATGTCTGAATGATCCCCCTGGAAGAGAGTCCAAAAAACCCTCAAGGTATGGCTCGAAACCAAAATCTAAATGACCAGAAGAATGCTCATTGTGTGTATAATGTCTGTGCCAAGTTTCAGGTGAAAATTGTATAAACTTTGGCCTCGAGAGTCAGAGCAAGCACAGGTGCGCCCTGCTCCTTCCGGTAAATTCTCTGCTTCAAAAACCATGGGAGTGAATGAGGCTGTGGATGGGAGTAGTCGATCAATTAACGCGTAGGGACCCAAAACTATACGAGCGACAGCTACAACAGTGGTATCAGTGCGATTACCTCGAATTTTCCTACGTTTTATGTATACATCGTGTCTGTAGTGGGGCATTTGAGCCCACGGTAGTGAAATACGTTTTATTTTTTCACAGATTTTTCTCCCTGCTCCTCACTCTAGCTGATGATGTCATCCACTCTAGCAAAAACATTCCGCCACATACACACCCATTATAAACCCAGAAATTTGACTAAAAACCTGCTCAACTTTGAGCCTTGATAGTTTAAAAACGGTAAAAGCTGTCGATGAGTGTAGTGAATCCATGAAGAGAAGGCAAGCATACCTCCGTTTTTAGTTTTTAAATGAAGTCTCTCGGTGAAAGTATGCCAGAGCAGTTCATTGTTGAAAATGTCTGTTGAAATGTATTTTTCTTCGGGCCTCCCCATTCATTCTTTATGGGAAATTATTCTCAGTTTTTCGCGAATAAATTCGCGAAAAACACGTGAATCTCTTAGAAAAGACATAGCACACATGTCCAGGCCAAGCCGGTCGTTTTGATACCCGTTTTGTGTGTGTGTGACAAAAACTCTGGGAGGAGAAGCGAGCCAAAAAAAGGGTGGAAGAATAATAATAAGCGCGGTGGATAACATATAGTGTGCACTTTCAGGCACACTCAATAACTAGAAAATTTCTAAAGAAATTTTGAGTGTGCCTGACTCTGGCCCTGTCGCCCCCATGCATTATTACTGACACTGCTCAGCAAATTCAGTACTAGAAAATAAATTTTGGAAGTGACGAGTGGGCTGTTGCCGGGGTTCTGTGTTTAAAAAGCACACCTCAAATAGTCATTTTTAACATGTATATTTAGACACATGTATAACAGAGACAGCTTCAACAGTGTTATCAGTGGGTGTGTGTGTGTCTGTGTTGCTGTGTGTGTGTGTGTGTGTGTGTGTAACCCTTCTGAAGCAGAAAAGTATTAGTAATGATAATAATAACTTTAACTAATGGCCAGAATAAGAAACAGAAGAGCCCAGGTGTAACCAACTGATGCACAAGAACGACACGACACTGTGGCTCTTTTTGTTAATGAGAACAATGCTCCCCTATTTTAATATGAAGCTGGGGAGAATAATAAAACACATGAAATACATACAACAGCCTTACCCGGGTAGGTATAGAGAATAACAAACAAAATAAAGGTTTTCGCAGCTGCGTGTGGTTTTTCTTATTGTTCTGTTCACTTCACTATATGTGCACCCTTTAGGTGTCAGTCCAGCCACACGGTTGTGTGGGTGTGTGTGTATGTGTAAAAGTGAGCAAAAGGATTCAATTCACGGTGTACGTCTAAGATCCTCCAGGGTCCGGCTCGCCATCAACGTCTCTCTCTGGCTCCGTCCTCCAGACAGGCTCTATCCAAATCCAAGGGTTCCTCAAAAACCTGACCTACAATAAGTAGGATCAGAACATATTTCTTCAATTTCTCAGATCTTAAATTATGAATTATTGTACATAAATCACTTTAAATTGTCTCTATATTATGTAGAGGATAAGTGCTTTAACTAACTTGTATTGCAAAATAAGATCACAATTTCTCAGTAGCAAAAGGTGAATAATTCAAAGTATATTATGATACCAAATGATTATTTTTCGAACAGTACCATCACATATATATATGCTATTAACATAGCAATTAACATATTAATTATCACAAATAACCAAAATGTAAACTCTTGTAATGTTCACAGTAAGAAACCATAAATTAATGTGCTTAAAATAAACAAATATGTTCACAGTCACACACATGGCACACCATAACTCAAGTAAAAGCTAGACAAAATTGTTACATCAGAGCTTGGTGTGACTGGCAGTGCTGATTAGCCCCGGAGCTAGCGCTCCGATATTAGCATTGAGCTAGTACTTAGCTCACGGAGTTAGCCGTTTAGCTTGTAGAATTAGCGTTTTAGCACTTAGCATTAGCACAGCAGGACGATCTCTCACCGCTGCGATTCTCCACCCGAGCGAATCCTTCAACTGCACTCCTGCAGATCGTGGTCGTCCGGGGAGATTCCTCCTTTGGTTTTGTCCGAGTTTTTAATCACTTTTTTCCAGTTTATCCACTTTTATGTTTTCTCCGTCCTGACATTAAGACCGTGTCCAGAACATGCTTCCTCTTGCTCCTTCTAGAGGCTACGGCGAAATGTGAACCTGCGTCAGGTGGGATTACAGACTGCGTCTGCTCCTCCGACTGTATGACAGATCGGGACCACAACTCATCCCTTTCAAATTAAAGTTCCCCTAGTTTTTCTACAAGAATAACCACAAATAGTCTTTTCTTCATGAATTTGACAGTCTTTTAACTCACATATTCTCTCTCTCTTTTAGATATAAAATATACCTTTTTAATACACATGTTTTTTATCTGGGTTACATGTGTGTCTATGTTACTGTGTGTTACTGTGTGTGTGTCTGTGTGTGTCTGTGTTACTGTGTGTGTGTGTGTGTGTGTGTGTGTGTGTGTATAATAATAATGCCATGAAACACGCAGAAGATCAATAGTTGCTTGTTAGCAGCTATTGTGTGTGTCTGTGTCTGCTGGCCCCTCCCCCCTCTCCTCTTGAAGCAGACGAAGGTTGCCAAGCAACCAGGACCAACTGTAACCAGCAGAGCAGTTACTGCAGTTATGTCACTTAGAAATTGAGAGAAAATGCTGAGACCTCCTCTCGAAAAGGAAGGATTTCTGACCAGAACCGTATCTCCAATCATTGAACCGACTTAACCACAAGCAACATGAGACCTTCCTGATCGTTTTACATATTTGTTTGGTGTCGATAAATAAAGAAATGTGTCCTTAAGAGCAAGAGAGAGAAAGGTTACTTCTGCTTTGCTCTATAAAATGTCCAGCCGTTTTAACATGGCAGTCTATGGGGCTGTGGATGGGTGTTGGTGGCGCAGCTTTGTGTGTTACGCCAAAACTATGAGGCTGACAGCTTTGGCAGGCGAATGTGAGTGAGACGACAAATTTTCCTACGTTTATATGTATAAATCGCGTCTGTAGTGGTACATTTGAGGCCACGGCAGTCTAATACGTTTTATTTTCTCACTGATTTTTCTCCCTGCTCCTCACTCTAGCTGATGATGTCATCCACTCTAGCAAAAACATTCCGCCACATACACACCCATTATAAACCCAGAAATTTGACTAAAAACCTGCTCAACTTTGAGCCTTGACAGTTTAAAAACGGTAAAAGCTGTCGATGAGTGTAGTGAATCCGTGAAGAGAAGGCAAGCATACCTCCGTTTAAAAGTTTAAATTAAGTCTCTCGGTGGAAGTATGCCAGAGCAGTTCATTGTTGAAAATGTCTGTTGAAATTTACTTCGCCCCATTCATTCCCTATGGGATTTTTTTCTCAGTTTTTCGCGAATAAATTCGCGAAAAACTCGTGAATCTCTTAGAAAAGTAATAGCACTCGATTCGGGATCAAGACGCACGTTTTGATATATCATTTGTTGGGGTCCTCGCACCGCTGCGGGCCGCATTAATGTTCGAAAAAGGGCGGAAAATGAATAATAATAATGCCAAGAAACACGCAGAAGAACAATAGTTGACGAGTGTCGAAGGCACTCGTCACTAATAATAATAATAAGAAGAAGAATAAGCGCGGTGGATAACATATAGTGTGCGCTTTCAGGCACACTCAATAAGCGCGGTGGATAACATATAGTGTGCGCTTTCAGGCACACTGAACTAGAAAATTTCTAAAGAAATTTTGAGTTTGCCTGACTCTGGCCCTGTCGCCCCCATGCATTATTACTGACACTGCTCAGCAAATTCAGTACTAGAAAAGAAATTTTGAGAGTGACGAGTGGGCTGTTGCTGGGGTTCTGTTAGCACTAGCATGTTAGCATGCGCATGTTAACACTGATGCGCTAGCAGTTAGCATTAGCATGTTAGCATTAGCATGTTAGCATTAGCATGTTAACACTGATGCGCTAGCAGTTAGCATTAGCATGTTAGCATTAGCATGTTAGCATTAGCATGTTAGCATTAGCATGTTAGCATGCGCATGTTAACACTGATGCGCTAGCAGTTAGCATTAGCATGTTAGCATTAGCATGTTAACATTAACATGTTAGCATTAGCATGTTAACATTAGCATGTTAACGCTGATGCACTAGCAGTCAGCATTAGCATGTTAGCATTAGCATGTTAGCATTAACATGTTGCATTAACATGTTAACAATATCATGTTAATGCTGATGCGCTAGCAGTTAGCATTAGCATGTCTGGATTGGCATGTTAACGCTGATGCGCTAGCAGTTTGCATTAGCATGTTAGGTTGGCATGCTAGCATTAACATGTTAACATTAGCATGTAAATGCTAATGCATTAACAGTTAGCATTAGCATTAGCAAAAGCAACAGCGATTGGCTAACATCAACTGGCATCAAGAGTTTTAAGTCTTTTATTTTGAAGGGACTCTTATTTTGAAGGGAGTCTTTTGTCATGTGTTTCAATCTGTGTGTGTGTGTGTGTGTGTGTGTGTGTATATATATATATATATATATATATATATATATATATATATATATATATATATATAAATGTATGTACACATTAGTGCTCTTTATTCAGAAAACCCTCATCTCACATCTACATTTCAGGATCTGGTTATTATAAACACAGATTAAATGTTAAATATAAATATTTCAATATTTATCATCACAGTAACAGTGTTACACACATTAATAGCTGTAAACACTCAGCATTGGAAAAATACATACTTTTTTTTTGGTGCTTACATAAGGAGTAAACATTAATAATCATCACTTTAAAAGTTACATATCGTCAGCCTAATAGCATTTCTGCCTAACTCATTTTTTTGCCAAATTGAGATATTGGCCTAACTCTACTCTCCTATCACTGCTCCACCACCCTGTGTAATCGCCTATGTCCTCAGCCAATCAGAAGGCTTGTAACATTCAAAAAACACTATTTGCCTTAGTCATCTAGTTGACTTGGGCATTTTGATGCCATAAAAAAATGTGCCCAAGTCATCTCAAATTGACTTGAGCAGTTTTGGCGCTACCCAACAATGGCCGCCCCCATGAAGAACAACGCTCGTCTTAGCATAAGTGAAGCATTAACTCTCATCTTTGATCCATCAGGTAAGCTAATTCATATTTCTCAAACTTTTTATACACTCAAGGTACTGAATTGTGTGTTTAGACTTTTGATCACGTTTATCCAACAAAAGAATAAGGACTGCAAAATAGCTAGCCTAATTTAAAGATTTTAAGCTAAAGCAAAGCTAAATTCTATACACTGCATCAGTTACATTTTGTTTGCTAAAATAATGCTAGCTATAAATATACGAACAAAATTCTTGATTTGAGTAGACATACTGTAGACTGTTAAAAAATTTAACACTGCTGTTGAGTGTTTAATAGTTTTGTATTTAGCACTTATTTTAGCAAGAATTTATTTGATTTATTTTATATGAATTTGCTTTTTGAGTGTTTTATACATTTTATCGTTAGTTTTTATATAACATTTATTTCAGCAAACAAAAAAAATAACTGTTGCTGTACTATTTTCTGCTTCAGAATCAGGAAATCAACCTAATACCAATCCAGAGAGTGAGTTTGGACATGAGGAAGAAGATGGGTCAGGAAGTGACGAGGACATGGACACCTGGCAACAAATTGAAGAAGAAACAGCAAATGAAGCTTCTAGAGCTGCTCCTGATTCATGGTCAGAAAGTGAACATGATGACTCTGTCTTGGATAATGACTATATACCCAAGAAAGAAAACTGGTCAACAAGTGGAAGTGATACAGACTCATCTCAACACAGTGAGGAAGAAAAAAGTGAGGAAGGTGAACTCAGAGAGGAGGGAGGAGGTGAGAGGAGTGAAGAAAGAGGACGTGCATGTAAACGTCATAAGAATCCAAGGTCACACATGTGGAAGCGACAGATGATGAAAGAGAAACGTCTGAAGGGGGAAAGTTACAAAAATGCAAAAGGAAATGACAGACAGCCAAAGACCATGGGCCCACCCTGCACATCACAGCACTGCTTAAGGTCGACAAAGCGAAGTTGTGAACTGCTTTGTGGTGAAGAGGGGATAGATATTTTTAAAAAATTCTGGTCCATGCCCTCCTGGGAGACACGGAAGCTGTATATCCAGGCTTTAGCAGAAAATGTAAGTGATTTGTTGTAGTAAATTTGTCATCTCTGCTGTCTCCTCAGCTCATTAGCCTGTACTTCAGTCTATCTGGATTGGCTTTTTTATTTTTCTTTACCTACAGGTGCCTATAAAGCAGAGCAAAGCTGGTGCTGCATCAAGGAGAAAAAATTCTCAATTATACTACTTGCAACTGGCAGATGGCCGTACACTACCTGTGTGTAAGAATCTTTTCTGTTCAACACTTGGCATCGCCCCCAGAACCATCGGATCATGGTTGAACAGGAACATCAATACAGATCCGCCCAAACCCAAGACCAATAGGACTGGTAAGTAAATCACAAAATAAAGATTGTACTTGAATATTGGATTTTAAATAGCTGTGGGAGATGGGTTATTATATCCAGTAATGGTATATTTGAATGGCCAAGATCTTTACTTTATCTTATCTTACTTTAGTTACCTTGCAAGTCTATAGTGTATCTATATTCTAATTTCCATGTTTTATTTAGGTCCACATGCGCCCATATCAGATGCTGACCTGTCCTTCCTGAAGGATTGGCTGTCATGGCTGCCTACCATTCCATCCCATTACTGCCGCCATGTTCCCTCCTATCAAGACATGAAGTATCTGGAGCCTGGAACAGTTATTTCTGATCTGTACAAAGAATACTGTAAAGTGTTGGTGTTAGTGAGAATGGAGCACGGGTCGTGAGTGAGGGGTATTTCCGCCAAGTGTTCCGTGAGTTGAAATACTCTGTGTTCATACCACGGAAAGACCAGTGTGATGTATGTGTTGGTGCCAAGGCAGGAAATATAGATCAGCATACCCTTAATGCTCATTTGAAATTAAAGGCTGATGCTCAGGCTGAAAAAGCTAAGGATAAACAGGAATCCAGTGACAAACTCTCAGTGTGGACAATAGACCTGCAGCGTGTTCTTTTGTGCCCCAAGACCTAAGCGAGCACAATGTATTATAAAACTAAATTGCAGATGCACAACTTTACCTGCTTCAACCTGGGTAACAAAGATGGCTATTGTTACCCCTGGGAGGAGCATGAGGGCTCCCTCGGGAGCGAGGTTTTTGCCCATCTCCAGTTCAAACACTTTAAGTCAGTCTTAGAGGCCAATCCAAATATTAAAAAAGTCATAGTCTGGAGTGATGACTGCGGCTATCAGAATCGGTGTTGCACCATTGCAAATGCATACCTTGATCTGGCCATGAAGCATGATATCACCATTGAACAAAAATTTCTGGTTGCAGGGCACACACAAATGGAGTGTGACTCCATGCATAGCTGCATTGAACGCCGCATCAGGAAAGACATTTACACTCCACGTGATTACATTGTCATTTTTGAAACTGCACGTTTGAACCCATCCCCATACAAGGTCACCCAGTTGTACCACAACAACTTCATGAAGTTATCTGGGGCCTACGTCACAAACATCCGACCAGGTAGAAAATCAGGTGACCCCACAGTCCATGACCTTCGGGCTCTCCAGTACTTGGCAGATGGTACGATTCGATATAAGTTAGCGTTTGCGTCAGACTGGGAGGGCCTGCCTCAGCGAGTGACCATCCCCAGAGAACCATTCCCCTGGGTCCAACTCTTTCCTACCCAATTGCCACTTACTCTGAGGAAATTTCAGGACTTGCAGGCAATGAAGCTGGTACTACCAAGAGTGGTCCATGACTACTATAACAACCTGCCTCACCAAGGCAAATAAAACAACCTGGGTTAGGCAAGTGATACATCTTAGTTAAAGTTAGGCCTTAACATTGGTTATGATAAAAGTTAATGTTAAGATTATGTTAAGGCAAGTAAAACAACTTTGTTTGATGGTTTAACTTTTTTATAAAAACTGCCTAAGTCAACTTAAGTTCCCTGCAAGATTTGCACAAGTCAGTTTTATATGTTATGGAATAGTTATTATGTCTATTTTTTTATTTCAAACTTGTTCATACATGTGGTGGGAGTCACCATTAACATATAAATAAAAAGTTCTTACAACTTGCTGAAAGAAAGGTGTTTTTTCTTCTTTTCCAAAAACCTGAAAAAATGAGTTAGGCAGATATGCTATTAGGCTGACGATATGTTGTTTTGGGTGCCTGTTTGTTTCCCAGATATATTAGTGTGTGTGTGAATGGGTGTATAAGAGACATTAACTTAAAGAACTTTGTAGAAAGGCGCTTTATATAGTTCAGTCCATTTCCTTGTATTAGTTTACCGGCAGATCTGCCCAATCCAATATAGCGGACCCGTTTACGTATCGCGACCAACGACCAACCCGCTCAATGCGGCGTCTATGTATATATGTCTATGGCAGCACCTGCCACTGGAATACAAGGGAATGAAAAAGCACATCAAATGGCAAAGGAGGCAGTAAAGAAAGAGGAGGTGGAAATGAAAGTAAAATTATCAAAAGCAGAAGGAAAAGAAATAATCAATCAATGCAAACAATATTGGAAAATCCAGGAAAAGGGAAGACATTTATATAAAATACAAGATGAAGTAGGAGAGGTGGGGTGTTGTGGACGTAGCAGAGTGGAACAGGTGAGCATGAGCAGACTAAGAATAGGGCACAGTAGATTGAATAGCACACTCAACATAGTAGGGAAACATCCAACTGGTCTATGTATCTGTGGGGAGAGAGAGACAGTGGAGCACGTGATGGTTGAATGTCATGGATATGAAAGGGAGAGGGAAGAGATGATGGCAGGGTTGCGGAGGACAGGGGCAGTGAAGAAGAGTGTCAAAAGTATAATGAATGTGGGAAATGTAGAGAAGGGACCAAAATCATAATGGAATATCTTGTTTTAACTGGGTTAATTAAAATAATTTAAAAGGGAAAGGAAAAATGAAGTAGTAAAGTCCAGAAGAGGGCGGTATATGCAACTATAAGGATGCTGACTGCCGTAAAACACCAAAGAAGAAGAAGAAGACCGCGTCCGTGTCTTGAGATGATGTAAGCACCGTGCGCCCGGGTAGCCTGAGGCTCGGAGTTGCTTGTGTTCAGCAAATAGAGATGGCGGCACCTACAGAGTATTACCGTGGCGATGGCGAGGGATTTACTGCTTGTCTGCGAACGGTGAAGTCTTGGTGGTGGGTCGTTGTGCTCCTGTTCTCTGTGCCTTCCCTGCCCACGGTCACTGCGCTGGTGGAGGGCTTATACTGCGGCACTGAGGTCTGCTACGACGTGCTCGGCGTCACTCGGGAGGCGGCCAAGGCAGAGATCGCCCGTGCTTACCGGCAGCTTGCGCGCCGGTACCACCCGGACGTGTTCAGGCCGACAGAACCCGGCTCGGAGGGAGAGACCCACGAGTCCGCCCAGAGGAAATTCCTGCTTATTGCAACCGCGTACGAGACGTTAAAGGTCGGTCTTAGCCTGTATTAATCTCTTTTAAAAGACATTTCTGTTCCCGCTGTCTCAGCGTGTCCAGTAATAACTCATATTTTATATAACAGGGGTTTTCAAAGCGTGGGATAGTGGGCCTCTCCTAAGAGAATTATTATCTCGTAATTACGAGATAAGGTACCTCATTGGCCACTGCACTTTGGTAAAGTTAGAAAGATATTGGCACTTCGCTCCGGGATCAATAACTCTTAATTGAAACGTTGTTAAAACACAAAACATACATATTTTCAACCGTAGTAAGATAAACAGCGAGCCACAACCTAACGTTCATCGCAACGCGCTACAACCTAAAGGCCAACTCACACAGGAGGCGGAACGGAAGCGGCACGGTACCGCCGCGGTCATCGTAGCAAATAGAAGTCAGTCTAGTCAATGAGAGCACTCACACAGGGCGCAGTGCAGACGCAGTCCAGGAGCGTCCCAGAAGCGGCTCGCCGCCCCACGGCGCGAGCTTTCCATTTCATTCCTATTTTTACCGCGAGCCGCGGCTGAACCTCGTAAATTTCAACAGAGCACTGCACACCAGACAGGAAACCCGGCCTTGAATCAACATAATAAACCTCCGCCCCCTTACAAAATAAAACACAATACTCAGTTCATGTAGCTTTTTACAACTTCACATCAACATTACGTCATAACCAGTGGCACCAGATGATCAAAGATCGATCAATGAGAGACTAATTGTTGAAGTGGAACAACAACGATTCTCTTGTGATCTCGCGTGAAAAACGGCCGGCTCACTCCGCTGCCGTTCCGCTGCTGAAAAGCGTGCACAATACATTCCATTTCACACAGCCCCGCTGACTAACCGGATAGCCCATACTCCCTCACGCAGCTGAAAAGTGAGGAAGTGTGTCCTTTGGTGTTCAAAAACAGTGAGTGAGATTGAAAGCGAATGAGAAGAATCCGATGAGAAGCAGCAGCACATAATGTGCAAGATTTAGTACAAGGTAATAGCTGCTCTTTTTGGTAACATTACAAATTTATTCAACCATCTCAAACAAAAGCACAGAGTCACTCACGACGAATTAATACAGAAACAAAAAGACAAAGCCAGTGCCACAACCAGCAAGACGTCAATGCAAACTCAGTCATCGATCACAGACACATTGTTTATTGCGACTCCTTATCCAACAAGATCGGAGAGGCACAAGACATTAGGGTACATTTACACATAGCCGGGTAGGCTGAGAAACGAATATTTCCCTCCCTCTGTTTTCCAAAATAACATTGTGCACATAGCATCGTTTTCAAAAAAGTTTTCGTTTACATCAACCCGCATAAATATGCCATCAAGCGCCATCATAACTAAGCCAAGCCTATGGGCGGATTGCTTCCATGATCATCGTCATAGCGAAAGGTAAACATTGGTCGCACTTTTCAATTCGTTTTCAGAGGCGAATTCACCATTTGCGTGTAAAAGATAGGTACAAACGAAGGGAAATGTCTCAGTTTTTTAAAATACCCGTGTACATGTAAACGAGGCCTAACAGCTGCCATTAGATATTTCTTAGCTAAAGATATGCAACCCATTAATACAGTCGAGGGTGAGGGTTTCAAGAAGATGCTTCTTGCTTATTTATGCTTATTATTATTATTATTATTATTATTATTATTATTATTATTATTATTATTATTATTATTATTATATTTATTTTGTTCTATAAATATAGAGAATTTGCAGAGCAGCTGGATCCATAGTTTATTTTGAATACATTTATGTTTTTCTATGCCTTATTTAATGTTCCCTAAAGTATATTTATTTTATTGATTTAATGCTTTATACATTGCAAAACAGCTGTAAAGTACATATTTGTAGCCAAAATGTATTTTCAATTTGAATATTTTGCATAAAGGATCAATAACAGTGTTTTTTGAGAGAGAGAAATGCTTAATAAATGCATTGTGAAACTCAAAATTAATCATTTAAATAATCGGGATTTCAATATTGATCGTGATATTGATTTCTTTTTTTCCATAGTCGAGCAGCCCTAATATCGCGATAAGAGGTCACACTTCACTGTCAAAGCCTCTTTTGTCTTTACGTAAACAACCAGGAGCTTCGTGATTGATTCAAACTAAAGCAGACATAGGAGTAGACATTAGCAGCATTTCTTTGCGCTGGAATAGAACTTTTGACCACAAAACAGCAAAAATAAGACGTACTGTATCGTTTTGTGGATTTTTTTTGCTACTCTTTGGGTGCTAGCTCGCTGAGTTTTCATCGCACAGTGAGACACATATTATCTTTGTAAGATATATTTTTATTTTTTCTAGGGATCGACCGATACGGGTTTTTTGATGGCCGATGCGATACTGATTTTTTCCCCATGGCCCATGGCCGATACCCGATTTCCGATACCCGATTTCCGATACCGATATGGGTTAAAAAAAGTTTAAAAAATGACATTCCATGAATATTCCAGGTCTCAAGTTAAAAATAAATAGCCATTTATTTATAATAACACGAATAACAGGAAAATGACAATCATGTCTGAAGCCCATTGAGCATTTTTTTTTTAAGTGTCTGCTTAATGCTTATACAGTATTATATCCACTTAAAAAGGAATAGCCCACATACTTCGGTGCTTTTATTCATTTTTATTTATTTAAAAAATATATATTAGTTTGGCTTGACACATTCAAAGGACTGTGGCTTGACAGTGGCAACAGAGCTTGACTGCACATTTGAGAAATGTTGGGGATGACACAAAGATTATTTAGAGTAAATGTTTAGGCATATTTTACAACTGTAGGCCTATATTGTAGTTGATATACCATTGCCTTTGAAGCAGGCAGTGACAGTAAATAGCCTGACTTGATCATCATCCGCATTGCAAAGTGAGTGAATGAATTGTAGATTTGTCACTTTTTAAAAAAATAAAAAATGGGCACACCATAATTTGTTTTAGTTGTGGAGAAACAAAACCTCGCTGCTTGCCCCCTGCTTTGTTTCAGGAAGAGGGGAGAGGGGCGGGACAAATCACAACAATCTCCCTTTAGGTTTGACGCATCAAACTTTATCTATTTCGACATTGTCTTAGTTAATATCAAATCCCACGCCACCTCTAACTCTAACGAAGTGTACCCTTATATTGCACACAATATGCGTGGCGAGTTACGTTTAGGAGGGATTTAGAAGTTTATTCAGTGATAATCACTCGCATGCCATTATTGCTCCCGCGGTGTCGACATGCACTGACACGGCGCTACCCCATGTGTTGAAAAATATTCCCGTACGTAAGCTAAAGTAGTCTATGGCTTAGCAAGCCTCTTCTCGAAACCCCAAAACGTTTCATTAGGTCCTGGACTGTTGGGTTCGTTGTGCAGTTATCTGATTACAGCAACTGTTCCGCTCCGCGCTGATCACTTTTTCTCGCTCCATCTGTCTCTCCCTCACGTGCGTGCACACTCACTCACACACACACACACACACTGGGCTGCTTCACCGGTGTTCGCCGGTTTAACTCCTGCAAACGCCGAATTGACAGTGACTGATAACAACACCGACTTCATTTGAACTTTAAACTGCGGGTGATTGCATCATAGCCTACTCTTAGTGTTACAGCTCCCTAGTTTAGGTTGGCAGTTTAAATGCGACGCACTTAAACAGCATTCCCGTTTTTTTCGACTCACTTAATGACTTTCAGGCACACGCATGCTACTGTATGCAGTGCAATGCCATGTGCATACTATGCTGCGGGGGCTGCAGCAGCGTGCATAGCGGGTCTTCACAGAGCTGCCCTTGAACGCCTGTCTGTAAATGACGCTGGATGCGTATCGGCCGTATCGGCCATGCCGATACACCTAAACAACGCTAATATCGGCCGGCCGATATATCGGTCGACCCTTAATTTTTTCCCCCGCCACGCCTCCCCTGAAGTCCTCTGGTGCTCCCCAAGGGAGGCGCACCTCACACTTTGAAAACTGCTGATAGTTTAGCAATTTTCAATTTTTCAATTTTCAATTATAGCAATTTTCTGCTTTGTAATACACCTGTTAGGATTCATAACTTTAATGAAAATACTGAGCCACATATTTATTTTATTTATAGTCATATGTATCTTTTATTGTTATATTGTTACTAGAGTTGCACGATACCCACCGTATACCCGGTACCCCGCGGTACCAAATCATACCCGTCGCTACTATACTAGAAATTTTACACGACGGTACTACCGTGGATTACTATACTACCGGTGCCAGTCTCCGCTACATAGCGGCCGCCTCTGCCCTCCTCCCGGCTTCTCACTGCATGCTACTCACTCGTAAAAAAACATGGCATGTGCAGCAACCGAACTACACAGCTGCTGAATGATTGGCTGTTTTCCTGTTACTGGTGACGTCCAGGGATGTGATAGGCTGTTGCACGCTGGGTCCGCCCGTCTGTTAGCTGATTGGCTGTTCGCGTGTTTCTGCCGGCAAGCATGAATTCCATGAAGACAGCTCCGCTTCGATAGAAACTCGCTTCAAAACAAACAACAAGCTAAAGTTCTGTCTCGCCGAGACACGAGACAACACACTCACCGTGGCAGAAGCACCGGGCCCGAGCAGCGAGTCTGCTGTGGCGTCTTTGTCAGTGGCAACACTAATTTTGCTTAAAAACAAACGTTGTTGTTTCAAACTAACTTGTACAAATACATTGCAGTTTATAAAGATAATAATAATAAAAAAAGGCTGCAGTATCGCGGTATTACCCGGAACCGTGATACTTTGTCTGGTATAGTATCGTGGTTACTCATTTTAGTATCGTGACAACTCTAATTGTTACGTCTCCCCGGAGTGAGCAGTCAACTGACAACACATTGGTAAATATGGCCATGTCCAACAATGTGTAGCCAGGTGTTAGAGAGCATGTACTTATTGGTTTTTGACCTTGTTGACATGACTGAAACTATTTTAAACATGATTGATTTTATGGAAAAATCAAGACGAGAAAAAGACAGACGTAAGACAGCTTGAGTGTTTTATGACCATGTACACCATATTATGTACGGAAGTGCGCTGTAACTTTCAATTTTCAGGATTTCAGGAGAAGAACCTGTAACAGACAAACCAAAATTTGTCTGTGAGCACAAAGACAACTTCAGATCTGGTACAGTCAGAACAATATAGTGGAAATGGTTGTGGACTTAAGAAGGAACGCAGCCGGGCCTGCCCCCATCACCCTGTGTGACTGCATTACATTACATTACATTGCATTTAGCAGACGCTTTTATCCAAAGCGACTTACAGGGGAGGACATAAGCTGAAAGGGGTGTAAGGAGCGCAGAGTAGTTGTTAGTTTTGTTAGGCAGGGGAACATTCTCGAAAGAGAAAGGTTTTTATTTTTTTAAAGGTAGAAAGGGATGTTGCTGTTCTTGCAGCCGTTGGTAGGTCATTCCACCATTTGTTTTGGGTGGCGGAATTTTCATATGTTGATTCTGTGTCGGCTTTCCTGTCTGGTGCGCAGTGCTCTGTTGAAATTTGCTAGGTTTAGCAGCGGCTCGCGTCAAAAATAGAAATGCTATGGAATGCTCGTGCTGTGGCGCGGGGAGACGCGTCTGGGATGCTCCCTGTGTGAGTGCTCTCATTGAGTAGACTGGCAGCGATCTGCTCCGCTGGAGTGGGCCAGTGGGCCTTGTCTCTCCTCACTTGATACAAAAAGTACGCATGCGCGCAGGGGATTTTTCTGGGTGGGCGGGGAAGTGTGCTGCGTGCTGTGAGGAGCATACATCTCATGTAGAGCAAGCCGCGATATATTGAGTATATTCGATATATCGCCCACCCCTACTCTGAATGTGTGTTTTGTTAGAAACAAACAAAAAAATGTTAGCTCCTCCTATGGGACTTCCTAACAGAAATCTTCAAGTAAAAATAGATCTTGTTTTCTTTGCATGTAGGATGAGGACACTCGGCGAGACTACGACTACATGCTGGACCATCCTGAAGAGTACTACCAGCACTACTATGCCTACTACCGCCGACAACTCACACCAAAAGTGGATGTCAGGGTCGTTATCCTGGTCACTATCTGCGCCATCTCCATCTTCCAGGTGTGTGTGTGAGAGTGTGTGTGTGTGAGAGAGTGTGTGTTATTTGAATGGGTGAGTTAAAAAAAAACTCTGACTCGGTACTGTTTTTATTGACGCTGAGGCACCAGCAATTAACATTAGCACAAATTTTACCATTGGCTGCTAATGTTAGCAATTACCATGTTTTTACAGCTAGCATTAACGCGCTAGCTGCTCTGCTGTCTCTGTCTGTCATTTTAGACCAGTGTTTCTCAAACTTTTTCAGACCAAGGACCACTTTGTCAAAAAAAAAAAATTTCAGGGACCACCTGACCCCGTCTTCAGCCACCTATCCATCATTGTTTCCCATCCTCTCCGTGCCTTGTTTTAGTTAAAGTTCACAGCTTTTGCTGCTCTTTTCCTTGCTTTCTTTTCCTTACTTACTGACGTGACAGCGGAATGATTTTGTCTATAGGAGACGCCGTGGTTGCTTAGGCAACAATTTGGGCACTGCTAATTCAGATTTATCTTCATATATCCATTATACATATTTTAAAAAAATATTTGTCTGCATTTTTGTTCAGAGAACAAATTCGCTTTACACTTCAAATAATGTTAGGTAGGACTAGGGCTGATATGGCCTGTAACCAATATCTCGATATTTTTAAGCTATATCGCGATACACGATATATATTTCGATATTTTTGTTGTTGTTTTGTATTGTGTATTTCTAATAAATAATGTCATTATTACCTTGATAGCATTGTAATTGCTCAGAATCAACGTAGAACAGTAGATTTACACTTGCTGTGAGACACACCTCTTTTATAGCATTTTAACACTTGTCATATTTTTTATGAATTTTTAATACATTTCATGATGTAAATATGAGCTTTAAAGCTCAATAGCTTCCAGGTCCTGTGACCTATTGGCTCAAAATCAGTGTAGAACAGTCGAGCTACACCTGCTATACGACACACACTCTTTTTTATAGCATTTTAACACTTGTCATATTTTTTATGAATTTTTAATATATTTCATAATGCACATATGAGCATTGAAGTGGTGCAGAATCATACTTGGCATATGAGACACTTTTTTAAATCAAATTTTAACCATTCTTCATATTTTATAAATAAACGTTTAATACATTTAACACCCACGTTTTATTTTGAAAACCGGAAGTGTCCACACGCTGCAGTAAGCTAGCGCTGACTTTCCAGTTTTTTAAAAGTGTTTGCCATAAAGTCGGCAATAAGGGCGCACTTGAAAATATTGGAGCAGCTGACGTGACCACGCGAAAACGAGAGACGTGACCGCAGCTGTTTTTCTTCAGAACCAAGTCGTCCGTCTCCATCTTCAATTACCTCACTTGGACTCTTGGCTTCACCTCTCCTCACTTGATACAGAAAGTACGCATGCGCGCAGGGGATGTTTCTGAGTGGGCGGGGCAGTGTGCTGCGTGCTGTGAGCAGCAGGAGTGAGTGACAGGCGAATCCCCGGAGAATTAAATGCAGACGGCTTAAAACATTTACGTGACAAGTACTCGATGGTCGCGATATAGTCATTTCATACATCTCACGTAGAACAAGCCGCGATATATCGAGTATCCCTAGGTAGGACTCCACAAACTTGTGTGGGAAATTCGAATATTTTAAGAGATCCTCTCACGGACCACTTGAGGTCGCTCGCGGACCACACTTTGAGTAACACTGTTTTAGACAGACAAGTTAGTTACAGGTGCGCGCATGTGCTCTCTCCCTCCCCTCTGAGAGGGAGTGAGCACATGGTTTTTTCTTCTTAACCCACATCTTTGTCATTCAACACAGCTAGTCACACTACTGGGTTTACTATCAGTCTGCACAGTAATGTCTGACGCTGCATTGCACATGGCAACCAGTCAATTGGCAATTAGTTTGTGCTTAGTCAGTCATTGACAGTCCGTCAGTAAGTCAATGCAAAGTCTATTTTCTGTTCAGTTCGGCAACCAATGCATTGGGTTTATCCCTGGTCGTGTGCATGGATTTAAATGGCCTTTACAGTTTAGTGCTACATATACCTCTACAAGTCAGCGCCAGCTTAGTTGTTCTGATGCTCCATAGCCTTCAGCATATGCACCTCCTGGCACTTAACAGCTGTGAATAATCCAGGATATCCTCCAACTAAAGCGAAGATCCAGCAGCTCTCCCCGTCCTCCTGAGATGCCTCGGGTTTGTACCAATCACTATCACTGAGCTACTGGGTTGCGTTCAGCATAAAATCCACACCGTTTTTGATGCTGCAATGATCCATTTTCATCTGTACAAAAAAGAACAATAACGTGAATGTTTAACCATTGTAGTGTCCTCCTGCTTGCCATACAACTTTTGTCCTCTGTCCTTCGGGTTATTTCGCCACCAGGAGTATACCAGGGAAAAGATTTGTGGTAATGGGTTGGACTGAAGTAAGACTGAATCAAATCCAATCAAATCAATTTTATTTGTATAGCCCAAAGTCACAAAATACATTTGCCTCAGAGGGCTTTGCAATCTGTACAGGAAGTGACACCCTCTGTCCTTAGACATCTGCTCAGCCACATTTAATGGAAATAACCACACCAACATGATAATATCAGTTATTTTCAACAGTTAACATTGTGTGCACTGTCTCACACACACAAGTTCAAGCAAGTCCACAAACAAAAATAGAATAATTTTCAATAAAATTTTTCTCTTACTATGCTGCTTAGTGAGACTTCTGGCATTCCTTATCTTGAACAATCCTCTTCAAATCTGGCTTGTATTCTGTTGTTGCCACTCGAAGCAATTCTTTCAAATGAGTGTCAGTCAGAACAGATCGATGCTCTGATTTCACATGTTTCAGGGTAGAAAACACAGACTCGCAGACGTACGTTGACCCAAACATTGACAGTATCTTAAGTGCAGCCTGTTTGATGTTGGGGTATTTTTTCATTGGCACACTTTTCCAGAACTCAATGGTCCCTTCCCTTAAAACAGCTTTCAGTTGATCCTCCTCACAAAGATCGATCATCTCCAACTCAGCCGCAGCCTCATCTGTGACGAGCGGGGCTTTCAAACAGTCTGTCTCCGCATTAAATGGGTCGACGAGGAACGTAATCTGTGGTCTTTTCAGTTGTAGATCACAGAACCGGTTTTGTGCAGGTTTGCAACCAGTGTTGCATATCTCTCTTTTCTTTTTCAGGGCGGCGCTGGTGACTTGCTCACTGGCTTTTAGCATAGTATGGAAATGCGTTAAATCTCCCTTTTTGAATATGCACCTCGAACAGCTTTAGTTTGTTGACAAACGCAAACACACTTTGCACCAGGTCAGGCAGCATTTTTAACTTACCCTGCAGGGTCCGGTTCAGTCTGTCCAAGTGACACAGCATGTCGACTAAAAATGCCAGATCCATAATCCACTCGAGGTCCGAGAGTTTGTGATAGTCCTTGTCCTTCTCTTCCATGAACAGTTTCACAGCATCCAAAAGCTCAAAGAAGCGAGAGAGTACCTTGCTTTTTGACAGCCACCTCACAGTGCAGTGCAGCGGCATGTCACCTGGAAGCCCTTGGTCCAGCTCAGCAATGAGATTCCTGAATTGCCTGTGGTTAAGCGCATGTGTGCGGATGTAGTTGACGATTTCCATTACAGGCTTCATGGCGTTATCTAAATTCAATGATTTAGACACGAGTTGCTCCCTGTGGATGATGCAGTGGAAATTCCAAAAGTCTGAAAATGTTTGATCAGCTTTGCACAGCCCCACAAGCCCGTTCACGGATCCGATCATGGCTGGCGCTCCATCCGTGGCTATTGCAGTTAGTTTCGGTATGGGCAGATTTGCTTTTGCAAATGCAGCCATCATTGTTTCTTTCACATCTATGCTATGGGTTCTGTCTTTTAATGGCACAATATCAAGGAGTTCTTCTTTGATCATTTGACACAGATCGTGCAAATATTGCCAACTGAGGCTTGTCTTGTATGTCACAACTCCCAATGCCACACTAAAATACTCACATGCTTCAAGGTCAGAGTGCAACTGTGATTCAACAGCCGTAATAAAATCCGATATTCTGCGTTCAACACTGCAATGAAATTTTTGGAAAAACTGCATCTGCTTTTCTGCCTGACTTTTCAAAGCGACCAACTTGTGCTTGCGATGTTCAGTCCCTTTTGGAAATTCCTGTTCGATGTTAGGATGGAGTGAGCTGAAGTGACGCTGAAGATTTGAAGCTTTGAAATGCGCTAATGCTGCGTGACATATGAGGCAGATCGGCTTGCCATTACGTTCAACAAAACAGGCTTACCTGGTCAGCGTGCCATCTAGCCGTAGGGGGAATGAATGGCAACGCCAGCCAAGCATATTTGACGCATGTCATATGAAAGCTCCTGAAGAGCTTTTTTGTCCCCAGAACTGAAAGCCCACATTTCTTTTTTTGTTCAGCAGGACCTTTAGCCAGTCCTTAAGCACCTTGATCTTCTCCACCTTGAGGAACTTTGATGTAGAGATGGAAGTATGTGATGGAACACCATCCTGCTGCAAAATTTGACCCCTTTTATGGTTGGGAATGTAAGAGGTAGCTAATACTTCTTGATATTTTAGGCTATTGATATTGCCTTCCACCCTGCAAACCCCCATGATTTTTCCACCACAAACTTAACTGTTTTCTGGGTGGATCTCGGGTCCATGCGGGCTCTACTAAGTCTAAACTGAAGATTCATCTGATCCACCTTCTGCCACTTTTCCAGCATCCATCCTTTAAGCAGGCTGTGGGCCTTGGCAAATGTCACACGTTTTTTAAATTGCCTTTTGTTTAATGCTGGTTTCTGGGCACTGATTTGACCAAGGAGGCCATTTCGAGACAGAATTCTACAAACTATTCTGGTTGACACGGGGACTTGAGGTGACCATGCCTGTTGGAGCTCTGCCAGCCAACAAACAGTCCTCCCGAGCAGTTGTCTTGCAGGGTCTGCCGGACCTGGGCTTGTCAAAAACATCTCCAGTCTTTTCAAATCTTTTTCTTATTCTTTGTACTTGACGCTGAGGCACATTGAAGGTGTCAGCTATCTCAGCAGTGGATCTGGTCTTCAGCCTCTTGATAATCAACGCTTTGGCCTCGGGGTGAATCTTAGGAATGTTGTCAGAGGTCAAGTTGCAGTTGATGTGAAGGTCTGGTGTGCTGGGGTTCTTTTAATACACACCCACTAACTGACTGATCACTTTTTGATCACAGGTGAGGCTGTAATCTAGGATTAGGTGCATCATATGACAAGGCGACAAGACTTTTGTCTTTGCAAAAAATAGCTCAGTGGGCTTTACCAAGCTGTGAACTTTATAATGCTTTTTAGTTCAGTCGTTTGGCACTAAAACATTATTTCAAAAGCTGTTGGCATTGAAATTAAGAATGATTTAGAAATATGGGTCACTTAAGGTCAACTTGTACCCAAGCGACAAGACTTTTGGGACTGTACATTTGGTTTGGGGTTGTTGATTGACAACAGGTATGTAAACTGGAAGTAGATGGATGAGCTTGTGAGTGAGTGTCCAAGTGAGTGAAGAGGTGAAGAACTGTATTCATCTTTGTGTTTGCATACAGTAAATCCAATTTTTTATTTTCTCTGGTGCTGCATTCAACATACTCGATGAAGGCCAAAATGCAGGCATTATGTATTTAAATTGCCTAGAAAATTTCCATCCATTTGAATTGCATGGTTTTAATAACTAATAAACTTAATGTGATGCAAGTAATGTGTTTCCACTAGACAGTAGCCAGGTTTGTGCATTCAGTATTAGGTTTGGGCAAACAGTTGGTTTTATTAATATTAAACTTTTTTTTAAGACTTTGTAAAATAATGAATGAATAAATTAAACAATGAATGTTATCAGTTCAGTTCATTGTTCATTGCTTTGACCATCATGATATGATATGATATGAACAGTAAATAAATACTTGATTATTGTTCAGTTCTAGAAACAATGAATTATCTTATTTTTTTATGTCTTGACAGCTCTACAAATGTGAACTCAGCCTTAGAGCGGTAAAAGTCCATTAGCACATACCTTTTACCTCACTGTCTCTCCTACAGTTCTACAGCTGGCACAGCAGCTACAATGAGGCCATCAACTACCTGGTGACAGTTCCCAAGTACAGAATCCAGGCGACGGAAATCGCCAAGCAGCAAGGCCTCCTCAACCGCACCAAGGAGAAGGGCAAGAACCGCCGCTCAAAAGAAGAAATCCGGGAGCAGGAGGAGGAGGTGATTCGTGACATTATCAAAAACAAGATCGACATAAAAGGAGGTTACCAGAAGCCCAACCTTTCAGACATCCTGCTGTGTCAGATTGTGCTCTTCCCCTACTACCTGACACACTATCTGGTGTGGTACGTCTCTTGGTTTTACCGATTCACCATCTGCAGGGAAGAGTACAGCGACAAGGAAAAGCTCTACATCATCAGGTCAGTTCTTATAGAAACTTTAACAGTATAAAGCGTCTGACACTGAGAGGATGCTTCCTCCAGGTAATATGATCACCTCACAGCAGACTGTGTTTTCATTGACAGGAGGTACATGAGAATGTCTCCGTCTCAGTTTGACAGTCTGGATGAAAACACTACACAGACCTTCCTGCACAAACGGCTCTGGATCAAAGAAAACTATGAGGTTTGTCAACTCAAATTCTCTCTGGGTTTCTTTATCCATCCTTTCTTGTTCTTTGACTTCATCTGTCATCTGCATCACTCAACATTACCACTTGCCCACTTCTCCAGAGCAGGTAAAGTAAAAAGTTTTTGGGAGAGGAAGACGAATACTTCATGCAGAGTTGTCCAGTCAGGAAAATCAATAGTAATATAGTAATAGTCTTTATCCATTTCTCTCAGTTGAAAACTGTTATGTAAGGTTTCCCTACTGATCTAACTCAAATGCAGCCCACCCAAGTATTACTGGCCCATTGTACAAAAAGCCTTTTTTCCTGTAGAGAACACAGCCACTCCAGCTGCACTCTCCACTAATTACATATTCACCCCATTGTCTGTTCGAGGAGGTGGGACTGGCCTGCTGATCACCAACAAATGTAAATTCACTCCACTGTTGCATTCTACAAATTACTACACATTTAAATACCATGCTATTCCAGTGACGGCCCCAATTAAAGCCTACGTTGTTGTTATTTACTATCCACCAGACCAATTGGAAGGCTTTATGGATGAGCTGGATACCCTGCTGTGACATGAACATCCACTTAGACAGTCCAGGCTCAGCAGATTTTATGTCCAGTCAACCTCTCACTGATCCACAATCCTCCTACTCACAAAGTTGGCAAAGTACTTGACCTGATTCTCACACAAAACTGTATCACAGATTTCCTGGTGGTAATACCTCTCTACCTATCAGATTACTTTTTCATCCAATGTAATGTCATTCTGTCAGAGAAACCCTCTGCTCCTCCACCAGTGTTTACATTCTGCCTCTGTAACTTATCCCCACCCCACTCCTTCTCTATTTTCGCCCATACTCTACCTCCACTCAGCACTGAGTGCACTGGGCTGCGATGAGTTTGACATGTCTGCTCTGTAACATCCGTTTATAAAAATACCCACCCAAAACCCAAATAATTAGAGACATATCTGTGAGCAGCAAAATGGGGAAGTTATTCTGCAGCATCTTAAACAGTCGACTGCAAGACTTCTTCAGTGAGTGACCATATACCTTCCACACCCTTATTAATAAACAATGGTCAGTTATGTAAAAAATGAAAATGACTTTCTAGTCCAAGCCATAGCTAATGAAACTTGTAATTAGAGCAATTATAATACCAACACCAAGTAAACAATAGCATATTATAAAATGAATAATTAAGTTGTAAGAAGGGTCTCCAGAGAGGGAGATGTTTGTTGTTTTGTTTTTTTGTCAGTTGGGAGCTTTATCCATTCCAATCAACATTAATCTTATTACTGTGACACTGGACTTCTGAAGGAGGACACTAAATGGGTGAATGTTACAAGTGTTTTTAAACCTGCTGAGTGGTCAATAGACCAGAAAGGTGCAATATAAATATGTCCATTTAACCTTTTTTTTCCCAGGTTGGTTATATGATATTTTGGGACAGTTTAGAGGAAGTTTAAAATTTAAGGTCTTGGAGATTTTTCCCCATGATGCATTTCATTAGCCTTTATTTGTTAGCCTTTAAACTGTAGGATTTGCTATTTGATTGAAATGTACATAATGTCTTTCAGGTGTACAGAAAGGAGCAGGAGGAGGAAATGAAGGTAAAGATGGCAACTGACCCCAGGATGAAGAGGTACCGCCGCTGGATGAGGAACGAGGGACCAGGCCGACTGACATTTATTGACGACTGAGAGCAACAAACTCCATCTGTAACATGCACTTTTTCCTCAGTGCAGCATACATGGACAACACAAGCCATGCTGTGTGGAGAAATACCTGTACAGGAAGATTAACTGTGCCTGTTTATATAGTGAGAGATATTTTCATTGTTATCAGGACTCATGAACGGGATTACTGTGGATGTGGAATACACTGCGAGCTTGGGCTTTAGATTTCTGAATAACTTTTTACATCATGCATCATTTTTTTCAAACCAAATAGAGACGTCAATTTGAAATAATTTTACTGATGACTTTTTCTGTGTTTCTCTGGTTATGTTTTTTTTCTGCTGATTAATAACAGATAAAAGAATGACTTTTGGTGTATGAGTTTTTCTGTAATGATTTTCTCATAGAAAATTGACATCATCCGAGTCCAAGGTGATTAACATACACTAATAACTAGAGGGGTAGTTTAACCCTGCAGCAGTCTCCTAAGGTAAGGCATCTGCTCACACTATGTCTGCTACTGTTTGGATAAATCTTGTACCCCCAATTATTAGCAATGATGAGGAAGCAACAAAAAATGTGATCAAAGTTAAATTTTAGCAAAATAAAGGTCAGCAGGATAGCCTCAACAAACCACCCCACAATTTGAGAACCTCTACTTTAGGGCAGTTTTCCAATAATATTTCTATACAATTTTAATAAACCAAGGCAGAGAGTATTTTATATATTATATTTTATCGTCTTATTTTAAAAGATTCGAACAGAATAGGTTACATTTTTTCTTTCATCAGATGAAATGATGGATATCAATTTGAACATGTTTAGCCGAGCTTAGCACAAAGACTGCTAGCAATGGGACAGTTAGCCTATCACTGCCTTTGTCATACGTCAAAAAATAAAATCTAGAGCTGTCTAATTTATGCTTATTTTGCTGGCCAGAAGGACATGTCAGTTGTTAATACATAAAACAGAATTTGTTCTGATCTGACTGAGCTTTTCTATCAGGATAGAACAGACGCAAAAAGAGATTAGGACATTTCAAATGTTTGTCTGTGTCTGTAAATTCTGCAGTGACAAACATTCTTACACAGGGAATTTGTTATTGTGGATTTTGTCTCTATGTGACTGCTTACTGGTTAAAGTAACTTGGTTTTGCCTAATTAATTAATTAATTAATCTTTAAAATTTAACTGGTCCTTCTGTTGTTATTTTGATTTTGAGGCAGCATGAAAATGCAATGTTGGATTTGAACATGAAAAAAATGTTTAAATATATTAATTAATAAATGTAATGATACATGTAATCATACATTTATTTCAGCAGATCAGTTGAAACAGCCTCTGAACATGACAGCCTAGCAACTATTATGTAGGCAGGTCTGTCAACCTTAATACATGATGCTATGTCTCATTATATTAACATTATATAAGATAAACATAAGGGCATATTTAAGACCCTTTACGAGATTCTGGTTTCAATTGAAGCTGGAAACATAGTCAGTTGGAGACAGCATCTGATCTAATCTTTTAAAGCCTCAAGGTTCAAGGCATCTTTATTATCCCCGAGTGGCAATTTGTTGTGCAGCAGCAGATGTAACATAAATAACACATATGCAAACAAAAGATAACAATGATCAGTAGACAACAATCTGCCTGACGCCATTACAGCGCCATTCTCTGATCAACAGGACCTGCTAATGTCACTCATTTCATTTGTGATCGTAGGTCAGCTGCTACCATACTCTCATTCCTTGCTTCATCCATCATTAACAACTCACCATAGGGTTTGCCAGCATAAGGTCCCTCACACTTTCTGTGTAAATGGACTGTAATTATATAGCGTGGTCGGAAGACCACATATTCACACACATTCATGCACTGATGGCGTTGGCTGCCATGCAAGGTGCCAACTGGAGCTAACCATTTATACACATTCATACACCGATGGCACAGCCTTCGGGAGCAATTTGGGGTTCAGTATCTTGCCCAAGGACATTTTGACACGCAGACTGGAGGGTATCGAACCACTACCTGCTCTACCTCCGAGCCACAGCTGCCCTCTGTACTTCTTGCCATGGTTCTGTTAGCTCCAGAATGTACAGCCCTACATCAGCATCAATGACAAAAGTTTGTCCAACCAAGCAACTTTTTCCGTTGTGGAATGTTATCACAAGTCACAGGCATCTGATACCTTGTTTGGTTGGCTACCTGATTACATGAGGTAATTCATAGTAGGTGTTTCTGTTAAGTGTAGCTTCTTCCAGTCTGAGGTGAAATGATTGCCCACAAATATTTCTTGGTTTCCTTGTTTTCAACAGAATATTAGCTTCTCTTTCTTACCCCTATATGGCCACATGTTTCTTCCCTGATGTTTTTTTTGCTATGTATCATCTGGCTTGATTTCCTCCTCCTTTGAATGGATGTGAAGACTAATAGAGTGTTTCAAGTTAAATAACCTACATGTCAGACAATTATGATAGTCTTTGCTTATGAGTCCAACAGACAAACACCTCTCTTCAAGCAAGTTCATTTTCGCGCTGTGTGGTTTCTTTTTCATTTTGGGACAGAACTCCACTCTATGACCCCCTTCACCCAGCAGAGAAAATATGTTGGATGGCAAAAATATTTTTACAACTTACCACACACGTACACACATACTATATAGCCCACATTCAAATTGGTTAAAACAATTTAGATAGAAAATGGAGAGGGGCAAAATGTAAAGACATCTTCAGTTTCTTCAAAGGCATTCACACTGTTCCATCTTCATTGTAGACTGGCAAATGTTGAATGTGTCAAAGACGGGAAAAAAATATATTCACCCCTGCCTACTCTTATACCTGGTCTAACACTGCATGCAATACTGAAAATGAAAATTAAATGAAAACATTTCCTCTCTTTTTGTGAGGCTCTCTGTCACAGCACTGCAGGTACACACACACACCAAGTTGTGCCCCTGCCCCCCTCCTCCCACACCTGTAGTTCTACTGTACATGCTTGAAAGGAGAAAGGAAGAGGCTTAAAACGCTAAAAGCACTGGCCACAGATGCAGCAAAGTGCTGTAAAAGCAGGTAAGACATTACAGTTTTTCTCAATTGCTAAAACACATTTTAATAAAACCTTGCTCCATTTTCTTGAAACATTAAACACAGAAGCTCAGCTTCAAGCACTATTTACAAAACCTCTGACTCCTCTTGCAAAATCTAACTTTCACCTCAAAACAATTTTACCTGTGCTTAAAACCAAACAGTGCTCTCAAACAGGGCCGCTGACAGGTTTGCCCCCCCCCCCGGTCATATTGGTTCAGTATGACCAGGCCAGCTAGCTTAACCGAACTCCGCTAGCAAAACAAACACGTGCTTCAATGTTTGCTTCTGGTAATTGTCGCCTTTTGGTTACGTCATAAGTAGCGGCGCGAACTGCTGACGTATGTGAGTGTTGGAGGGGTGTCCCATTTCGTAGGGATTGCTTTTCAGCCCTACCCCTTGCCCCTCCAATTGACGGGGCAAGGGGTAGGGCTAAGGGGTAGGCGTAGGGGTAGAAAATAGAAATGGGATTAAGCCCAAGTCCTGCTTTCCTCATTGTCAGTCAATGGACAAGAACATGCTCTATGATTATGCTTGAATTTCATCGGATATTTCCACTCTTTGTCTTCCTCTTTGTCCTCTTCTTCTTTCTTGTCCTCCTCTTCCACCTTGTCTCTGTAGAGATGTTCAGTGCATTAACACATATGGTCAAGAGGTGGCGCTGGAGGTGGGTTGAGAAGGTTGTGGGGCATAGAAGAGGAGAGAGTAACTGTTGGAGAGACACGAGTAAAAGAAGTTGTATCGAGTAAACCTGGAGTCTCCGGAGTCTACTTTCATGCATAAATGTAGCATCCCCGGCTGAATGATGGTCATACTCTTTAACTGATGGTTCATATTGCTTTATTTTGTGAACCGTATTCAATTATGAACACACTGTAAGAGCTATGAAAAGGACAAAACAAAAATAAAGTTACTTTTCCGTATAGCAATAAACTTATAGCCTTACAAGATTTACTAAATGAAATTATGATTCTTTTAACTGCTACAATTACAGCAACAATCATGGGAAATCATATTTTAACCAAAGTTAATCAAAGATTACATAAGACACATAAACACATCTTGTTGCACTAACAGACCAATTAATATAGATCGGCACGATCGGTCAGCTAATGCTAATCACGCTAGCCAAAACACATCTGAAAAAGTATGTAACTCTCAAAAGCACCAAAACTCGGGGGGGACAAGATGGCGTCGTAGAGTAGGCATCGTTGCCGAGTGAGCTCCGGTGGCATTTGTCAGTTTATATTTCTATTTTACACATTTGAACGGTGAAAAGTGGGGAATTTTAGATGGGAGGTTTTCTAACATGAGTCTGGACGGTTATTTTTCAAAAGCCCCGGACAACATGCCCAGAAACACGAAAAATTCGTCGAAGAAAACTCCTGCTAATGTTGAAAACGAGGGGGAGCCAAGTGTCTCGTCTGGGATGCCGAGCGCGGATGCTAACTCCGGCTCTATGGAGTCAGATATTGTTCAAGCCCTGGACAGAATAACTGACAACCTTACTAAAGTAATCGACACCAAGATCTCTACGGTACTGGAAGCCATTAAAGAGCAGACCTCGCAGATACAGGCGGTCGTCGCCCGAGTGGGCGAAGCAGAGAAACGGATTGCTGATGTGGAGGCCGGTGAGGTTGGCGTATCTCGAGAAGCAAGTGCACGACATGCGGGAGCACATTGACAACCTCGACAACCGAGGTCACAGATGCAACATACGTATAGTCGGCTTGCCCGAAGGATCAGAAGGCTTGGATTCAGTGAAATTCTTTGAAAGGTGGATCCCTGAGTTCGTCCAAATGGATACGAAGGCGGGACGCCTGAAGCTTGATCGGGCTCACCGGTCCCTAGCACTAAAACCCGGCACCGGTCAACGTCCCAGGCCGCTGATAGTTAAGTTTCATAACTTCACTGATAAACAACGTGTGATGGAGGCAGCGCGTCGGCTCGGGTCCCGCCGGTCTAACAAGGAGGATACCACACATAAGGAACCCAGGATCTCCTTCTTTAATGACTATTCAGTTGAAGTGGTCCGGAGACGTAAAGCTTTCGATGACATAAAGGCGCGGCTGAGGAACATGAACATGGACTATGCATTGCTGTACCCGGCTACTCTGAAGGTGATGGTGAACGGGACTCAGAGGAGATTTGACACGCCGAAAGAAGCCGCTTCGCTTCTACATTCACTGGAGCGGAGGTCTGAAGACACTGCTTCTCAGTAACGTGTCTGCCAGAACGTGGCTTTATATTGCCTGATTTAATTCATACACGTTGCGTGAGTATGTTCTGATTGCTCCGTCTCGGCACATATATGTGTGTTCAGTGTTGGGAGTAACTCGTTACTAAAGTAACTAATTACTGTAATGCATTGCTTTTTGCGGTAACTCAGTAATGTAAGGCATTACAGGGGAAAAAATTGGTAATATTTACTCAGTACAAATGTCAGTAACGCGCGTTACAATGAATTTTTTTTATCCTGTAGAGATGTCTGTCCAGATGTTAACGTCCGCGCAAAATGATCCACTTCCTTTTCAATTAGAGGTTGGTCCGTCCGAGAGAGAAGCGTGAGATGCAGGGACGGATTGGCAATCTGGCATACCGGGCATTTGCCCGGTGGGCCGACGTGCTATTTGGGCCGATAAATCCTGATTTTTTTTTTTTTTTTTTAATATTGGTCTGACCGGCCCATAACGAGTAGATCACGCAGCCCAAACACACTGTTAAACAACCACTCTGTACGCTTTGGTCCCGCCTACAGGCACAAAAAAAAAGGCTGTGCAAGACTTTGTTTCCTTACCACCGGCCCTTACACGCTGACTGACAGGGGACCGGCACAATCACATCATGAAACACCTCCCCCCTTTGGCTTGATGCGCAGGTGTGCAGTTTATTAATGGGTGAAACGCTATCAGATAAAGATGGAGAGAAAACGCAAAGGTGGCGCAGAAAAACTCTGTGATAAAAAGAAACTTGTTCTTCGGGCAGATGCTGCTAAGTGTGTTATTATCACTGACATGTTTGCCACAGCAGGGCTTTATCAGCTCCCATCGCTGATGACAGTGGTGCCGGTGGCAGTGGCACTCAACATGTTGTTGAACCTGCGGTAAGCTGGACTACTGTCAGAACATGTATGAAATGCAACAAGTAGGTTAAAGCCACCCAACCCCTTAATGAGTATGATAAAACATACTGTGGCGTCCGGCCGGACGCGTCAGGAATAACGAGGCGTTATTTAGCAAACTGGCTTTTATTGCCAACAGTCTTGTTACAGAACTTGGTTATTGTAGGCCATAACCACGCCAAGAACACATAACAGGTCCCACTCTGCAGCCTCACTCGTGCCGTCTCTCTCCACACACGCTCACATACACGCGCTCTCCCTCACCTGCTCCCCCGCGCCCTTGCGCCTCATACAGGTGCATTTATGGACCATGGGAAACCACAGAACTCACATTGTAACACACAACACATTACTGCAGGGTCGCTACAATACATTGTAGGCTACACTGGCTGGAAGAGAAAATAAGCCTAGCTCAGTAGCCTACTTTTTATGTCTTTTATTCTAAATGAAATCGTCTTAATTGTGAGAAAACGTGTTCAAACGTGCCTCTGTTTTGTATATTTGGTAGTGCCATTTTTGTTTACATTTTTGTCCTGTATAACTGAGTTTTTATTTCTGGTCAAGAATGATTTAAGTTGTATTTTCCTCAAGGGTCAATAGGCCTAAGCACTTTCATGTTATTTCTAATGCTGTGTTTCGAAATGTGACTGGGTAGCCTCATAGAGCCTAGCTAAAGTCACTGTCAAGCTATGGTTTAAAAGGCTTGTGTTTTGTTTTTTTTTTATCTCAGGCTAGTATTGGCTTGTATTGGCTACGATTTCCCATAATGTGTATTTTTGTGTTTTTTTTATGAAGCATAAACTATGCTTACTGTTGCAAACTTCAAAATAATAAAGGCATGGAAATGCTAGTTTTGTATCCTGTACAATTAATTTCAGTTCAATTATTTTTAAAATGAATAGGCCTAAAGTTACAATATTTTTATCACAATTTGCCAGACTTTGACCTTTTGTCTGTTTTTGCAATTATTGTTCCTTGGATTGTGCCATGAGCCATGACTGTGGCTATGTGAGCTGAGAGCTACATTTAGATTGTCAAATCCATATTTACAGTTATTTTGATAAGTAACTTAAAAGTAATGTAATAGTAGTGTAATGCCTTATTTTTATAATACAGTAATATTGTAGTGTAATGCCTTACATTTTATAATACAGTAATATTGTAATGTAACGAATTACTTTGAAATGTCATTAACAAGTAATCAATAATGCATTACAGTTTTGAAGTAACTTGCCCAACACTGTGTGTGTTATATATTTGAACATGGGTTAATGTTATCAACACACCAAGTTATGGTCACTGTGAGCAACCTTGGTTTTTGTTTATTCTATGAGTGAGTGTCAGAGAAGACAGGGCACAGCCTCATTCATTTATTATTGACAGATCCGTTTCTTCTTTTTATTTTATTTTATGAGGCTCGTGCGGAGAGAGTGATGTGGAAGAGGTTTAAAAGGCCCTGCGGGTCAAGTGGCAGGGACAGCCCCCGTTGTATTTGGGCTTTTTTGTTTTTGTATGTTAGCTCCTGTTCAGAGTTGTTGTTTTCCCAGCTCAGTGACTGCTTTTACTGTATTATGCTCTTTCAGTTCGGTGCTCGGAGTGAGTTATGTCCCTCTCCTCCCACACCTCTTCCATCCTTGTACACAGCCTTGTCACCTCCCGTCTTGACTACTGCAATTCCCTCCTCTTCGGTCTCCCCCACAAATCCCTTCACAAGCTGCAACTGGTCCAAAACTCAGCTGCCCGCATCATTACCAGAACCCCTTCATTTCACCATATTACCCCTGTACTACAGCATCTTCACTGGCTCCCCATTAAGCACAGAATTCATTTTAAAGTACTCCTCCATACTTTTAAAGCCATCCACAATCTTGCCCCTCCTTACCTGTCTAATCTACTTCACACTGCTATTCCCTCTCGCTCCCTTCGTTCCTCCTCCTCCCTCCTCCTTACTGTCCCCACTGCCCGCCTCAGTACTATGGGGAGTAGAGCTTTCAGTTGCTCTGCTCCCTAACTCTGGAATGCATTACCCCCTGACATCCGCAATATTGACTCTTTACCCCTCTTCAAATCCAGATTAAAAACTCATTTGTTTCAGTTATCCTATGCACTTTGACTTTTCATAATTTCTTTGTTTTATACTATACAGCCTGTGCTTTTGATTGTGTTTTGCTTTTCTAATCTCTGTATTTCCATTGCTTTTTATCTTTGTATAGTGTCCTTGGGTGTTTTGAAAGGCGCTCTGAAATAAAATGCATTATTATTATTATTATTTAAACGTTATGACAAGTAATAAGCTACGCCTGTGTACATGGAACGTAAGAGGGGTCCATAGTCCTATTAAAAGAAGGAAAATACTCACCTTTCTGAAATAAGAATACATTGATATTGCGCTTCTGCAAGAAACACATCTGGATGATGTAGAACACCCGAAACTACAGCATGGTGGGATTGAACAGGTATTTTTCTCATTTACCTCGAGAAGTAGAGGAGTGGCAATTCTTGTGAGAAAGAATCTTCCTTTTTCAATAATAGACTGTGTTAAAGACAAATATGGGAGGTATGTGATAGTCAAGGGCAACTTACTAGGTACGGTTATTTCCATACTGAACGTCTATTATCCCCCAGCTCACCCGTCAGATTTTATAACTAAGGTATTCTTAGACTTTTCTGAGATCCCCTCAGATATTTCCATAGTGGGTGGGGATTTTAATTGTATACTGAATCCCCTTATTGACAGATTCCCCCACAAAGCTTCACCTCTTTCCTCTCAAGCTAAGTCACTCAATTCTATATGTGAAGATCTAGGATTTGTTGATGTATGGAGGACAATTTATCCTTTGGGTAAAGAATACACTTTTTTTTTCTGCACCCCATAGGTGTCATACTAGGATCGATTACTTTTTTTTTACCTGGGCTCTCCTTACATTCAGTTTTATCTTGTATAATAGGTAATATTGTCATCTCAGACCATGCCAATGTGGTGCTGGATCTCTCTCTTAAAGGTATAGGAAACAGAGTAAAATACTGGAGACTGAATACAACCATTTTAAAGGATCATGCTTTCGTATCATATCTTAACACTGAGTTTAGACATTTTCTTTCTATTAACTCACAGTCGACGGATAACCCTGCCCTCCTATGGGAAACTAGTAAGGCGTACATTAGAGGGATTTTTATTTCATTTTCAGCGAGCAAGCGGCGGCAGAAATTGAGAAAGCAAAATCTGTTAATGAATGAGCTTAAAGCAAAAGAGAGAGCCTATGTTGATTCTCCTACTCCTGTGTTACTGCAAGAAATATCGGCAGTCAGGTCAACCTTAGATAACCTCCTCACACAAGATGAGGAGTCCAAATTAAAATTTACTAGACAAAGATTTTATGAACATGGAAATAAACCTGGAAAATATTTGGCATACCTCACCAAAAAAAGATCAGAATCACAAGCCATTGCAGCTATTTGTGATGCTCAGAATAATCGTATATATGACAATAAGTCTATAAATGACGCCTTTAAAGAATTTTATTGTAGACTGTATGCATCTGAACAACCGCAGGATGCGCTGGATTTAATGGAGGATTTCTTTTCTCATCTTAATTTGCCTACTATATCAACAGAACAGCGGACCAATCTCAACGCCCCCATTTCCAGAAGTGAAGTATTGAGTGCTATAAAAACCTTACAGAACGAAAAAGCTCCTGGGCCTGATGGGTTTAGTAGTGAATTTTATAAAGAATTTCGTGATTTATTAGTAGACCCACTACTTGATATGCTGAACTACTCTTTTTTGCATAATAAATTGCCTCAGACTCTAAGAGAAGCAAATATTTGTCTCATTCTGAAAAAGGGGAAGTGCGCAGAGTCTTGCTCTTCATATAGACCAATAGCTCTTCTTAATGTAGACCGGAAGATACTGTCAAAAATCCTAGCTACTCGACTTGGAGGCCTTCTGCCTAAAATTATAAAAGAAGATCAAACAGGTTTTATAAAAGGTCGTAACTCCTGTAATAATGTCAGGCGCCTTCTTAATGTAATTCAAGCTTTCCAGCAAAGAGACATTGATGGTCTGGTGCTCTCTCTAGATGCTGAGAAAGCGTTTGACCGAGTAGAATGGGCTTATTTATTTTATGCTTTAAATAAATTTGGTCTCGGTGATAATTTCATTAGGTGGGTCCAAATTTTGTATGATAATCCTCAGGCGGCTATTTTGACTAATGGGCTTAGATCGGACGGGTTTCCATTGCACAGAGGAACGAGGCAAGGCTGCCCCTTGTCACCCCTCTTGTTTGCCATAGCCATCGAACCATTGGCGGAAGCCATAAGGGCGGCACCGGATATACGAGGTCTACTAGTGAATTATGAGCACAAGATTAGTCTGTATGCAGATGATGTTTTGATATTTATTTCCAATCCAGTCGTGTCAATTCCAGCTCTGCTTAACATTATTGACCTATTTAGTAAATTCTCTGGGTATAAAATTAATTTGACCAAGTCTGAAGCCATGCCACTTGGGAGTCCTAATTCGATACCGGCTGATTTACCTTCTTTTCCCTTTAAGTGGTCTCCTGCAGGCTTTGTATACCTAGGTATATTCATAACCCCTAAATTTAAGCAAATGTATAAGGCAAACTTTGTTCCCCTGTTCGAGAAGGTGAGGCAGGATTTGGAGCGGTGGAATTCTCTGCCTGTCTCCTGGCTAGGTCGCATATCCTTGGTTAAAATGAATATATTGCCGCGATTGTTGTATCCTGTTTAAATGATTCCGATCATATTTTCAAATAGGGTGATGAAAGACTTGAATGGCTGGCTAAGTTCCTTCATATGGAGCAAGCGCAGACCAAAACTTAAGATGGCCACTTTGCAGCTTCCAGGTTCTGTGGGGGGCCTAGACTTACCAAATGTCAGAACGTATCAGCTGTGTACTCACATGAGGTTTATTTATGACTGGATCGTAAATGCCCCAAACTCTATTTGGTTGGGAGTTGAAGCTTCCCTTTCAAAATATCCACTAAGGGACTTGCTGTTCTTTAAGAAGTCAAAAGATATCAGACTGAGTTGTAATAATCCGGTTACACTTAATACAATTAAGGCCTGGCGATTAGTATGTCGACTTGAGGGTAGGTCAAAGTTCATATCTATTTTCACCCCTATTGTGAATAATCCCGATTTCCAGCCTGGGATGTCTGATATTGGTTTCGAATGGTGGGGGGATAACGGTGTCCATAGACTGAGGGACTTACTCTCGGACAATGTGGTTCTTTCATTTGAACAAATGAGAGAGAAATATTCTATCCCCGGACATGACTTCTTTCGTTATTTACAGATAAGGCATTATATCTTGCACAGTACTACCTTAATTGAGAGCTATAAAAGTTCACCTGTTGAGAGAATATTATTTTTAACAGACAGCGAGGTATCTGTGAGTCTGTTTTATAAAGCTATGTATTTCTCACTCCCTGCTGGGTTACAGAGGCTTAAAGGCACATGGGAAAAGGAGCTGAACATTACAATTGATGAGGAGGAGTGGAAGGATGTCTGAAAACATGCTAAATCAATTTCAGTCTGCAATCGTGCTAAAGCCATACAATTCAAGGTTATACACAGAATGCACATATCTCCCAACCGCAGGCATCATTTCAATCCTACTCTCTCACCCATGTGCCTTAAATGCAAGATAGAAATTGGTACCCTAACTTATTGTTTTTGGTCATGTCTGAAACTGAAAATGTATTGGTGTAATGTGTTATCTGAACTAGAAAAGATATTCGGCTTAGACCTGGAGATGGACCCTGTGTCTCTCATACTGGGCCTCCCAAGCCGGCGCTTAACTTCTAAACATAATAGAAGGCTGTATTGTATTCTTACTTATGCAACAAGGAAGAATATTTTATTGCAGTGGATCAACGAAAAAGTACAAACTGTTAAAGGCTGGCAATGTGTGGTGTTCGATCTAGTGCCATTGGAGTATCTTACATGTATATTACATTCCAAAACGGACCAATTTTATAGAGTGTGGGTACCCTATTTGAACTATGTAGAGCCGAATGTTTCTAATATCATGCTGCAGGGGTTTTCTTGATTGCTCATACTGCACATTATTATTGTAACCCCCGAGTACTGTTTATATAGATCTGAGCTGGTGTTCTGTTTTTGTTTTTTGTTCCTTTTTCTTTTCGATTTGCTTTTATTTACTTGTTTGTTTTGTTTTTCATTACTGTGAATAATAGTGTCCTTCACATGTTAAATGAGTGAAAAATTAATAAAAATATTGTATAAAAAAAAAAAGCACCAAAACTCAAGCTAGACAGTAAACATCACATAAAGAGTAATAAAAACGAACCTTGTGCCTGAATCAGCCAGGTGCTAATTGACCTAATTTCCTTGTATTAGGCAGACACACTTAAGAAGTCCGGATGTTTTTATGTTTCAGCGCGACGCCTTCAAAATAAAATCCCCCATTTTAACGTTCGCTATACTTAAAGAAATAATAACTTTGCCTTCACCGAGAGCTCAGAAAATAAATAAGTAAGCACAACACATTTATAGAAATATATACTTAATCTAAAAATTCTGACCTCTATCTTGGCGAACAGAATACAAAAACATATCCGGAAATTAGTTAAATCTGACCAAACGGGATTCATAACTGGACGGCACGGCACCAATAATGTCAGACGAGCTCTGAATCTACAATCTATTGCTTCTGGTAGAAAGACTCCATCAATGCTTCTCAGCTTAGATGCTGAGAAGGCATTTGATAGACTGGACTGGACATTTCTGGAGCAAACAATGGCGCATATGGGCTTTAACGAAACCTTTTTGAGTTGGATTAAAGTGTTTTATATGAACCCGAGGTCAAGAGTCAGAGTTAACGGTCAATGCTCGGATTTCTTCGATCTGGGACGGGGGACTAGGCAGGGGGACGCACTCTCACCAGCCCTGTTCGCTCTTAGCATTGAACCTCTCGCAGAATTGATTAGAAGTAACACTCTTATACAAGGAATAAGGGATGAGAGTGGAAGTCAGCATAAAATAGCCCTATACGCGGACGACATATTATTTTTTATTGAAAACCCTGCCCACTCAGTCCCGGCTCTTTTACATACTCTTAACGAATATGGTCTAGTATCCGGTTATAAAGTTAACCAGAGTAAATCAGAAGCGATGATGGTGTCGGGGACATGGCCTAGCCAGCTTGAAGATATAGTGTCTTTTCGAAGAGCTAAAAAGGGTTTTAGATACTTAGGGGTCACACTCACTCCCCAGGTAACGCAACTATATCAGGCGAATTATAAAAAAATATTTGGAATATTTAGAAATGAAATAGCAAGATGGGATGTGCTGCCACTGTCCCTTTTGGGAAGGGTAGAAGCGGTTAAAATGAATCTGCTCCCCAGAATTCTGTTCCTGTTTCAGTCTCTTCCAGTCGGGATCCCGACATCAGCTTTCAATATGCTGGACAAGCTTATATCTAAATTCATATGGCAAAATAAGAGGCCAAGAGTGAGACTTAAAACACTCGTTCTTGGAAAGGACAGGGGCGGACTCAGCCTCCCCAATTTAAAATTTTATTTTTGGGCAGCACAACTAACAGCAGTGGTAGCTTGGATTAATAATGACATAGAATCAGGATGGGTGAACATAGAGCAGAATACAGTCCCAGCAATACCTTTATCCACCTTAGTGTTTCTGAACAAGCAGTCCCAGAAGAAATTCGAAATCAAAAATGTGTGGGTGAAACATACTTTAAAAGTTTGGTCAACAGTCCAAAAGAGAATTAGGGGGACAGCTGCCCTCTCAAGGGCTATGCAAATTGCTGGAAATCCGGATTTCCCCCCCTCAATAACATATATCACATATATCACATTTAAGAGATGGGCAGGCAGAGGTCTGAGGGTTGTAGACCAGTTGCTTTGTAACACTGGTGTGCGGCCATTCTCACGTCTCCAAGACGAATTCCTTCTACCCCAAAGTGATATGTTCCGGTATTTTCAGATAAGGAGCTACATTACAAACCACACAGATTGGAATGTAATTAGAAGAGCCCCAACAAACACAGAAACTTATTTTATTAATACAATTAAGCAGCGAGTACCGAAGAAAGGGTATGTTTCCCATATATATAGAAATCTGTTATTAGATATTCCAGACAATACTTTTTATATCAAAAACAAATGGGAGCTAGAGTTAAATATTATATTTGAGGATGGGGACTGGGAAACAGTGTGTACTGGATGTCATAAAGGTATTAATAGTGGCACGTGGAGGGAGTTTGATTGGAAGACAAAGACAAGGTTTTTAGGACACCTTATGTGGTCTCTAAATTTGTAAATAATCCAGCTGCAATGTACTGTTGGAGAGGATGTGGACTGGTGGGCGACCACTCACACATATTCTGGGATTGCCCAGTGTTGCTTCCATTTTGGAAAGGGGTAAAGAGCGAGATAGATAATGTTCTCGGAATTAATATAGTGTTCGCCCCAAGTCTGTTTCTTTTCGATTTGGCTCCTGAAGGCGTGTACACTAGAGATCAAAAATACCTGTTACATATACTCCTGATGACTGCTAGGAAAATGGTGACAATAAAATGGATGAATCCACAGCCACCTACAGTGGCACAATGGAAACAGAAGCTGAGGGAGGTGTATGGAATGGAAGCGTTAACTGCTAAATTACAATTAAGATCGGATGTTTTCATGAGGAGGTGGCTACCTATAACAAGTTATTTCGCTAACTAAGGGGGATCCCACAGTATGCCGGAATGCCTTAACTGTCTAGGTATTTATTCATTATATTTCACCTACTTGTATTAATCAGGTGTTTTTTTTTCTTTTCTTTTTTTCCTTTCTTGGGCCCCAGTGTCTTTTATCCTTTTTTTTTTCTCTCTCTCTCTCTGTTATTGTTTGTTTAGTTCTCTGTCTTAAGCGCTATCATACATAATTTGTGATGTTGTCAAGGAATGTTTGTGTTCTGTATTAATAAATAAATAAAGTTCAAAAAAAGAAATATATACTTAAACCAAAGGTCATTTACAATAAACACTAACACAACATGGTGTCAGAAAGAGGCGAACCTACTGTGAGTATAAAGTGGGTACTAGCAGCGTTAGCTGAGTGAAGGGAGTCTGAGATAGTCCGGTGCATAGCGTCATTTTTGTCATTCGTTTACCTGGCCGACGCGCAAGCTAAGCTAGCCTACAGAGAGCACGTTGAACAGTGGACCCGCACCGGAGATTGGACGGAGACGGGACCCATGATGGATCAAATATTTTCGCACCTCCTGGCAACTTCAACTTTGAGCAGCCCAGCTCATGACCGAAATGGATAAGATGGTTCGAGAGGTTTAGACTGGCGTCAAGATTGAATGGACAAGATGGGGATTTCCAAGTCAACTCCCTCCTGTATATGATGGGCGATGACATTCTCAGTACCACTAACGGACCAACAGAAGACAGCCTATGCAGAGGTGACAAACCCCATTGATGAACATTTTGTTGGTAAACACAACAGAATTTATCTATTAAGTTTAATAGCAGACAACAACAACAGGGCGAGTCTGTGGAGAACTTTATCACAGATGTGCATAAACTGGCAGAGCACTGCAAATTTGGTGCATAATAAGAGACTGCATAGTGGTCGGGATAAGAGACTCCAGGCTGTCAGAGAGACTTCAGTTAGACCCAGACCTGACGCTGGCAAAAACAATAACCCAGGTCAGGCAGCAGAAGGATATAAAGACAGAACAACTGATACGAGGGACACACATACAGAAATTAAAGTTGCTAATGTGGATGCCATAAACACAAACATATATAGACAAGCTCCCCCACGCAGGCCAGAGCATCTACGTCCAAC
>CM014093.1:2117033-2377007 GCA_004119915.2 Collichthys lucidus | reverse complement strand
TATACTTTAAACCCAAAGATCACACCCCAAATACTATACGCCCCAGAATAAGTCAAAGAGAATGTCTTTACTCTTGGAGGTGTTATTGTCAACACATCCTATTCTGGGGACACAGATGTCCGCTTACGCAGATTGGAACGGCAACAACAAGCTATCTATTATGACTAGGAAGGCAGCAACAGGCCTCTTCGACCCTGGCCAACACAGTGAGATATGGTGGCACCTAGTCATAAGACAACAGTTAATACTGCCGTGGATCACAAGGCTCACACGTGACCTTGTGTAACCCAAAATGAGAAAATTCCATAACAGTGACTAATCGACTAATCGTGGCAGCCCTAATCACAACACGAAAATGAGTTGCATACCCTTTCATCTATACTTAAGCTCTCACATACATACATTCTCCCTTCACATACATATACTTTCGACAGGCATAAATATATGTATGTGAGAGAGAAGAGTAAGCTGCAAACCGACATTTCTTTAGAGCCACTATGCTGCAGAGCTGTTTAGAGTTGCACGATACCCACGGTATACACGGTACCCCGCGGTGCCAAGTCATAACCGTCGCTACTATACTAGAAATTTTACACGACGGTACTACCGTGGATTACTATACTACCGGTGCCAGTCTCCGCTACATAGCGGCCGCCTCTGCTCTCCTCCCGGCTTCTCACTGCATGCTACTCCTTTGTAAACAAACCAACGTGGAACCGCAACCGAACTACACAGCTGCTGAATGATTGGCTGTTTGTCTGTTACTGGTGATGTCTAGGGATATGATAGGCTGTTTCCGTACGCTGGGTCCGCCCGTCTGTTAGCTGATTGGCTGTTCGTGTGTTTCTGCCGGCAAGCATGTTCTGTCTTGCCCAGACACGAGACAACACACTCACCGTGGCAGAAGCACCGGGCCCGAGCAGCGAGTCTGCCGTGGCGTCTTCGTCAGTGGCAACACTAATTTTGCTTAAAAAACAAACGTCGTTGTTTCAAACTAACTTGTACAAATACATTGCAGTTTATAAAAATAATAATAAAAAAAGGCTGTAGTATCGCGATAATACCCGGAACCGCGATACTTTGTCTGGTATAGTATCGTGGTTACTCATTTTAGTATCGTGACAACTCTAGAGCTGTTTGATATTTAACTGTAGTAAACATAACATTTGTCAGTTCTTTATAATATGCATGTGTGTGGAAGCTATCAGCACACGCATGTATCCAGACCCCTACCATAATATGTTCCCATGCACACAGCTGTGCACCCTACAACAGCCTTGTGAGGTCTGTCTTCAGAGTCATGGTCTGTCAGCTTGTCAACCCCTTGCAGCAAACTAAAAAGTCTGTAATTCATATGGCTCTACAGAATTGAATATTCCCTAATATACACTGCTCAAAAAAATTAAAGGAACACTTTTTAATCAGAGTATAGCATCGAGTCTGTTCAACTTCTGGGATATTGATCTGGTCAGGTAAGTAGCTGGGAACGTTGTTTATAATTTTAATCTGTTTTGGTGTTAATTAAATGAACAACAGGTACACGAGAGGGGCAACAATGAGATGACCCCCACAACAGGAATGGTTTTACAGGTGGAGGCTGCTGACATGTTTTACCTGCTCATTTTTCTGACCAATTTCTCATTAGTTTTGCATTTGTCAGTATCACTACTGGTTGCATGGTGCAGTACCTGGACCCTACAGAGGTTGCACAGGTAGTCCAACTCCTCATTAGGTGGCACATCAACATTGGCCATTGCCAGAAGGTTTCTGTGCTGTGTCTCCCAGCACAGTCTCAAGAGGATGGAGTAGATTCCAGGAGACAGGCAGTTACTCTAGGACAGCTGGACAGGGCCGTAGAAGGTCCTTAACCCATCAGCAGGACCAGTATCTGCTCCTTGGTGCAAGGAGGAAAGATGAGCACTGCCAGAGCCCTACAAAAGACCTACAGGAGGCCACTGGTGTGAATGTCTCTGACAAAACAATCAAAAACAGACTTCATGAGGTTGACCTGAGGGCCCGACGTCCTGTACTGGACCCTGTGCTCACTGCCTGGCACCATGGCGCTTGACTGGCATTTGCCACAGATAACCAGAATTGGCAGGTTTGCCACTGGCGCCCTGTGATTTCACAGATGAGAGCAGGTTCAACCTGAGCACGTGATAGACGTGAACGGGTCTGGAGACGTGGAGAACGTCTGCCTGCGACATCATTCAGCATGACCGGTTTGGTGGTGGGTCAGTGATGGTCTGGGGAGCCATATTCCTGGAAGGACACACAGACCTCTACAGGTTAGATAACAGCACCCTGACTGCTATTGGGTCTTCTTCTTCTTTTCCTTTCGGCTTTTCCCTTCAGGGGTTGCCACAGTGAATAGCCTCTATCTAACCCTGTCTTCTGCATCCACTTCTCTCACACCAACTACCTTCATGTCCTCTTTCACTGCATCCATAAACCTCCTCTTTGGTCTTCCTCTAGGCCAGTGGTCCCCAACCCCCAGGCCGCGGACCGGTACCGCTCCGTGGATCAATCAGTACCGGGCCGCACAAGAATTAATTAGTTATTACTGTTTTATTTAATATGGTCATTTCGAAATAAAAAAACGTTTCAAAATAAAAGACCGCTCGACTTAGACTGGGACTATAATCAAGGGGGACTTACTACTTCATCCACAGTTGGTAGGAGAAGAAGAAAATATTAAGTATAAATGTAAATTACAAAAGATAATTAATTGTGCGAGGTAGTTAAGTTATTAACCACATCAAAGCACACGCGCTTAACTCGCGTCTGTTTGATCGATCTGTGAGGAGATGGACGCGGAGCACAGACGTCTTCTCTTATACACAGAGATAAGATGGTTATCTTGTGGGAAATCACTGGCCAGAGTGTTTGAACTACGAGAGCAGCTGCAAAGATTTCTCTCAGAAAAGAAGTCACCGCTGGCAGCACATTTCAGTGACGAGGAATGGGTCGCAAAACTGGCTTATTTGTGCGACATATTCAGCTTGCTCAATGAACTCAACCTGTCACTCCAGGGGAAAATGACAACTATCTTTAAGTTGGCAGATAAATAGCTGCATTTAAAGCCAAACTGGATTTGTGGGGACGACGCGTGAACAGAGGCATATTGGACATGTTTCAAACATTAGCGGGGATTTTGTGTGAGACTGAGCCTACGCCCTCACTCACCAAGCTGGTGCACGATGTTGACGCTGTTAAAGGAGTTTGAGCGCTACTTCTCAACCTCAACGGACCCACAAGCTCAGGGCTCCCATTGATTTGGCGTTATGGACAGTGTTAGATGTTATAATCCCCCCCCCCCCCCCCCCCCCCCCCGGTCCGCATTAAAATTGTCAAGCGTTGACCGGTCCGCAGTTAGGAAAAGGTTGGGGACCACTGCTCTAGGCCTCCTGTCTTGCAGTTCAAAACTCAGCATCCTTCTACCAATATATTCATTATCTCTCCTCTGGACATGTCTGAACCATCTCAGTCTGGCCCCTCTGACTTTATCTCCAAAACTTCTAACATGTGCTGTCCCTCTGATGTACTCATTCCTGATCCTATCCATCTTGGTCACTCCCAAAGACAACCTTAGCATCTTTATCTCTGCTACCCCCAGCTCTGCCCTCTTTCTTTTTCCTCAGTGACACTGTCTCTAGACCAAACAACATCACTGGTCTCACCTTTCCTTTCATTTTAGCTGAAACTCTTCTATCACACATCACACCTGATACTTTTCTCCACCCGTTCCAACCTGCCTGCACATACTTCTTCACCTCTTTTCCACACTCTCCTTTGCACTGTTGACCCTAAATACTTCAAATCCTCCACCTTCTTTATCTCTTCTCCCTGTAACCTCACTCTTCCACTTGGGTCCCTCTCATTCACACACATGTACTCCATCTTGCTGCGGCTAACCTTCATTCCTCTCCTTTCCAGGGCGAACCTCTACCTCTCTAGCTTCTCCTCCACCTGTTCCCTGCTCTCACTACAGATTACAATGTCATCTGCAAACATCATAGTCCATGGAGATTCCTGTCTAACCTCGTTTGTCAGCCTGTCCATCACCATAGGGAACAAGAAGGGGCTCAGATCTGATCCCTGATGCAGTCCCACCTCCACCTTGAACTCCTCTCTCACACCTACAGCACACCTCACCACTGTCTTACAGCCCTCATACATGTCCTGCACCGCTCTAACATACTTCTGTCACTCCAGACTTCCTCATACAATACCACAGTTCCTCCCTGGGCACCCTGTCACAAGCTTTCTCCAGATCTACAAAGACACAGTGCAGCTCCCTTTGACCTTCTCTGTACTTCTCTATCAACATCCTCAAAGCAAATACTGCATCTGTAGTCTGTCTTTTTTGGCATGAAACCATACTGCTGCTCACAAATGCTCACGTTTGCCCTTAGTCTAGCTTCAACTACTCTTTCCCATAACTTCATTGTATGACTCATCAGCTTTATTCCTCTGTAGTTGCCACAACTCTGCACTTCTCCCTTGTTCTTAAAAATGGGCACCATCACACTTCTCCTCTATTCCTCTGGCATCTTCTCACTATCTAAGATCCTGTTGAACAACCCAGTCAAAAAATGTACTGCCATCTCTCCTAGACACTTTCATACCTCCACAGGTATATCATCAGGACCGAGTGCCTTTCCACTCTTCATCCTCTTCAATGTCCTCCTCACTTCATCCTCACTAATCTTTGCTACTTCCTGGTCCACAACAGTCACTTCTTCTGCTCTTTGTTCTCTCTCATTTTCCTCATTCATCAACTCTTCAAAGTACTCTTTCCATCTTGCATCTGGGGCAGCTGTGGCTCAGAGGCAGAGCGGGTTGTCCACTAATCAGATGATCGGCGGATTGATCCCCAGCTCCTGCAGTCTGCATGTCGAAGTGTCCTTGGGCAAGATACTGTACCCCAAATTGCTCCTGAAGGCTGGCCCATCGGTGTGTGAATGCGTATGAATGCCTAGATCCTAAAAACTGATGAGCAGTTGGCACCTTGCATGGTAGCCAATGCCATCAGTGTATGAATATATGTGAATGGGTGAATGAGACATGTAGTGTAAAAGAGCTTTGAGTGGTCAGAAGACTAGAAAGGTGATAGATAAGTACAGTCCATTTACCATCTTCGCATAACACTACTGGCACCTGTCAGTACACTTCCATCCCTATCCTTAATCATCCTAGCCTGCTGCACATCTTCCCATCTCTATCTCTCTGCCTTGCCAACCTGTATAGATCAATCTCTCCCTCCTTACTGTTCAACCTAGCATACAAGTCACCGTAAGCTCCTTGTTTGGCCTTTGCCACTTCAACTCTCACCTTATGCTGCATCTCCCTGTACTCCTGTCTACTCTCTTCAGTCCTCTCAGTGTCCCACTTCTTCTTAGCTAACCTCTTTCTCCGTACACACTCCTTCACCTCCTCATTCCACCACCAAGTCTCCTTATCTACTGTCCTTCCAGATGACACACCAAGTACACTTCTACCTGTCTCCCTGATCACATTAGCTGTAGTTGTTTGGAAGCACCTCCTGACCACCCAGAGCCTGTCTCATCTCCTTCCTAAAAGTCATGCAACACTCTTCCTTTTTCAGCCTTTACCATTTTGTCCTCTGCTCTGCCTTTGCCCTCTTCATCTTCCTAATCACCAGTGACATCCTACACACCACCATCCTATGCTGTCTGGCTACACTCTCACCTACCACTACTTTGCAGTCACTGATCTCCTTCAGATTACACTGTCTACACAAGATGTAGTCTACCTGTGTGCTCCTACCGCCACTCTTTTAGGTCACCCTATGTTTCTGCCTCTTCTGAAAGAAAGTATTCACTACAGTCATTTCCATCCTTTTTGCAAAATCAACCACCATCTGTCCTTCTGCGTTCCTCTCCTGGATACCAGACCTACCCATCACCTCCTCATCATCTCTGTTTCCTGCACCAACATGTTCATTAAAGTGCAACAATGACAACTCTCTCACTTCTAGGGATGCTCTGCATCACTTCATCAAGGTCCAACCAGAATTTCCCCTTCTCCTTCTTCCTGTGGAGCATACCCACTAACAACATTGAACATCACACCTTCGATTTGTAGCTTCAGACTCATCACTCTATCTGACACTCTTTTTACCTCCAGTACACTCCTAACAAACTCCTCCTTCAAGATAACTAATACTCCATTTCTCTTCCCATCTACACCACGATAGAACAACTTGAACCCTTCTCCTAAGCTTCTAGCCATGCTACCTTTCCACCTGGTCTCCTAGACACACAGTATGTCTACTTTCCTCCTCTGCATCATGTCAACCAACTCTCTACCTTTCCTGTCAGAGTTCCAACATTAAATGTCCCTACTCTCAGTCCTAGACTCTTGGCTTTCCTCTTCTCCCTCTTCCTACGAACACGCCTTCCTCCTCTCCGTCCAACAGTAGTCCAATTTCCCCCGGCACCCTGTAGGTGAACAGCACTGATGGCGGTCGTTAACCCGGACCTCAACCGATCCGGTATGGAAGTCATAGATTCGATTCGCATGTTTGATTTGACAAGTTTTACATCAGATGCCCTTCCTGACACAACCCTCTGTATTTATCCGGGCTTAGGACCGGTACAATAAGACACTGGCTTGTGCCCCCTTGTGGCTACATTTCTGACTGCTATTAGGTATCAGAATGAAATCCTTGGACACATTGTCAGACCCTACGCTGGTGCAGTGGGTCCTGGTTTCCTCCTGGTGCACGACAATGCCCAGCCTCCTGTGGCAAGAGTATGCAGGCAGTTCCTGGAGGATGAAGGAATTGATACCATTGACTGGCCCCTATGTTTGACTGACCTAAATCCAATAGAACACCTCTTGGACATTATGTTTCGGTCCATCCGGTGCCATCAGGTTGCACCTCAGACTGTTCAAGAGCTCAGTGATGCCCTGGTACAGATCTGGGCGGAGATCCCCCAGGACACCATCCATCGTCTCATTGGGAGCATGCCCCGACGTTGTCAGGCATGCATACAAGCACGTGGAGGCCATACAAACTACTGAGTACCATTATGAGTTGCTACAAAGACATTTTTGGCAAAATGGACTAGCCTGCCGTATCATTGTTTTACTTTGATTTTGGGGATGTCTTTGAATTCAGCCCTCTGTAGGTTGATAGTTTTCATTTCCGTTAATGATGTAGCATCCTTTCGTTCTTAACACATTACCCAGTCCATATCAGGAAAAATATCCAGCCTGATTTATTTTTTCCATTGAGATCTGATGTGTTTTCAAACTGTTCCTTTAATTTTTTTGAGCAGTGTATATAACGCCATCCATCATCACACTTGAGATCTTAGAGACACAGATACTTTTTTTTACTGGTCAGCGGTTGCATCGAGTCTCAAACTGAGTATTTCTGGTTACTTCCTGGAATCCCAAAGAGGTTTTTGTTGAGACTGACAGAGATCATTAATAGTCTGCCATCTCTTTTCTGCTCCAAACCAGCATTGCATTTATTTCTGGAGCCATCTTTGTTCAAAGTCAGCTTTTTAGCTGGTCAAAATAAACACTTAAGCGTCAGGGAGAACCTTGCTCATGTCCTCAATATCTTCCTCTGCCTATCTTTTTATCTTTCTTACCGTCACTCCCTCTGGCAGTCTCACCCACACTCACTCTATCCTGTTGACTCTCCCCTCTCTCTGTATAGAACTGTATTATGCCTCGCTGTCCAGCACTACTGTCAGGAGAGGCAGAGATGAAGAGAAAAACATAGAGGATCAGGTCTAACAGGGGGAGGGCTGGCCAGCAGGAAGAAGGAGATAACCGAGAAACTCTTGCTGGCTCCTTGCTGATGGTGACAGATGAGACTGCTGGATGGAGTGGGGCTGAGCATAAAAAATGAGATATTTAGGGAACATAAAAAATTGGCTCCATATTGTAGCAGCCAGTGGTGGGTCCTCGGCTCACTTCATAGAAGCTGTTTCCAATCCATTCCAGAAGCTCACAGTGTGCCCAAGCAACCCTGACTGCTGGAAGTGTGATATGGAAGAGCACAACCGTTGACCCCCATACACCTCTGATGTGGACCTGTACCTAATGAGATTTTCACTCTGCGTAAAAGAGCTATCTATTACTCTGCTCTGGCTTCAGGAAACTGAAGAAAATGCTGTTTGTGAGAGATTCTAAATGAGGACAGGGCACTGTGTTTGTTCCACTGTATCTGTGTGTGTGTGTGCGAGCATCACTTGGCAGTGCTTTTATGTTTCGTCACATAGTAAATGTCAGCTCACTCAGCACTGCATGAATATTGACATGGTGCAGCAGTACGTTCCGGCCCTCCAGCTTGTCGTGGATGTTAAAACAGCCAATTAGAGGCTACCAGGAGAGCAGGTCCCAAGAGCGTCAGCCCAGCTGGGTTGGCCTCTCTCTTAGAAATGCTCCACCAGGCCACGAAACATGAATGTAATAGTACCAGATGCATGAATAATGCAGAGTGGCGACAGAGGCCAAGTGGACTGCAGAAAATTATTTTTCTTTTCCAAGTGAGGAAAATTTGGTGGTGTAATGTTTGCTCGTTCACGATGTGAGGCAATGTGATCAAAGAGTTTTAACCAAGAGCAGAGTTCTTAGTGTTTTATGTACGAACATTATGAACAAATCCTGCATTTTTTATACATGCAGGGCAATCATTTCAGTAATGTAAGTTCAAACTCACAGTAATAGGAATCAGAGTATAATCACAAATGTGTGTTGTTTCTACATGAATGAACTGAAACATTCAGATTGCAGCTAGGGTTGCAAAGGTATGGAAAGCTCCTGGTAAATTTCTGGAAACTATCCAGAAAAAGTTTCTGGGAAGTTAAGCTTGGGAATTTTGGAAAAATTCAAAATCGGAAACTATATGGGAATTCTGGAAATGTATGGGTATTAGCGCCTATTTTGCGGCGTAAATTGCGAGTCAGACTCAGATTTAGAAGCTGGTACATAAAACAAACAAAGTGTAAACACACACACACAGGTAGATGATCAGAGTTTAGTCCATAATTCCACCTGGATAGTCTATGCTTCAGAGACATTTCAGACTGTCTGTGGAGGTTTGGCCGATCTATTGGTTTGTAGAGCGTGACGTGGGGCTCAGTTTTCCCAAAAGTTGAATATGGCTCGACTTCTCCGACAACGTTTTTTTGTAGCAACCCCTGCACTACCGGCGCGGAAACACACAGCCTCCAATTAAATTAATTGAAAAACGTTGCTGGGGTCCAGTGTCCCTGTCCCTGTCTAAACGCACACTCATGCGCCTTTGAAAATGTTCACTCATGTTTAACAAATTGGATTTCTATTTCTGAAAGTGCTTAACTGTAAATTGAGGTTAATTGAATATTTTGTTTTGTCACATGCAAAATAAAACTGTTTAAAAAACATTTGAACAGATTTATTTGTAAGTAGAACTTTATCAAGTTTAAATAATTTTTATTGAACAATATTATGTAGTACACAAGCTCAAATGTGTGTCTTCAATGGTCTTTGTGTGTTCTGGGCTCTAAAGTGTGGTCCAGGTACAGAAATCATGTGTGCAGGTAGGGGGTGTGACCTTAACAGCCGTGCAGTAAGAAGCATAGATATTCAAGTGTACTCGCATAAAACCTGGTTGTTTTAGTTGAGATTTTATTATAGAGTATACAGTTCACATAAATGTGGTGAAAATTAGTGATTCAAACCTGCTCTGAATGTCTGGATTGATAGTATCCAGTTTGACTCACTTAACCTAACTATATGAGAAATATTTGGTACTACCAAACATAGCTGTTCAGCGCTCTTCTGGTCTATCATTTGATCTCAAACTTCTTCCAGTCTCAGTATGCAAGTTGCCAAGTTTTGGATAACAGGAGTATGAGGACTTTAATGTAAAAAATGTGTTAAACAGCAGAGCAAAATGTTTATCTTGCAGTGCAGGCAGCGTGTGATAGGCGGGCCTGTGGCCCAGTGTGAAGCTGACTGAGCGCTACAGTGGGGGCACTGATTATTGGACTCAGTCCTCTGAAGTATGTGGTGTGAATATATTAAGCCTGGAGACGCAGACTGGACTGGACATGTAAACTGGATTAGTCTGTCTGTCTGTTGACACCTGTCTACACACCTGTCTATCATGTGTCAGAGCGAGTGGAGCTTGCAGACATGCTTCTTTTGTTCTAGTGGCTTCTTGGTGTTCTGCTTTGTGTATGGCACAGGATCAGTTTGGCCTTGCTTGTTGTGAGTCCTCTGAGCCCACAGCAACTCAACATCACACACACGTTGACTTGTTGACCCCTACAGTCTCTCTGAACAGATGAAGGATTCTTGCACTTTATATAATGTCTGAAAGCCATCATCTATCAGGTTTAGAAATGGAAGACTGTATGGTCTGTATGGAAGCATACATTAAACTATGTCCAATCACATAAATGTTAACTCACTGTTAAGCTACTGTCAGTGGAACCTCCTGCACATGTTTCATACTAGCAGCCTCCCAGCTGCTGAAATCCCTCCTCTCCTGGTGAGGATTTATTGTGAAATCTATCCAGGAAGTGCTGAAAGTGTAACTTTGTGGTGCATTTCTGTTGTTCTACTGATGCAGTTAAAGCTGTGACAATATACATTTGACTTATTATCACATTACTATTACATCACAGTCAGTTCCAACCCCCATGATGTTATGTGTCTGTGCTGAGCATGCACGACACTTCTTCTCAGATAGCTGACCTACCAGCAGTTTCATAGGTTTGCTAAACATATATTAGTATCAAGTAAAAGCAACAACATTCTTTACTGTGGCAGCAGGTATGTGAAGTGCTCCGGGGGGCAGAAACTCTACCATTTCTGTAAAATCTCTTCTCTCTTTGTTGTGATTGACCAACTACAGAAACAGTGATAAACTGCAGTCAATAGACCTAATCATCAGCATCTTTCTAATGCAGCCTATCCATTCTCCGTGCAGCCGCTGCACATTAACTTTCATGTCAGGAAAACTGACATTTTGAAAAATAACACATATTATCACATGGTGTGAAGTTAGACTCAAATTGCAGACAAGCTGTCCAGCAGCAGTGTATCAGTAAGAGCAACGGTGAAGTGACTCTGTCAGAAAAAAGAGCAAACACAGGGTGGAGTGAGTGTGAAATATGAGCTTCACTTCACTCGAGGCCAACAACACTGAAAAGAAAGTGTTCATCCTTCAGCAGAGATCAGAGCACGGAGGCGATTAGGATACAAGCTCTGCAGTTGTGAATAAATGACTGAACTGAGCTCAGCAGCAAGCTTTGATCTGAATCAACACTCTGCTGCCATGCCACAGCCAGGAGCATGGCCATGCATACTAAACATTTGCAGAGAACAGCCCTTTACCTCCACTCACTTCCTCACACTTTCATCATTACCTTGTGTCTGTGCACCACAGGTTAGCTTTTCTTTAGAGGCAGACCTGCAGACCACAGTTAGGTGGTGTCTGTGTTTTTTCAATCCATTTTTGGTAATGAAATGAAAACAACTTGTCTGCACAGACGCATCTGAAAACGCTCATTTCTGTCTTTTCATTCTTGTCATGTGACATTAGAATTAACATCATTCTTTCAAAGTAAAGAGTAATTCACTCCTCAAACCATCATAGTAATATTGTTGAACTTGAACTCTTTGCATTGCTTTTTGTCAGTGCATCATTTTTACAAGTTCTCTTCCAATACTGATTCTAAAAATCCTGAACTGACTGATCCTGATATTGATTAATGAGGCAGTGAAATGCACTGGTGATGCTGTAGCACTTAAGTTAGAGTCTGCAATCCACTATTGATAGAGGAGACACAGAAATTTATGACATTAACAAAGAAACTTTATGTGATGTGGATGGCTAGATGCACTTAATTAGGCCTGTATTTTTTTTTACTGGGCAGTAGCTGTCCATGAAGTGGACCACCAGCTCGACATCTCTCCACAACGTGTGTGTGTGTGTGTGTGTGTGTGTGTGTGTGTGTGTGTGTGTGTGTGTGTGTGTGTGTGTGTGTGTGTGTGTGTGTGTGTGTGTGTGTGTGTGTGTGTGTGTGTGTGTGTGTGTGTGTGTGTGTGTGTGTGTGTGTGTGTGTGTGTGTGAAATATCAGTCTCAAAGTGAGAAAATTGTAATTACATCTTTCTCTTTTTTCTAATCTAAAGTAATTGAGGGTTCCACCTTCGACTCCTAGCTTTATTTCCATTCAGTTTGAAGTACTTTTGTGTATCTTTTCGACCCCCTACAGTCTGGTTTCCGCCCCCTCCACAGTACGAAAACGGCCCTGGTCAAGGTCCTCAATGACCTCATCGCTACCGACACCGGATCCTTCACCATCCTAGTACTCCTGGACCTCAGCGCCGCCTTCGACACAGTAGACCACTCCATCCTCATCCACCGGCTCCACCAACTTGGTGTTCAGGGCACTGCCATCGACTGGTTCACCTCCTACCTCACCGACCGTAATCAATTCATCTCCCTCTCCGGCTCCACCTCCACCCTCTCCCCCGTCACGCAAGGAGATCCTCAGGGCTCTGTCCTGGGTCCCCTGCTCTTCACTTGCTACCTGTCTCCACTCGGCCACATCATTCGCAAATTCAACATGGACTTCCACTGCTACGCCGACGACACCCAAATCTACCTCAGCTCCAAATCCACCCATAACCCCCCCCTTTCAAAACTTGAAAACTGCATCTCAGAAATACAAACCTGGTTATCCAACAACTTCCTCAAACTCAACCCTGATAAAACTGAAGTCCTCCTCATCGGCACCAAAACTACCCTCAAAAAACTTCGCCCACTCTCCTTTCAAATCGGCAACACCACCATCACTCCCTCCCCCCTCATCCGCAACCTTGGCATCACCCTCGACCCCACCCTCTCCCTAGCCCAACATGTCCACGCCACCGTCAAGACCTCCTACTTCCACCTCCGCAACATCGCCAAAATCAAACACTGCCTCTCCCCATCTGCTGCTGAATCTCTCATCCATGCATTCATCTCCTCCCGTCTGGACTATTGTAACTCCCTCTTAACCGGCATCGCCACTCGCCTCCTCCATAAACTGCAAATGGTTCAGAACTCCGCTGCCCGTCTGCTAACCCACACCCGGATGCGAGACCACATCACTCCTGTCCTCCGCTCTCTCCACTGGCTCCCTATCAAATACCGGATCAACTACAAAATACTCCTCCTCACCTACAAAACACTCCACAACCTGGCACCCCCCTACCTATCCGACCTTCTTACCCCCCACTGTCCCCCCCGAGTCCTTCGATCCTCTGCCATACTTTCACTCACTCAACCGTCCTCTAAACTGAAGGGTTACGGCGACAGGGCCTTCTCACGTGCCGCACCCCATCTTTGGAACTCCCTCCCCCCCTCTGTCCGTGACTCACCCTCACTCTCAATCTATAAAACCAGACTGAAAACTTTTCTCTTTTCCCAAGCCTTCAATCTCCCACACCCCAGCCCCTGACTCCCCTTCACCACCCCATGCTATTTTCATGTTTATTTATCCATTTATTTATTTTTTCCTTACTGTGTACAGCGTCTTTGAGTTTTTGAAAAGCGCTATATAATTCCAATGTATTATTATTATTATTATTATTATTACTTTGTAATTTTTGTTTAATCAGATAATCGGCGGTTTGATCCCCGCCTGTTCCAGTATGTTTTTTTTTTCAAGATATTTCTTTGGCCTTTATTTGATAGAGACAGCTGAAGAGTGACAGGAGTGTGGGGAGAGAGAGAGACTGGGGCCACTACAGGTAGCCAAAATGCAGTTTTTGCTTCATATTGCTGTAACAGCCAATCCGAATCAGCGGCAAAGCCGCCAAACAGGGGTTGAGCCAATATCTCTGCGATGCTTTGATGGATCGACACAAAACTTGGTGTATGGACTTATGATGCTGCTAGGCATCCCATCAGTGCTTGCAGCTATATTTGAATTATACTTTTGGTCACCAGCTGCGCTGGCAGGGGTTTGCATCTGTATGTGTGTGTGTATATGCTATGCTGTGGTTACTGAGCAGGTGAAGCTGAAAGCCACTGGAATTAAAATTTACAGTATTGCAGTTTAGTTGGAAACAGTAAAGTGTAAATGTGTGTTCCTGCTGAGACAGAGCAGCAGCAGCTCTAACAAGGTTTACATAAGCGTATATTAGTCCAGTATACTATGAGAGCACTCCAATCCTGTCAGCACGATGTGATTTAGAGAAGGGCTCACCATCTGGCTCTGTGTGGAGGACCACGCCGATGAAACCAAGCTATGGAAAATCTCATTATACCCAAGCCTGATGTGCTGATGTACCCTGCAGGCCTGTGTTCCAGCTCAGCCTCAACAAGACAGCTAGAAGGTGACTATACCACAAACACGATGGATTCATGCTTTTCATCAAACCTGTTGTAACAGAGCCACCTGGTAAATGTCTACACAGGTTTAGGATACTTTAATGAGCTGCTGTGGTAAGAGAGCTGAGTCTGGCACTGAAATCCAGCCACAGGAAATCTGTTTTAGTCATTATGGGCCTTATAAAGGACACACTGTAATGTATACTCTACAGCAGCTGCAACATGCTCGGATGTGTCAGGTCCATTAATCATTTTGGAAACATGGACGATTTATATGAAGCATTTTAACTTCTGTATTGTTTTAGTAAACGTGGTCTTCATTGTCTTTTAACATAAAGAGATTATAGAAGTGAGTTGTTCATACTGCTGTGCATCTTCTCTCTGTGCCTTCAGGCTGCCGTAGTTTTGAATTCATTTCACAACACCATGACAATCTTTCATCTTGCTCAGACTTGAATTTAGAACTACATCATGACTTACTTGTCCAGAGGATGGCCCGGGTCTTTACAGGAGTGTGTCAGTCACTGGGATTTGTAGTAATTGTGCTCAAATATTGAGAATCAGCAAAGGGCGTGTTGTTTTTCAGTGTCTCCATTTACTTCATGTCAGCCAGTTCCATATACACAGAACCTCCATGAATTCAACATGGAAACAGGATCAGCTCAGTTTGCATATGTATTAACATCTAGCTGTACATTTAGCCGCAGATTCACCTCAAGAGAACAGTTCTCAGACTTGGTTCTTAAAAATGAAGGTGTTTGTCATCATCTTCCTTCTCCAGTGACGTTTCCTTTGCTTATTCTTGCCTTATTTAGAGTGACTGCATACATACTGTACGCTTAAGCAACATTCTCTGATTAAAGTAAGAAATGGCAGTTACTCATCACTGCAGTCAGATTGTGTCTTTAAGGTGTCATTTTAGCTGAACCAGTATAATGTTTAACTGCATAAGAAAGAATGCTGGAATTGATCAGTTTAGACAAAAATACAAACAATATATATTTTTGTGCGGACAAGGTATTAAATCTATGTCTTGTGCACAAAGAGATAATCTTCCACACAAGACCTATAACTTGAGCATGTAAGTCAACACTTTTTTACAGTTGTGAGATCAAAACATCTTTTTACACATTATAATTCTAATATTTTAAAGGTCCAGTGTGTGCTCTCTTTGCCTTGACACATTCACACCTGGAAGCTGTCCGACCACAGTCTGATCTGCTGGTCACTGAGAAGCTCCACCGGAACAGGGTTAAGAGGTCTTGCTCAAGAGCACCTCATGAAGGTCGCTTTCATTACTTACTTTACAATAAGAATTATTACATGTTTCCATAACCTTAGAATGGGCCATTTTTCTATGGTAGCCCATAAATGACAAATTAAACACTGGCTTTAGAACCAGCTTTTTGCGTTTTTCACCATTTTTTGTTGCACCAAAGGTTCTACAGATGGTGAGGCGAGGAGTATTGATTTAGTTGCAATCTGCAACTTTACCACTTGATGCTACTAAATCCTACACACTGGACCCTTAAGTCCAAATGTTATATATTTATGTAAATATATACATTTATCTTTTTCAAAAATTAGCTTAAAGACTCAAATCTAATTCTAATCATCTCAAAGAAGAGACCTTCAAAAAGTGCAGATTAAATGTGCTAAACTGAAACTCTAAAGGGTCAAATTCAAACTGGTTCTAACAGACAAAAAAGCACCAAAGGGCTCACACACACACAAACACAGACACGTTGATTCATGTGAATTGGCCGTGGAGTGGTGATGTCATGTCCCCCCAGAGTTTAAACTGTTAACAGTTTAAACTCTGGGGGGACACAGTCAGCTTTGTCTGTTACTGACTGTTATTGCAGTTGGCAAGAGTGTTTGGATGTTGGAATGCTAGACAGTGGACACTGGCCAGAAGGGTCCCTGGCATCCACTGCCATGGCAACCCCCTCTCCACTTCCCATCCCTCCGTTTATAGCCATAGATAGAAGTGAAGGTGGAAAGAAAAAAAACAAAAGACAGATGGACAAGCTGAACAACTGATAGAGACAGAGGTAAAATAACGGTCAGTTTGTTAGTCCCTCCCACACTTGATCTGAGGTGTGTGTGTGTGTGTGTGTGCCATTAATCTTGGATGTTTGCCTGTTTGTTTGTAACAGATTATAAGGCACCGGAACTAATTTTAAACCTAAACCCTGAGCTCGCTGTAGCAGGGGCAGGGGGAGTGGAGGGAGAGGAGGAAGGGGGGTGGACGAAGCAAAAGCAAAAAAATAAAATCAATGTAATGGGATGGGATGGAGAGTGTGAAGGAGATAGACAGTGTGTGTGCAGTCATCTGTGTTTCTGCAGGACTACACAACAGAAGAGTGAAGAAGCACAGGCCACTGTTCAGACAGCATGTAAAGTATCACAGACATGAGGCGAGGAGGAGGAATTCCACTGGTTAGGGGCATCGTGTAAGCCAGCACAAGCCTGGCTAATGAGGATTATACTTGATTTATCCTGTGCTTACCAGACACCCATTGTATTCAATCAGAGTGTGACGGTGACGGTGTGAAGTTGATGCAAAGGCTCGGTCACACCACCATGTAAAACAGCAAAATCAAGTGAAGTAGGTTATAGGATGCTTTGGAGTTCAACTTTTGACATTGTTCATGCATTTTCTGCCGCAAGCTAAGCAAGAAGAGCTTAGATGGTCTACTAACTCTAATGGCAGAACGTTTTAAAGAGAAACTAACACATCATGGCATCGCTGACACTTTTTCAACAATTTAACATTTACAATATAGAAACATCTTCATGGATTGTTGCCTGGTGGATATACAGTACACAAATACACAGTCAAGCGCAGTATGCAAACATGTCACAAATCGTCCCTGTGGTCAGTTTATGTGAGTACTCTGACTTATACTGGACTACATATAACATACTGGACTTACAAAGAGTGGATTGTTGCAGTCAGCCCGTCAAGTGTAGTGTTTTTTGAGTTTCACACTGTGTGAACAAAATGAACTGTTAGCTTCCAATCAGTTGAAGTTAATTGATAAAGGTTTACTCCTGCCTGAGCTGTCCTCCTTTTAGTGTCTGGCATTTAAGTGTAAGCCCCCTTTTCACATGACGATACTTCTTATCTATTGGCCGCCCAAACCAAACCCCGTCTTCATCACTGAAATGTACAATCTTCTTTCAATATTCTGCACCACCTCCACCAACCTCATTATACTCGGAGATATGAATCTTCATGTCGACTCCCCTTCCTGTCACTCAGCTGGATTCCTACAACTACTGGACTGTTTTAATCACAGCCAACTTGTCGATGTCCCCACGCATACTAAAGATCACACCCTTGATCTGGTCATCACTGATCACTGTCTCTCTCAGTAAACCACAGGCCTATGATCTAGGTGTTTCTGACCATAAAATCATCTACATGGAGGTGCTATCTCCGTCACCACTCACTAGGCCACAACTCCAAATCCGTTTCAGAAACCTGAAAAACATTAACCCTGCATGTTCCTTGACCTTCAGCATCTCCTCTCAGTTAATTTTTCAACAGCCAATGACGCCGTGGACTTCTACAATAAAACCCTGAGCAACATCCTTGACCACCATGCACTAACAAAAACCAGACTAGTTTCCTTCTCCCGCACAGCCTCGTGGTATACTAGCCAGCTACGCAAAATGAAGGCGGCTGGGTGGGTACTCGAGAGGCGTTTCAAAGCCACAGGTCTCCTACTTTAAGTCACTTAGGGAGGCGCGTTCTCCCCATTTTTCCAAAATTATTAACAACAACCCTGGACACTCAAAGCTGCTTTTCTCAACCGTCAACCATCTCCTCAATCCACAGCCTCCCTTACTGCCAGAAATAACTGAAGAATACTGCAACAAATTTATGGTCTTTTTCAAAAATAAAATCAACTCCATCCGCTCTGGCCATGCCATGACCACTGAACCACAAATTGTAATCTCCCAGCCCCTAAATTTCTTCCCTTATGTCGGCCTCCCCGAGGTTGAGAATATCATCTAGAGAATGAAACCCTCCACCTGCACTCTGGACCCCCTTCCAACATCCTTGGTTAAAGATAACCTCTCTGCAATCTGCCCTCTGATAACCACAGTAATAAACCCCTGCCTCAACGTGCTGATGAGTTATTCACAAACCAAACAGGTGTTTTTAAGCCTGAACTACTAGGCCTCGTTAGGTACAGAACGGCTGACCTCTGACCCTCTCGCAGGGCGCACGGGTCTGAAACTCGACACCGTGGTCGACCATGCTGTCCCAATGCGCAGGTGCGGATTTCAGGCCCCTATCTTAAAGTGTTGATGAGTTATCAGGGGATATGGCCTTGACCTTGGGGTCAGCTTGAGGTGGCTCAGATATGTTCTGTGACTGTCAATTTACCAGTGTAACGGCATGCTTTTTAATAAAACACACCCTAGCAAATATGTCAATTCGACTTTGATGATTTCTTCGACAAAACACTGAACAAAACTCACATGGTGAGTGTGCTGCATGGTGCTTTTGTGATCCTTTGAGCAGCCCAGAAAGCTTTCCATGAATAAAATTGTTACTGTATATGAATATATATACAGTACAGCTCCAGCGCAAACTGCACACAGGAAATTTAATTTTTCCTTCTTAAAAGGTCCGTTGATAACAAGCTCTGTCTAAAAACAAACATTATAAAAAGCACATTAAACAAGTGATTAACTTTTTATTTTATCAGTCATAATATTAATAGTGACACACACAGTGTTTGTGCTGAAAAACGTTGATGATATTATTAAATTAAATCTTTAACAACACGAGAAAAACACTTCCGGGAAGAGGGTCCTCGGTTGTCCAATCAGATTATAGCTCGCAAATCGTCAGTGTACGAGCATTCTGGGTAGTGTAGGCCTTTCCGCTTTCCAAAACTTACGAATAAAAGTTTATTTCTCAGGCTAGAAGGAGAAAAAAAAACATACTGAGGGCCACAACATGAAGCTATCTTATTATTGAATTATCAGTGACACTTTGGTGTGTTTGTGCTGAGAAACGTTGATGATATTATTAAAAGAAATCTTTAACAACACGAGAAAAACACTTCCGGGCAGAGGGTCCTCGGTTGTCCAATCAGATTGTAGCTCGCAAATCGGCAGTGTACGAGCATTCTGGGTAGTGTAGGCCTTTCCGCTATCCAAAACATAGGAATAAAAGTTTATTTCTCAGACTAGAAGGAGGAAAAAAAACATCCTGAGGGCCACGACATGAAGCTATCTTATTGTTGAATTATCAGTGACACTTTGGCGTGCTTGTGCTGAGAAACGTTGATGATATTATTAAAAGAAATCTTTAACAACACGAGAAAAACACTTCCGGGCAGAGGGTCCTCGGTTGTCCAATCAGATTGTAGCTCGCAAATCGTCAGTGGATGAGCATTCTGGGTAGTGTAGGTCTTTCCGCTATCCAAAACATGGGAATAAAAGTTTATTTCTCAGGCTAGAAGGAGAAAAAAACATACTGAGGGCCACAACATGAAGCTATTTTATTGTTAAATTATCCGTGACACTTTGGCGTATTTGTGCTGAGAAACGTTGATGATTTCAATAAAAGAAATCCTTGACATAGTAAGAAAAACAGTTCCGGGCAGAGGGCCCTCGGTTGTCCAATCAGATTGTAGCTTGCAGTGTCATGTATTGCTGTGGTCGGGTTATTAGTGGAGTGAATAGACAGCTGGAACTCCGCTCTGAGCGTCTCTTACCAGCGCAAACGGATTATACTGGAGTCAAACTGGCACACACCCCTCCCCAAATTCTCCATCATCACCATCGGTATCAGCTGCCCTGCCGTCACTCTCAGCTTGTCTGGAGGAGATAAAGGCGTGGATGAATCTCAACTTTTTTCATTTAAACAGTTCTAAAACAGAGGCTATTATTGTGGGCACCCCTAACCAGATCCAGACACCCTCCATAACCAGCCTCACCCTCTCTGGTCATGACATCCCCCTCTCTTCATCAGTAATCAATTTTGGCGTTAGATTTGACCCCCACCTCACCTTTGAAACTCATATCAAACACCTCTGTAAGATCTCCTTCTACCACCTCAGAGATAAATACCAAGCTCCGGCCAAATCTCACCTTACCAGACTGTGAAAAACTAGTCCAAGCCTTTGTCTCCTCTAGACTTGATTACTGTAACGCACTCCTCATCGGGACCCACAGTAAACACCTTCAGCAGTTACAACTAGCCAAGAACAGCGCTGCTAGGATCCTGATGCGAGTCCGAAAATCAGAACACATCACCCCCATCCTTCACTCACTGCACTGGCTTCCAATCTCCGCTAGCTTTAAGTATAAAATCTCTCTTCTCACCTATCAGTGCATCTATGGCAAGCACCCACCTCCCTCAAAGAACTGCTCATCCCTCAAACCCCCAAACGATCCCTCCGCTCCAAAAACTCTAACTAACTCTTTTGCCCAAGGACCAAGCTCAGCACCATGGGCGACAGAGCCTTCTGTGCCGCTGCACCCCGCCTTTGGAACGCCCTCCCTGACCATCTCAGATCATGCATATACTTTGTGTGTGTATTGTAGCACTTTGAGATTTGATTCAAATGTAAAGTGCATTTTAAATTAAATTTATTATTATTATTATAAATTGATGTGTGGTGTCCCTGGCTTTCTTTCCCTGTACAAAGTTCTCAGGCTTAGCTGGATTTTAGTATTTCAACTGGAAATGGAGTGACCTGTGGAGCTCTAACCAGTCTGTGCTTAACGAGGCATCCAGAGAGGGATAAGTTATTAAAACATCTATATTTTTTAACTTGCTTGCTCTTGACATATAAAAATAGATTCAAATTAATAAGTTATGAACTACATATTGATAGGCCATATGTTTATAGTATCTGTTAGCAGTTTAACAAAGCAAAGGTCAAAACTGCAGAGGAACATTTCCTCTAATGAGATATTTGGTTCAGGGTTCTAACAGCCACTCCTATGCCACTCATCCATGTAGATGCTCTCCAGCTTATTTTCCATTTATTCTCTTCTTAAATGCTTCTCAGCAACATGAGCAGGAAGTAGGCCGGTAATGACTTCCCAAAGTATCCCCTGCAGGAAGACGACTTCATAATGAACAGACATGGCCTCACTGGTTCATTAATATTCAACCACATAGTGGATATATATGATTCATGGAATACTTAGGGTAGGAAATCTGTCCCAGAAGATCATGATAGACCCTGTTTACAGCAGGTGATCTGATCATGAGTGGAGGTGTGAATGCACCCAAGATGCACTGAGGGCACAATGAGATCTGATCACTCAGACCACATTTGGGGCTGTGGCTACAGTGGGTCGTCTACTAATCAGATGATGTGCGATTTGATCTCCAGCTCCTCCAGTCTGCATGTCCAAGTGTCTTTGGCAAGATACTGAACGCCAAATTGCTTATGAAGGCCACACCATCAGTGTGTGAATGTGTATGAACGATTACAGCCTAAAAACTGATGAACAGTTAGAACCTTGCATGGCAGCCAGCAACATCAGTGTGTCAGTATGACTGGATGAACGATGGTCTCCTTCACATGAGCAGTATATTTATAGAGCGTGGAAGTAAGAGCCAATCTCAAGTTTAACACTCCAGATATGATATGCGACTATTTTTAATGAGATAAATCTAATTATAAAAATAATGAAATGCATTTGAAGATTTTAAGACCTAATTTGGGATATATGTGTGATTTGCTAGCTGAACAACAGTTGCTGTAGTCTAAACTCTGAGGTTTTAAATGAATTGGTTTTTGGTGTATTTAAAGAAAAACAAATATGATAAGATAATTGTTTTGCATCTGTGACTTCTCAAGTTGAGTTTTGTTTTATATCTTAGAATGTATTGAATGTTCATAAAAAGCTTGTTGTCCTTGGGTGGTAGAGCTGGTCAGCTGTTGGGAACATATATGCTTTGATTACCAGCTTTGTCTGTCCGCATGCCAAAATGTCCTTGAGCAAGACATTGTATTACATTTCCAAATCCCGATGTGTGTATGTGGGGAAGAATGTAGATCACCTTGGATACAAGTGCCAAATAAATGTACGTATGACTAATAATGTACCTTTGAAAACAGGCTTGGATTAATTTGATTTCCTGAACATCTTCAGCGCTGCTGCACACACTGGTGATCCATTATCCCACACTGATTATACACACATCTTAGCTTTGATCAAACGCTCCGAGCATTTATAAATGATATTTGCTATATTTCCACAAATTGTTTATTAGCACAAGAAAGCTTCATCATGTATAACCCAGAATCCTCTGTCACATTTTCCCTTTGTTTGACAGTATCACATGTGCTATGTGTGATGCTGGCATTAAAAGAAATATAGATAATATACATGTGTATATATATATCTCTGTGTGTACATTACATATATACTATTCTCTAACATTCAGCCTGATATATTTGCTTTCTTTGGACAGCTCTCTCTGGACGACAACATAAACTAACCGCTGTGTTTGTGTTGATGGACCTCCCTAGTGCATCTGGCAGGGTTAAAGAGGTTGTGTGTGGAAAATCATGGTTCACAGGGTTAATATGTTATTTCTTATGCAACGTTCCCCACCATTTTCCTCAGGCCATAAGCTGCCAATTTCAATTTGAACTTGAATGTGCAGTAAGAAGAAGCTCAGCTATCAAATGCATTTTGTCTAAAAAAATATTCTTCATTTATCTTTTCTCTCCTCATGCAACCTGCTCACTACTCACATGAGTGTCAGAAGAGTCAAATTCTTGGGCGGTGGTTTTGTTGTGTTTGCGGTTAAGCAACTGAGGATTACCATTGAGCACTGATATGTTGTATAATATGGTGACATTATGTTGTATATGTTGTGGTAGCATTGTGAGCCTGTGGTTTAGATGCTTCTAGACTGCATTCAGATTTTAGAACAAGTAACAACAAAAAGGCCTTTCTGATCTGGAATCTGTTCCTGTCATGTTACCTTGTTGCAAGTTGGAAACATGATCTATGATAGATGGAGGAGGTGGTGACACAGTTTGCAAATGATATGAACATACACATGCACGCACAGGGCACATGAGATGGAATTTGGATTATGTAATGTTCCTGTCCAGATGCTCCTGCTCAATTATCCTAAAAGAAACCAGCTGTCTGTCTGTAAAGGTGTGCTAGTGAATATGCATCTGTGTGGATATATGTTTTCTTAATATATGTGTGCCCTCAGGCACAGTGTTCTCCTATTGACAGCAGCTCCTTCACGTCAGAACAAGAGTGTTGTGCTATAAATACCTCCCTGATTCTGCTGGTGTTTCCTCTGCAGAAGCCTGGTCTGAAGCCTTCAGCCTTGGCACAATCCCACTGGGAAAATCCCTTCTTAGTGCTGAGCCAGCAGTTATGTTGATGGCTGTAATTTACATCCAGGAGTACCTCAGACCCTCAGATCTGATCCAAATGCCAGGCTCAAGAGTATCTTATTCTCTCCTAATATATTTTTTTCTTCTCCCCTCATGGATTTTCACTCCATCCATCTTGCAAAAAGTCAGTTGTCAGCCAGCCTCGGCTGGCCCCATACATATTGTCTCACCTTAACCATTTTGGTTGTAATGGCTGCAGGCTTCTGTTCTGCAGCAAGCAGCCCAGAAATCCACCCACACTCAAGACTAAAATAGGCATGCTAATGCCATGCATACTTTTTAGGCCTCATACTCTGGAGGCTGCAATTTCGAAGTGAACTCAGTACCTTTTTTCAATACCTCTCACCAAAGACTAAATGTAATTCTAAAGCATGTCTTTGCTGGCATACATTAATTAGAATTATGTAGAATAGGGACTGTGCAGGGCTCCTGTTAGTCAGAGTTCTCTTACAAAATGTAACATGGCTGTTGTTGATGTTATAAAGTTCCATCAGAGATCTGTCAGGGATCACCAGCAATGTAACCATTTTCACTGCTGCACCTGATGGATCAGGGCAACTAAATAAAATGTAACACAAACGAAGAGGAACAATGGTATGACAAACATGTTGTGGTCCCTTTTGGTTCAAGAGGAACATTAAACTTTCAGAGTCATCTGAGGTCAACAGTTAAAAATTTGCTCTTTGGTAATCTTTTGATTAATAAGTTAAATAATGTGAAGTCACAAACACAATTATTACTTGCCTATATCAAACTGAAAACTGGGTAAATATTCTTATTTTGACACTGCGGGCTATTAGACATGTTTTTATCAAACAGTATGTGTTTCTGCTATAGACTGTGCAAAACATGGACGTAGTCTCTGTTACGTTACCCACAGGTTTCCGAAGAGCTGTTGTGAAGCTCAGTGTGGTGGTGTCTATCTTTGCAGCCACCTCCCAGTTAATCCAAAAATGGTCAAAAAGGTGGGTGGAGCTTAAGTGGGCTGAATAAAGCCGGAACTTGTAACAGCACCCACCTGTCAAAGTGCCACGCTCTTAATCCTGCATAACTTTAATCCTTAATATCATCTGAACAGGTGAGTTGTATATAAATTCACTGTCAGTACAGTTGTCATAAACGGGGAAATTATCTATAGAGACCAAAACAGTTTTTTGTACCAGGCTGTAAACATGTTTATTTCTGCTTTGAAGTTGGACATTTGAACATGGAGACTTATGGAGACTGACTCACTTCTGGAGCCAGCCTCAAGTGGACGAGATAAGGAACTGCAGTTTTTAGCACTTGAGGTTGGCTTTACTTCACAGTCATGATGGTAACTGCTTGGCTTTTACTCCTGTAGCAGAAGACATGATCTTTAACAGTCTACCAGCTTCCAACCTGCAAACTATCCAGATGTGTTTGCTGAAATCCTTAAAAGCAGATATCCGCAGATATTCTCATGTCAAGATACACATAATAATTTATATATCAAAATGTATATCATATCATGTCATAATGATAGCATAGATAGTTATTATTATTATTTGTATTATTATTGTCTTCGCCGTCTTCATCATTATTATCCCAAGATGAGTAAGCTGAAGATTTCCAGCCTGCTTGGAGTGTGAGGTTTTCATGGGATACTTGTCAGGACACAAGTGGTTATCAGTGCAAGCATGTACAGGTTGTGTGCGTGCGTGCGTGTGCATGTGTTTGAGTGTGAGTAAGTCAGGTCTGCAGTGTTTCCTGCAGTAGAACTGCTGTTAGAACACTCCATAGACAGATCACTGGGACTCTGCAGCCTTTAGCATGCTAATCTGCTCTGCTCTCTCTGCCTTTTTATTCCCACGTCAGGGTGTACCGTGTGTGTGAGTGTGTTTGTGTGTGATATAGTAAACTGGGCAAAGAGAAAAATCTATTTTAAGATTAGCATAGGCAATACACGAGTGGGTGTGTTCTTGTTGGTTGCTCTATATGTGTTTAGATAGCACAAAGATGCAAATTGAGTCATGTAAAAATGAATCCTTTACCTACTCCAGCTAAAACTCAACACATTTCCACTCAGATCAGAGAGCACTGCTGGGAGGTGTTACAGTCCCCTCCCCCCTCACTGTGGCACAGTCTCAGTTAGACTGCATGGATGAACACACCAAGAAGAAACTGGAGCCTTTAGAAAGAAAATCAGAGGCCGTGTGGACAATAGGCTTGGAAAGAGTATCTGCATGTGCAGAGTAGTCACACACTTGTGAGCGATGATTCCAATTTTCACATCAAGAAAATCTGGATCTAGATGTTAAAAACTATAATTAACAATGGATAATAATGGAGTGTTACGCTGGAAGGAAACAAGTTAGTTGTCCTCCCATTTAATTGATCAATTAGTGTTCAGCACAAGTTATTAATGAGTGCACAGATGGCACCGTTATGCACCACATACCCGAACCCATGCATCATATACAAGTGCAGGTAATGTTTGTTCCCATGGTGTGCCATGAATGCCAAACAAACATTATCCTTATTGTACATTTATGGTACATGTTGTTTTGGAGAGATTATATGTTCATGGTGCATACTGTTTCAATCTGTTGCATACTAGTCATTAGTTCATGCTTGATATTTTTTGTATTTATTTGACCTGTGTTGCATTTTTTTTTTTTTTTGCAATCAAAGACATGTGCTGTTATAAATCAACAACCGTTTTCAAAATCTGACTATAAAGTTTGAATTAAAAAGTAAAACTTAATAATTCTCATTCCTAAACTTCTTGTCAGACAGAATATATTTCAAGATGTGGCTAACCAGACGACGATTCATGTTACCATGGACGACGTGGCTCTTCCAACCCTCGCTCAGTCTTTGAAATATCACATGCAGGGCGGTGGACTCACTCAGCCAGCTACTCCTGCTTTGATGTCCATGTTCGGGCACAATGGATGAATTATTGAGCAGCACATTGTTTTTTGGCCTTAGAAAAAACTTGAGTTCTATCAGGGGAAGCCTTGTAAGTGAGTCCCCCAGTTTGAATCTGTAATCTGTCAATGAAAGAAAATGAGCTGAGAACGAATGACACATTTCAAAAAGTGTGGTGGTCATTTTCTTTTTACATCAACCTTTTTAAATGTAATCAGCTGCTGAATAAACCTGCTGTCTGCTTTATGCAGTCTGCAGCAGCTACATCTGAATAATTTCTGAAATTTTCTTCATACCAATATTTAAAAAGTCATTCTCTGTTGTAACTCAAACAGGAGTAAATAGGGTTTTTATTTAGGACTGTTTTCAGTGGCAGATGAATCTAGTCAGTAAGTATTTGTGGCAGCATGACAGTGTGTAAGATTTAGTCAAAATAAACTACAATGTTTATGATAATGAATGAACATGTCGACCAGTAAGCCTCATCAATGTGCTTTTAATAGTTAATTGATGGAGCTCTGTGTCACAGCTATGACACACACCATATTTGGGTGGAGGCCTTCAGTTGATTTTTTTTGTCCCTTCTTCCTTTTTGTACCATGTGACTCACATATTTGCAGACAGCATTTTTAAAAAAATCAACCAATCAGCTCAGTGCATTGTGTGTGTGTCTTGTTAGTATGCTACATTACCATGTGAATTCGCCTTGGGCTCCATTGACATGCTGTTGCTATTGACAGCCAGTTATGTTCCATTGCACAGTCATTGTGTGCTACACTAACCACTTGCATCAGGGTAGCATTTGTTTGTCCCCTGGGGGGCCCAGCCAGCAGTACATGGAGGACCTCTTTAATATAAAATAAAATAAAAGCTTAAAGTGCTCCATATGGCTGTGAACAGCTGCTAGTTTAACTCTTCACAAGGATGCTGTCATTATCAGGAAATGTCAGGTTGCACTTTTCCATTAAAACAGAATCACATTAGGCTTCTTTATTTTCAGACCTGCATGGCAATTAATCATAATCTGTCACCGTGATGGCAACATATTGAAGAAATTGCTCTATGCTTTTAATTTGTTTTCATGTTTACCAATATTATGTGACATATTTTACCTCACATGAGTGTGTGTGTAGCGTGCAACATGCCCATGTATGAAGCTTTAAAAAAGCTCATGTTTAACATGGAGCCTCAGATCTGCACAGGATGGCCAGGAGTTCAGGAAATGTGGCTCAGTTCGTCAGCCACCTCTTCCACCTGTGAGGAGTGAAATCTCTCCACCAACATTTGGAGAGCCAACACAATGGGCCATCTCCTAATATTTCAAGCTGACACCTGGTGACATCAGGCCACTGACACCAGATAACATTGCTAGTGCGGTGCTCAGCAGTGGGGATGTAACGTACACTAGTTGCTGTAAACGGCAATGAGTCTGACCATTTTTACAGGAAAGACGTCCAAATAAAGAAGTGAAGTAAACAGCACTCGACTGCCTGTTTCATGGAGACTTTAATGTTGGTATTTTTATTTGGAAGGACAATAACACACTGGGACTGTGGTCTTACTGAGTGGTAAAAATATGTGCAAACTACAGATGACATTCACATGCACCTACATCACCATGAACATAAGAGGTGTTTGTGTAAATCTACCTTAGAGGACGAGAAGGTAGTTTTCCTCCTGCCTCCTGTAGAATAGAGCTCTGGTCACTGAGCTGATTTATTTGTGTGATTGGCTGCTTGCTGGGTTGTTCCATCTCCAGCAATTGGTTGTTCTTTTCCACTCTCCAGTCGTCATCAGGCTGTAAAATCTAAATGCATGTTGTGGGTGGCCGCTCTGCTGATCAGTCATCAGTCGGCTCTGAACGATCTGTCAGCAATGACAAGGTTTGGAACATTTTTTGGAAGTTCTCAGTTATGTGCCACTGCTTAATGTTTTCAAAATTAAAATCAGTTTGAGAGTCAAAATACACACACACAACACACAGACGTCACTGCAGTCCAGCCTAGGTGTGTGTCTGTTTGCGGCTCTTTTGGAATGTCAGCAAGAATTTATTGCTAATTAGGTTGGAGCTGAACTTTTGACCTGCTACTGTCTGTGTGTGTGTGTGTGTGTGTGTGTGTGTGTGTGTGTGTGTGTGTGTGTGTGTGTGTGTGTGTGTGTGTGTGTGTGTGTGTGTGTGTGTGTGTGTGTGTGTGTGTGTGTGTGTGTATGTGTGTGTGTGTAGCCAAAATGTGAGCTATACACAGGAGGTGGAAACATGTGGTCCTAAAAAGCAAACCAAACAGACACACACCTCAGTAGCTACACCTGCCTCCAGATGATGTGTGTGTCCTGAGCGAATCTGCTGAACGTCTCATCAGCTGATGGTTATCATGATCTGATACTGTAAAATCTAATGTTCCTTTATTTGTTGTGCACTGTGAGCAGGCATGAGCAGAGCAGGCGATGCTTCTTTGATGATCTGTTCTCTTAGGCGGCTTTTTAATCAGCTCCTGCTTCTCATGCACAAATGAAAACACACTCAAGGGTGTGTTAGGCAGTCCGTTTCTCTGAACATGGAACAGCATACAGTACTTCTCTTAACCGCTTAAATGCAGTTGATGCATTTTGCATCAAAATCCACACAGCCCCTCAGAGTCAGTCATATCTGATCGAGTGAAAGCTCTGCTGTCCATCAAGAATGATAAAAAGGACAACTACTAGACTGAACTGCCCTGTGAATAATGTATGTAAAACTGCACCATGGCAACCTACAACAGTAAAGTTCCACTTCTTTGTTAGTAATCTAATAATGTCATAAAACAACACATCAGTCACAGCTGAACTTTTCATACTTGAAGTGGATTTTTTTTGTTCATACTTTTGTACTTTTCTCCCAATGCAGGGCTTTATTGTAATGGAATATCTTGACATTGTTGTATTGGTATCTTTACTTGGAGTGTGAGTACTGAGTACTGCATGGTGAGCAAACACAAGTAAAAAGAGGAGTCTTTCAAACCTCTACCATCAGGGATTTCAAGAGAGGAACTTACATTTCAGATTTTTCTGCTCCGTCTTAAACCGTTCTTTTGTTCTGGCCTAAACGCTTTATCAAACACCCCACCCCCTCCTTCTCCTCCTTCCTTCTCCCCCTCATCTTACCCCTCATGTTTCAGCTCCCCTTCTTGTTTTCTGTGTCTGCTGCCCCGAGACCTCTGGGGACGCCTGTAGGGACATGGTGAGCATAGCGTTACACTGCGAGCCCAAAACTACAGAATAAACCGCAACTGCCACATACACACGCACACACACACACACACACACACAAACGTAAGCCTTAAATAGATCATAGCTTTCAGAGCAGAACAAATGGGCCCAGTAGGAACAGAAGCAGAGGAGAGGGGTGGCCTAGACCAAGCTGGAACTCTCACGCTTATAGTGTATACAGATCTACACACACACACACACACACACACCCACACACACACCCTCAAGCTGTCCCCCTGCCTCTCTTCTGAGCCACTGAAGTAAATGGGGTGTCGAAGTCAGTGTGTGTGTGTGTGTGTGTGTGTGTGTGTGTGTGTGTGTGTGTGTGTGTGTGTGTGTGTGTGTGTGTGTGTGTGTGTGTGTGTGTGTGTGTGTGTGTGTGTGTGTGTGTGTGTGTGTGTGTGTGTGTTACGCGAGAGATAAAGGCTAAATGCTCCTCACATCGTAGCAGCACCCACGCCTCTCTAGTGAAAAATGAATGCTTTCTGCACCGCTGAAACGTGGTGAGTGTGAAACATCCTGTGCACACGTACAGTATCACAGCCAATATTAGTGAGGGGAGTTGCACAGCATGAATATGTATAAGTGTGATTCAACACATGTATGGATCAGAAAAGTGCCTGAGTGAATGTGGGATGCTGCTTATCCAGCTGCTACATGACCGTGAGCACAGATAGCTCTTCCTCGGGCGGCTTCAAGGTCAGAGCTACTTTTTTACTGCATGTGTGAATATTTATATCTGACATTTAAAATGTGTGTGAGAGAGGGGGCCACTCATCTTACTGAAGTATTGAGGAGATAGCTGTTGTCCTTGGTGCTTGAGTATCTTCTTTCATAGAACAAAGCCTTGCAGACACTGATATGGTTTCCCATTTGGTTTCATTATCTGCGTGTGTGTGTGTGTGTGTGCGTGCGTGCATGTGTGTCTGATGTCAGCCATCATTTAGAGTTTTTTAATAGACACACACTGAAGTAGTGTAGCTCTCCTTTTTACATGGCAAACATCATGATGCTTTAAATCTATAATTAATAATAGAACAAAATAGTTCCTGATAACTGATCAAGAAGTTTTGAACGTCTCTTCTATGAATGCTCTTTGCAACAGTGCTAAAGAGTGTCTTAATGTGATGTGTTGCAGAAGATGATGCTGAATACACTGAAGACACTTTGCATATGTAACTGTCTGTAAGCCTTGCTATCAAACATGGATCTGTGACATCACACGCAGGTTTCTGAAGATCCATTTTGAAGCTCAGTTTGGTGGCTCTGGGCCGCTATCCTGGCAGTCCTGACTCTGCCGGCTCCAGGAGCTGAGGCGAACTGAAGGAAGCCTGGTTGCTCCAACAAACCACATGTAACAGCACCCACCTGTCAATTAAGGTGCCCACGCTTTTAATTCAGCATTAGCATTAGCAAAAATCCTTAATATCATTTGAACAGGTGAGCTGTATATAAATTCACCCTCAGTTGTCATGAAAGGGGAAATTAGCCATAGAGTCCAAAACAGTTTTTTGTACTAGGCTGTAAACATGTTTATTTCTGCTGTGAAGTTGGACATTTGAACATGGGGACTGACTCACTTCTGGAGCCAGCCTCAAGTGGACAACAAGAGGAACTGCCGTTTTTGAGACTTTAGTCAAAAGACGACTTCACAGCCAAGGTTGCAGCTTGCTTGCTACATATTAAAAATACATAAATAAAGTGTACATGTTCTGCATCACAAAGAAATATCAATAACTTGTTAAGAAATGACAAATCCTCCTAAAATAAAGTAAAACACTGTCAAGAAATGTCAGTTTATAATTAGGCCCATTTCCTGTCAGGTAGAAAAATGTTCACAGTCAGTGTTTTCGAACTGAGCAGGTAACCAGAGAAGACCACACCCGTTTTTTTTCCTCCATCCTGGTGTTGTGTTGAGCTGCAGGGCAGGTAAATTGCTTTAACAGACCTGCACTCTGCTTTCCATCCACTCCTCGGCCGAAGCATTTGTTCTCTAATCTCCCGATGTGCAGTCGCTCTCTCTCTCTCTCTTTTTCTCTTTCAGACTGGGTAAACAGGGGGTTCTCATGTTCCACAGCAGCTGGATTGGGGGGGATGGGGCGGAGTGACAGTGTGAAACACAGCTTCATTCTCTGTTGCCATTTTGTCCTTTAAACCGTACCATTAACATTGTGTGTGTGTCTGATCTCCTATCTTATCAGTAGTGATCCAACATCATACCAGAGCTGTAACTATTATTGATTTATTAATTTAATTAATTAAGAAAAGCCCTTTAACGTACCGACTGTCATCATAATATTGGACAAAATTATTTTCAAAACTGAGCTTCAGTTGATGAAAAGTCAGAGAAATCTCCATCTCACCCCGCGGGGTGGTATCCATGTCATCCTCAAGCTCGGGTCCTCTGGGCCTGGGAGTTTAAGGGTTCTGCGCAGTATCTTCGATATTCCTGTTACTGCCCCAAGTTCCCCCACTACCACGGGGACCACGCAACCCGTGACCTTCCACATCCGTTCCAGCTGCTCTTTCAACCCTTGGTACTTCTTAAGTTTCTCATGTTCCTTCTTCCTGATGTTGGTGTCAGCTGGGATCGCCACATCTATCACCACTACCCTCTTCTGCTCTTTGTCCACCACCACTATGTCCGGTTGGTTAGCCAGGACCTGTTTGTCAGTCTGGAAGCTGAAGTCCCACAGCACCTTGGCCCTGTTGTTCTCAGCCACCTTCTGTGGTATGGCCCATCGGGATTTAGGTAATTCTATTCCATACTGGTTGCAGATGTTCCTGTATACTACCCCAACCCTTTGGTTGTGCCTCTCCATGTACGCTGATCCAGCTAGCATCTTACACCCTACTACTATGTGCTGGACTGTCTCGGGGGCTTCTTTACACAGTCTGCATCTTGGGTCTGGTCTACTCTGGTAGATCCTGGCCTTGTGCTTATGTCCTGTTCTTGTGCTGCCATGATTAGTGCCTCTGTGCTGTCTGTCAGTCCTGCATTATTCAGCCACTGGTAGGATTTCTTGATATCAGCCACTTCCTCTATCTGACGGTGGTACATGACATGTAGGGATTTGTCCCTCCAGGTTGTCTGTTCCTCCTCCTCTGCATCCTCCTCAGGGTTCTGCTGCCTGAGACACTCACTTAGCAGTTCATCCTTCGGGGCCATCTTTCTGATGTAGTCTTGTATTTTCGATGTTTCATCCTGGACCGTGGCCTTGACGCTCACTAGTCCTCGGCCTCCCTCTTTCCGCTTAGTGTATAGTCTCAGGATGCTGGACTTGGGGTGGAACCCTCCATGCATGGTGAGGAGCTTTCTAGTCTTGATATCTTTGGCTTCTATCTCCTCTTTTGGCCAGTTTATGATGCCAGCGGGGTGTCTGATGACTGGTAGTGCGTACATGTTGATGGCTTGGACCTTGTTCTTACCATTCAACTGGCTCTTCAGGACCTGCCTTACTCTCTGGAGGTATTTGGCTGTGGTTGACTTCCTTGCGGCCTCTTCATGGTTTCCATTAGCTTGTAGAGTACTTGTAGCTGTCTATGATATCACCTATGTTGCCCTCTGGTAGGTCAGTCCCCTCAGTCTGGATCATCTTGCCTCTCTTTGAGACCATCCGGCCACACTTGTCCAATCCGAATGACATCCCTATGTCACCGCTGTAGATTCTGGTGGTGTGGATCAGTGAGTCTATTTCTCGCTCATTCCTGGCATACAGCTTGATGTCATCCATGTAGAGCAGGTGGCTGATTGTTGCCCCGCTACGGAATCGGTACCCCTACCTGCTCTTTGTAATGATCTGACTGAGGGGGTTCAGGCCTATGCAGAACAGCAGTGGTGATAGCGCATCTCCTTGGTATATGCCACACTTGATGTTGACTTGGGCAATGGACTTTGAATTGGCCTCTAGGGTTGTCTTCCACATTTCCATTGAGTTCTGGGTGAAGGTCCTTAGGTACCTGTTGATCTTATACAGTTCCAGACATTCCAGTATCTATGTGTGCGGCATTGAGTCATAGGCTTTCTTGTAGTCAATCCAGGCAGTGCACAGGTTGGTCTGTCTCTTCTTACAGTCTCAGCTGTTCTGTCAACCAGTTGCTGGTGCTTGGCTTCCCTGGTGTTACTGCCAATTGCTTTCTGTGCCTCACTCATGTATTGAGCCACATGCTTACTCATTTTTGCTGCAATGATGCCTGACAGGGCCTTCCATGTTGTGCAGAGACAGGTGATTGGCCGGTAGTTGGATGGGATGGGTCCCTTCTCGGGGTCCTTCATGATTAGGACTGTCCTTCCTTGGGTTAGCCACTCTGGGTGAGTCCCATCCCTGAGCAGCTGGTTCATCTGTGCTGCTAGGCGCTCATGGAGTGCAGTTAGCTTCTTCAGCCAGTACGTATGCATCACGTCGGGGCCTGGTGCTCCACTAGTAGATCTTCTGAAGGTACTCTACAACTCAGATTCAGTATTCGTCAGGGGCTCCAGGTTTCCAGTTGGGTCACGATCTTCCTTCTCAGGTCAGCAGCTCTTGTGTTGAGGCTGTTGGTAACTGTTGGGGCTTGGTACCCAATCACACACACACACACATATATATATAAATATACTGCACTGCTCTGTCCTCATTTTCATCATCCTTCTCTATTTTCATTACAGGTCTGCAGGTAAGTCATTTAGAGACGAGGACCAGAAGAGCTGCTCTAACTGTGATGAAAATAGGAAGAAGGATGTTTGAATTTTTTTTTGAGAAAGCAGGGAGCAGTAGAACATGTACTGTAGCTGCTCACTTCATCTACTGAAAGCTTGTGCAATCACCACTATCCCTAGATATTTTCAGCATTGGGCCAAAACTGCCAAAATTGATTTGTCTGACTGGTTACATTGATCCCTCTAGAGAACACAGTTGTCATCACTGATAGAATGAAGGCCAAAACAAATAAAATAAGTTAACAAGAAATACATTGGAATTATCCTCATTGTCCTTTTTTACTAAAAAAGAATGAATCCATTAATGAAGCAATTTGAATCTGGAAATAAAATGTGCCTTTGGGTTCAGCTCACAGTAAATCACGTGCAGCGTGGCTGCTCCAGGGAACATGAAGAGAGTTTGTCAGTTGCAGTTCCAGTTCACACAGTTGTTCTGAGAGCAGCCGGATAGAAGTGTGACCCCTCTAACCTCCCTCAATGGGAGGAGGGGGTGAGCTAACCCATGCTAATCAAGAACACACACTCACACACACAACTCATTTCTTTGCTCCATAGTAGCTCCTTGGTAAGTGTTTGTGTGTGGATGAGGAGAAAACAAACCTGAACACCACACAAAAAGAAGCCAATTAAAATCATTAGTGCTCAGCACTGACTGACTGGACTTCCAGTGGACAGGGAGTGAGGGAGGAAGGAAGGCAAAAAGGGAGGGAAGGAGAGAGGGAGGGAAAATGAGAGGAAAGATGAACCCTTCACAAATTTAAATCCAGATTTCCAGAAATCCTGAGTTTGAGAACTAGGTAATATCACCTGCTTTCACACACTCTAAAAGTTCATTACCACCCACACACACACTCTCTGAGGTGGAGGAGGGAGCGAGGCAAGAGAAGGCAGGAGGGAGAGAGGAGAAAGACTGAGATGAGGAGGAGAAGGAGGAGGAGGAGGAAGTAGTATGGGAAAGATGGACAAGAAAAGGGAGAATGAGGGAAATAATGTGTAGCAGAGCAGGAGAAATACAGGGAGTAATGAGTGGAGAAAAGAAGGAAAGAACACAGACAAAAGGGAAGGAAGGAGAAGGAAATAATTGAAGGGAGAGGACAGAAGAGGTGGAGCTTTGTGGGAGAAAACGAGGGAGGGTGGAGGAAGGGAGGGAAAAACCAAAACCGTGTGAGAGGCAGGGAGGTGTGATGTGACACACACTGAATGAGAACAGAGGAACAAAGCTGACAATACAAGAGTAATGTCACCACCTAAGTGTGTGTGTGTGTGTGTGTGTGTGTGTGTGTGTGTGTGTGAGACAGAGAGCGAGAGAGAGAGAGAGAGAGAGAGTGAATGCTGACAGAAGGAATATTCTTCTTTTGTGCCTCTCACTGTACAAGCTTTGAGAGGCTGGCTGGCACCTACCTATTGGCCGTTGGTTCAGAAAAAAAAGGCATTCATGAATGTGATTGGTCGGCGGAGTCGAGCCTTATTCCCTCTCCCAGATCTTCCCACTTCTCAATCTGGACCACTCAGTTGAATCTTGGTGTTCTGTTTGGCTCAGTGCTGCAGCAGGCTGACTGCAGCTCTCATTCAGTCGGCATCTGCTTGATATGTATATGTTGGTAGCTTCGAGCAACAGCAAATATGACGGCAACTCTTTCGCCTGAAAATTGTTCTTATGCACCTGCTGCAGCGAGCATGGAGCCCCCCTGAGGTCATACCGTATGTTAGACAAAAATGGCAGAAAAATCCAATTGCTAAAGTGTAATGGGAAAATTGTTACAAACTTTAAATATGACCTTCAGAATCAAAGTGTGGAACACTGTCAGAAACATAGAATACTAGAGCATGTGTCTGCACAGCAAACAGACGCTGCCTCATTATTCATATATCGTCTATATGGGTGTGTGTCGTAGCTGTTCTAACAGCAGTTATTAATCTGGCTCTGATTTATTTATTTATTTATTTTATTTTTTTAATAACTATATTTTCAATTTTATTGTGTGAAGCCTAATTGCCCCTTATCTATGCCCATTTAACATGATCCAACATTTGATAGAGCTCTGCAATAATGAATTATTTATATATTATTATCGTTACAGTATTATTATTGCAGGTCATGTACAGAGGGTACAGACGGTCCAGCTGCGGCTAAAAACAGGGTTTAGGACTGGAACTGAAGTAGGACAAGTAGAGAGCTGAGGGGAAGTGCACAGTCATCTGTGGACTCATTACATCCTCTCATTTGATGCATTGTTAATATAAAAATGTGAATAAATGAAACTTTAAGACAACAATAAAATGATTATAAGAAGTGGCCTGAGATGGAAAAGCTTGTCGTTTGTGCTCTTGTTTAATAAGCACACTGATAATCTGATATGAAGCACAAAGAATACAAACCAGCATCTCAGTGAGAGATCATGTCATAGCCAAGCCGGTAGATAAATGTCCCGAGAGCTGAATGAAGAGCTGAGTGTGTCTGTGACTCCCAAAAGGCTCCTTATGCAGTCAGAGATGGTTCAGTCCAGATCAGAGGTTAGATAGTTGTTAGATGTGTGATATGATTTGATGTGGGATAATAATGCTGGTTCTAAATTTGATCATCAGTGATTGGTTTCTTTGTTTTAATGGAAACAGGAAACTGGACATGATTGTAAGCTTGTGTAACCCAGACGTGTCCACTGTCCGCTGAGGACAACGCTGTGATGTAGAGTGGGTGTTAAACAGTCCTGCTCCCTGCCTCACTGTTAATTGCTCATCCATTACTCTGAGCTAGATTACATGCACACCAAGGACATTAACATTAAGGACATTATTAAGAGTCGAATGAATGTGTGTGTGAGAAAGAGAGAGAGAGTAGACCCTCTGATTTATTATACAGAACCGTATGTTTGTGTCACTTACTCCAGGGCTATATCCACCTGATAGCATTTTGTGTGTGTCTGTGTGTGTTACCCCTTGCCAGTCTAATTAAGAAGGTTTCATTTACTTTAAACCACAGAGGCCAAAACCATTAAGACGCACACACACACGCACGTGTGCACACACATACAGAATTATTTCAATGACTGATCTCTCTTTATGTGTTACCTCTGCCAACATGTGATATATGTTAGCAATTGAGTTTTTAATTATATATTGTGTCAATGCTGAAGCATAATTTATCATAGTAGAACACAGACACGTCCAATGAAAAGCATACTGCAGTCTCTTTGTGCTGTACACCAAACAGTGTTTGGCTCCAAAAAGTGACAAAATTGGCTGGAATAATTTATACTGATGGGCCTTGATTCAGCATGCAACTTTATTAATTAACACATAAACCCAAAGGAAACATGGTGGACTAAAATAAACCGTATTCAAAAAAGCTTTTGTAACAGCTCAGCCACGTCTTCATCGAGTACCATCTGTTTGTTACAGTGCTTTAGTTTGAAGGATTTAAGTCATTTTTCGCTCCACCACCCATCATGAAGACTCAGAGTGTGTTTTCTCTGAGAGAACTGTGTCCCCCCCTAATGTTGTCCATAATGTATATAGCTCCTTCCAAGAGCAGGACATCATCAGTTTATTTCAGTCAACAGCAGTTTCATCACCAAAGTTGTTCCCAAACTTTAACTCTCAAGAAGTTCTTCTGTTATCAATAATGATGGAGGTTCTCCAACTGTAACGAGGCCCAAAACACAATGTTTCCTTAACAAAGACGTGTGAGCCTTTAATGAACTAAAAACAGTGAAGCCAGACTGAGAGACAAACATAATTATGTGAGGATGTGGGATGTGAAAAGACACTGCTCCTGATAATATGGGTTGGGAAAACACAATTTGTAGTTAGATGTGGAGAATGTAATGCATGCAGTTTTGTGACATCCCACCTCCTTTACTATAGCTACCTAGATGAACCACTCAGAGTTGCATAATCCCTCACTGGCTTCCCATCATTGATCACTGGTAGTTGTGTTGAGTGTGTCCAGTCAGGCTTGAACTGCATCCAGGAGCTGAATCTGAGCTGGTGTCCCTCTGCACCAGCGTCCTATTGAAATCCTAGAGGTAGAAGAGTTTTTCCGGCCCATTACATGCCGCTCTGCTGATTGCTGTGTTACCCAGAGTTGACAGTTATCATTGTAGGCACCAGTGTTCTCTGTGTGGAGAAGATAAAACATACCCCTCCTTCTGTCTTGTTGTGCTGTTTGTGTTCACTTCCACCTCTCATGCTCTCTTTTCCTTCTTGTCTGACAGTCTGTCTTTCTGCTCATCTTCCTACACTCCTTTCAGATAGAGGAGGCTGTGATTATCACAGTAGGACAGAAAACAATCCCAGTGTTTGGCTGCGTAGCAGAATTTGGCAGTAAGCGCTCTTAAGTGGCAAAACATTCTCACTCAGATGGTATATTGTTTTCGTGTCTACTGATGGTGGTTTTTCTTGAGTAACATTTCACATCAAACAGTCCAGATTTAGACATGTTCCAGCTCTTAAATAGAATATGCATTTATGCACAGTATGGTTGTTAGATGTGTGGCATGTAGTAATCCAGCTCATCCCTGCTTGATGCTGTGGTGCAATAAAAGGTGGCATCAGCAGTCAAAGCTACTGATAGTGCTCATCATCTGTGCTCCTGTTTAACATCCACAGTTTTCTTGTAGTCCATGTCTGTAACATTTACTACCATGTAATAACAGAGCTGCTACTGCCACAGTATACTGTAGCTATCAGAACTGCTATTATGCAGGAAAACAAAGGGACTGCTTCCTGTTTTTCTACAGCCTCCTCTATATGGAGGGAATCTAGGAGTTGTAGTAGTAAAACAACTACTAAGAAGTGAGCTACAGTGTTTAACAGTGTTTGGCTCTCTCTCAGTCACTTCTGCTATATCTAAGCTAAGATAGCGGTTTAAACCATTCCGGCTTGTCCGTCAGTGAAGGTTCACGCTAACGGGGGACTGAAGCCACAATCACTGCTTTCAGTGTCAGAGAGACTGAAACTACACCTCAGTCTAGTGTTTTATTGCTTGTCATCACAGTTTAGTTGTCTCAGTATGGCAAAACAAAACAAAAAACATCATTTGAGCTCAGTGTATTCTGGGTGATCTTAAGTAATGAATTAGTGTATTGTTGGAGTTTATTAACAAAGTCTTCACAGAGCTGTGAGTGAGGACACAGAGTGAGTCTTGGTTTAAATGTACTCAGATGTCTCTTTAAATTAGCAACAATAGTTACTGGTGAGGACTCTCTACACTGTTGTAGTGATTCATTGACAGTTCAAATTCTCCATCTGAATCAATAACTTTCAGAATAAACGTCCACCTGAGCACTAGCAGTCAGAGCAGCCATGATGGCTCAGGCAGTAAAGAAGATTTTCGATTGTTTGATTTCTGTTTCCTCTGGTCTTGTTGTCTTCACACAGTCTGTGTCTGCTGTGACTCATTGCTTGCGTGTGCTATTTTCACTTTTCTGCTGTACATTATTTCGTTGCCTCTGACAGCTCCTTACTATGTATGTGAGTGTGCATGTGTTTTCTGCTTTGTCAGCATGTGCGCTGGTGACACAAGGAGAACCAGAAGGCCTGCCTCTGTCTGTTAGCTGTTAACATATAGCCGTGTATCAGCAGGGTCAGAGCCAGCGGTGTGTCCGGGGCGTGGAGGCTGCTGTTTGCCACACAATTCAAGGCCAATTAGCCTGAAATGAAAAGCTAATGAGAGGGTGTTTAGAGCTGACAGTAAGTGAGGCTTTTCAGTGGAGAATGATAGTGTTTTTGTGTGTCGCTATCCCATGTGGTCTCTGTGTGTGTGTGTGTGTGTGTGGCAAACATTTAACAGACACAGGCTTGTTGGGTTTCCTTGTATAGAAACAACATGGCAATTATGCACTTAAGAGCAAAGACGAAGACAAGTTTGAATTATTTCAGTTTCCAGAGTGTCTGCAATTTCCTCAAAGGAATCCAAAGTTTATGAAGAATTATTAATTTTAACCTCAAGTGTGTCCGTCATTACACACTCAGCCAAGTATCGCTTAGATCAACAGAACTTTTTTTATTTATTTTTGTAGATGTGTGCAAACTTTCTGTATGACAAAACAGTTATAGCTCGAGCTCCACTTTGTTGGAATTTCCAGAACTTTCACTCAAATCATGACTTCCTCACTGACTCACAAGTATTTTTTTTCTTTTTTATTGCTTGTGTTTGTTAGTAATACATAGTAATACAATGCAGACTATATGCTTGTAAAAAAGCATCACTGAATCAGAATCAGAATGGCTTTATGCTTTTTTTGGCCAGGTGTGTGTACACACCTGAAGAATTTGACTCTGGTTCTCTTTGCTCTCAATTATACATACAGGTATAGACATAAGTACAGTTTAAACACAGGAGACATGACAGGTAGACACAAACATAAGATAAAAACATATACCATAGGCATATACAAAATATTTATGTATGTGCATAAATATAGATATTTATAGATGTGTGTATCTATCTATAGACATTTGTAGACCGGGTAAACAAGTGATGGTAGTGCAGTAGTACACTACACACTAACATGCCACTGACTTGATACAAACTCCAGCAGATGTAACTGAGCACCCAGACCATGACAAATGTTCTGTGTAATTGTCTCTGGTGCTTTATTTGTGGCTTCTGTTGGCAGACAGAAGAAAAGGCAAAGCAGTTATTGCATGGATGAATGAAGAAAATAATCCAAAATACAATAAATCTGATTTGTAATACATGGGCTAAAATATGCAGAATACTTGTTTGGCCTAAAATCTAAAATAGCTCTAACAATCTGTTTAGCCGCTCACCTCTATCTTCATGTTTTTACAGACATTAAAAAACCCTGAAAAAGAGAAATGTGTTTACAGCCACACTTTAGAAAAAAACACAAAAATTCACCACAGGGTGTGACACAGCAGCTCCTTCCTGCTGCTAGCTTCTCTCTGTAGATACATTCCATGTGAACACAGTTGTCCCTGGTCTCAAAAATATTATCTAAAGGGGAAAACATATTAGGCACATGTACATGATCAACGTGGTGCACACTGCCCTCCGACCAGCCCTCAGGGCAAAGCTCCACATATGGACGACAGGAACGAGCTTTGATGGCCACAAGTGCATGTGTGTATGTGCACGCTGACAAACTGAGCAGGGAACACTTTGACCAGATGTGTGTTTATGGTACTTCCAAATATGGCAGCCTCTTGGGTATTGTGGGATCGTAACAAATGAAAATAACAGCAGGCTAAATAAAACTCTGCTGTAGTAACAGCAGTGCTGCCACAAGCTGCTCCAGTCTGATGCTGCAGTCCACACACACACACACACACACACACACACACACACACACACACACACACACACACACACACACACACACACACACACACACACACACACACACACACGTGCTGCAGTCCAGACACATGCCATGTCTTCCAGCACATGTAAAAATTAGCACCATACGGGGATAAATGGACTTTCATTTGTTGGTTGATCTTGTTGATGCCTCACTCCAAGAAGTCATTTAAAAGAACTTGTCTTATAATAATTAATAAAATAAATATATAAACTGTAATTTCATGCTCACACATTTTGTAGATTACAGTCACAATTAGTAATTGTTGTCTGTCCATGTATGGTTACAGTGCAGATTTGCCAAAATGTCATATAGTATGACATAATATTATTCAACTTAATGCAGAAATAGAGCTCAGGTTTAGCCAACAGCTAAGTTACTGGTTTTAACACTACTTTGTAATCCCATAGATTTTCTTAAAATAAATAGATATACAGCATATATGGCTGTGCTGTGCTACTTCACAATCCTTACTCCCTGGAAACCGCAGCAGTACCCCTGGTTAAGATTCACAGACATTACACAGTCATGTTTCATCACTATTGCTTAATTTTCTCAAAAACCGAATGAAATGCCTGAGTTCACAGCCTGAGTTGAAAGGGTGATGAGGCATCATTATTGTGGTCCCTGCTGGCATTAGCTTTTCAAAGGAGAGATGTACTGACCCAGTAAAAGCTGACTGAGACTACTCTGAGATACCCCTACATCCACCCCCACTTACTCAGGAGTTGACACTGAGATGACAGTTTAAGGTCAGATGAAAACTGAAGTGTTGTTTTTGGCATTTCGCTCTGGTAGATTCTAGCCTCTCTTCTCCGAATGACTCTTAAATTGTATTTAAATGCAGTCTCAAGCATTGGTCTGCATTGTTTCAGATGAGGTGGTTTATGGTCACGCTCACAAAGCCAAATGTTTTTTTTTTTCTCTCAGTCAGAAGTTAAGACCGGATTCCATTCCTGTTTGAAACAAAAAAAAGTTTGTACTATCACAGGCTGCTTCTACGTAGGTGTTACTGTGTGATGATGATGCTATACACATGCAGTGTGTTATTATCAATGTTCTCATACATGTCTTTTTTTTCCTGCCCCATCTCTCCATCCCTGGTGGTGGAAAGTGCGGAATCATCAAAATGCAGACAACTGTGGAACTCCTATGGCCACAACATGGCTTTTACCGGATCAGGCTTTTCTTCCAAAACCCAGATTGGTACATATTTGTGGCTGCTTACTTACAGAACCGTCTTTTTTTTCTGAAAAAAAAGAACAAAATCTGAACACAGCAGCTACTTGACGCCATTTCAAAACCATATCTGTTTTGCTTCTGAAGATATTACATGGTTTTAAGACGCAGGGAAGCAGTTTTCATGTATTTCAGGAAAAGGGTTATAATACGGTCATGGTGTGCTAGCCCATCATTTTGTCCTCTGCACTTATTTTCTTTGATGTTTGTTTTGGTGATGTTACATTTCACTTTTAGCTATACAATTATTTTGTTCCTTCTCAAACCACCACTGGTTTTTCTGAAACTTGCAATTGACTTCCAGTGTCCAGAAACCACACAAGAATGATGTCAGCCTTTATTCTGGTTGCCCGGTAACTGTGGATGCCCCTTCCTCTCCCCACTTCCAATCTCTGTAGTCCAGTGGATAATTAGTAGCCCATAAATGCTGTAAATCCTTCCTCCTGTGGCTAACCATTTTACCCTGTCTCTGTCTGTCTCTTTTTAATTCAGGATGGAATGATGATGGGATGGATGTGAATATGGGCCAGTGGGCAGGCATGCGAGTCCCTCTCCTCCGCCTGGCCCTGCTGCTACCATTGCTGCTCTTCAAGCCACCACCCTGCTGTGGCCAGAACACCCAGGGGCCCCCTCAGGATGGACCTCACTTCGGCTTTACTCAGGGTGTCTATCATGCCACAGTTTATGAAAACTCAGCAGCACGCACCTATGCCAACAGTAAAGTTAAAATGGGCATCCACCTGGCACAACGTTCCTGGGAGATCCGCTACAGAATCACTTTAGGTGATGACGAAGGGTTTTTCAAGGCAGAAGAGTATGTGCTGGGCGACTTCTGCTTCTTGCGCATAAGGACTAAAGGTGGCAATGCAGCTATCTTGAACCGAGAGATTCAGGATAATTACGTATTGACAGTGAAAGCCTCTGTCAAGGGAGAGTCCCTCCTTGAGACCTGGACTAAAGTCAGCATCCAGGTCTTGGATATGAATGACCTGCGACCCTTGTTCTCACCCACCACTTACTCCGTCACTATAGCAGAGAGCACCCCTCTCAGGACTAGCATAGCACAAGTTACCGCCACTGATGCAGATATTGGCTCCAATGGGGAGTTTTACTATTTTTTCAAGGAGAAAATGGAGCTGTTTGCAGTACACCCAACCAGTGGGGTGGTTTCTCTCAGCGGCAAGCTCAATGTTGATGAGCAGAACCGGTATGACTTAGAAATCCTGGCAGTGGACCGAGGCATGAAGCTCTATGGAAATAATGGGGTCAGCAGCACCGCCAAGCTTTTTGTCCACATAGAGCGTGTAAATGAGCATGCCCCAATCATGAATGTAGTCACCCACAGTCCCTCATGGCTTGATAAAAACCCTTTGTATGTCATGGTCACTGTTGAGGATCTAGACGAAGGCTTAAATGGAGAAATCGACTCAGTGGTCATTGTGGGTGGAGACCCCTCAGAGCATTTTTTTGTAGAAAGAACTGTGGAAGGCGAGTTTGCCATAAAGGCTTCTGAGTCAGTAAATTGGGAGACTTACCCTTATGGCTGTAACCTTACTTTGCAGGCTAAAGACAGAGGAACCCCACATAAATTCTCTTCTGTCAAGGTTGTCCACATCATGGTCAAGAAATATCAGACAGAAGAAGTTAAATTTGAGAGGGAGTTATATGATGTTAGTCTGAATGAAATTTCACCACCAGGCACAATCGTAGTGGCTGTTAAAATCAAGCCAGAGCCTGATGATGCAGAATATATCCTGACACCTTCTGCAGATTCTGCATTTTTTCAAATGAACACCCTAACAGGTGTAATTTCCACCACCCGCTGGTTCACTCAGGTGTCCCAGAATGTCTTTAATCTTGAATTGTTGGAAATAGATAGTGACCTTAAAGTTAAAGTGCGAGTAAACATTGAAGATGCTAATGACAACACACCAACATTTGATCAGGCCTCTTATGAGATTTTGGTCAATGAAAGTGTGCCAGTTGGGACCAATGTATTAACAGTTTCTGCAGTGGATGAGGATAAAGGAGAAAATGGATATATCACTTACAGCATTTCGAGCCTTCATCCATTACCCTTCAAAATCAATCAGTTTTCTGGTATCATCAGCACTACTAAAGAGTTGGACTTTGAGTCCTCTTCAGAGAGCTCTGTGTTTGTTGTCAGAGCGTCTGACTGGGGGTCACCTTACAGGCGAGAGAGTGAAGTCAATGTAACAATCCACCTGGAAAATGTAAATGATAACCAGCCATTGTTTGAAAAGATTGCATGCCAGGGGGTGATCTCTAGGGATTTCCCAGTAGATGAAGTGATCACCACAATGTCTGCAATTGATATAGATGAGTTAGAACTAGTAAAATATAAAATTATTTCAGGGAACGAATGGGGGTACTTTGACCTCAATCCGGATTCAGGGGTCCTGTCACTGCAACGTTCCCTTGCCACAGCCAGTCCTAAGAATGGTATCTTTAGTCTCAAAATAACTGCCACAGATGGTGAGAATTTTTCTGATCCTATGTTTGTTAACATCTCAGTTGTTAATGGGAAATCTCCTCCCAAAAGTTTCAACTGTAAAGAGACAAGGGTAGCACAAAAGTTAGCTGAAAAGTTACTCAAAAAGTCCAAAGCTAGCACCAAGCCCAAAATTGAGGAAGGTTTTATTGACCTTTTCTCTGTCAATCGGCAAATGCCCCAGTTTGACAAAGCTTTTCCCACAGACATTGCTGTGCGGGAAGACCTAAAAGTAGGCTCGAGTGTTTTCAAGGTGAATGCCTATGATGGTGACACAGGTTTCAATGGTCAGATTCTATACTCCATTTCAGATGGAAACACTGACAGCTGTTTTTCCATCAACATGGATACTGGCCTAATCAGTGTCTTCCTGCCCATGGACAGAGAAAAGAGGGATCGCTATCTCCTCAACCTAACTATCTATGACCTTGGCTTGCCACAGAAGACTGCCTGGCGTTTGCTCACTGTCTACATAGAGGATGCTAATGATAATGCACCTCAGTTTTTGCAAGATGGAGGCTATGTAATTGTCATACCTGAAAACACTGCCATAGGTACAGATGTCATCCAGGTTGACGCCACTGACAAAGATCTTGGACCTAATGGGGATATTGTGTACTCTGTTTTGACCAGTACCACCCAGTTTGGTATCAACTCCACTAATGGGATAGTGTTTGTTGCTGGTCAATTAGACAGAGAGTTTGTTTCGGCTTTTAACCTGAAGATTGAAGCCCGGGACAAAGCAGAGAAAGGAAGACAGAGGTTTGCTGTAACCACTCTAAAAATCATATTGGAGGATGTGAATGACTGCCCACCACTATTTATTCCCAGTGTGTACAAAGCCAGGGCTCTGGAGGATCTTCCTGTAGGAACTGTTGTGGCCTGGTTAGAAACCCAGGATCCAGATCTCGGGTTGGGAGGCCAGGTCCGGTATTCTCTAGCCAATGACTACAATGGATGGTTTGAGGTAGACCGGGCCAGTGGGGCTATTCGGTTGACAAAGGAGTTGGACTATGAGACCCAGCAGTTCTATAACCTCACTGTGAAGGCCAAAGACAAGGGAAGGCTTGTATCTCTTCTCTCTGTCACTTTTGTGGAGGTTGAGGTTGTAGATGTGAACGAAAACCTCTATGCACCATACTTTTCCCACTTTGCCCTGACAGGATTAGTTAAAGAGAATGCCAGGATTGGAACTACCCTACTCCAAGTTACCGCTAACGATGACGACACCGGCAGAGATGGAGAAATCCAATACTCTATTCATGATGGGAGTGGGCTTGGACGGTTTGCCATTGATGAAGAGACAGGTAAGCTTTTTTTTTCATTTTGCCTTACTCCTAGGATTAAAGTACATACAATTGGACAATTGGAAGACAGCACCAGGCGTTATGTGTGTTGAACTGACATTGCTGCGAGAAAAGAAGATTTCCTGGATAGCTGGTCAAGAAGTAAACCAAGTCTTAATTGTGGAGCAAACTCTTAGGTTTGAGATGAAGAGGTTCTGTAAAAGACCCCACATGACTCTGTATTTATATTCATTTATAGTGCCTCATTTGTCTGATCTCTTCTGTCCACTACCTTTTTGCTATATTTTTTCTGTACCAATAATACATTTTTTTTTCTTATTTTATCTCTATGAAGAGCTCATGCTAAGGTCCAGTCACCAGGATCATGTTGCATTACAGATAATAGAATCCATAAAGACAGAGAGATATATTTGTTTGATCTGCTTTAAGCTGTTTTTATAGCTGCTTGTGTTAAACTTGTGCGTGGTGCTGAACATCAATGTGTGGAGTTGAAAACACAATATATGTACACAATATATTCTCTTTCAAATTGAAACATGCCAGTTTAAATAAAATAATAATTTGTGATATCTGACTTCATAAAACCTTACAGTGGCAGCTTATAACAACAAAGGTGGTTTTGTTGCAAAGCACTGGTTATGTTCCTGTTATTGCTGTCTTTACATAAGATGGGCAGCTTATCACATTTTACAAGTTACAACAAAAGTGCATTTAAGTCAACGTAAAACTAAAAAAACTAAAACTAACTACTACCACAGATGCATTTTATTGCAGTAAGCAAAAGAAAATATAATCAAAAAAAGAATGTGAAAATTGTGTGAGTAACACAACAAAGTAAACTGAAAAACAAACAAATCCAATAAGGATTGTAAAACAACAATAACAATAGTCAAAACAAAATAATAATGTGAACCCAACATGTCCGAAAAGGAGTAGGATGAAGCATATGCTTATTTAAACCTACACCTTCTTCAATACTCAATTAACAATCTTTCTCCTCAAACATATATATTTACATAAAAAAAGAAATAGATTAAATAAACAAATACATAAATCATTTATCATTTATGAAAACACTCATTGTTAAAGCCCTTCTTCCTCCCTGTACCTCGTGAAAAAACGTGTTTGTACTGCTTTTTAAACTGGATCATGCTTGGACATTGCTTGAGCCCCACATCCAGTCTGTTCCACAACCTCACTCCACAAACTGAAAGACAAAAACTTTTTAACATTGTACGTGGCCGCTGATATTTTAAATTGAACTCTCCTCTCAGATTATAACCCCCAACTCTGTAAAAAAATATATATATATTTTTAGATGTTTCAAGGAAGTAGACTGTTTATTGCTTTGTACATGATTTGTGCTGTTTGGAAATGAATCAGGTCAGTGAATTTTAATGTTTATTTTAAGAATACTTAATTGGTGTGGTCTCTATAACCGATATTATGAATTATTCTTATGGCTCTTTTCTGTAGTATGGATAGAGATTGTATTGTACATTTATAATAATATTGCTGTAAGGAACATTGAACTGGGATTTCTCACTATAATCCTCAGATAACAATGGATCTGGAATTGCCAGGTTTAGTCCAACATTTACAATTACAGCTGTTCACCACATCATCCATATTGTGCTTTTTAATTTTATTATCAATAAAATACTGAGGGTAGTATACCCTTATAATACGTGTTTTTATAGTTGTTATATTTATTTTCTGCCTCTTTAGTCCTTTGTTTTATGAATTCTCTAAATAGTGTATTTTTCTTTTTATAGGCATTTTGTAATCCCTTCATGAACCATGGTCGATCTTTGTATTTTTGTTTTTGTAGTACCGTTTTATTGGACAATTTTTATCAACTGTAAACACTAGTAGGTGGTCACTGAGGTCATTAATTAATAGTCTGCTCATTGTATTATTTTCAATATCATTGGTAAATATGTTATCAATTAAAGTGGCACAATGGGATGTGATTCTACTAGACCTAAATATTCCTTGATGTTATTGAAGTTTGCATACAGACTTCTGCTATTGAAATGAAATATAGACAATTTGCTGTCCATTTCAATGGTCTGATTGTACTGTTCAGCTGTGTAATAGCAGCAGTTGTCGTTGATGTTAGAGAAGAAGTTATTGTCCAGGTCTATATTGTGCTCCATGTCCAGTAAATTATGGTCAATGTATTGAAATGTTCTCAGTTCATGATCAACAATCCTTTAAATTCTATCCCTATTATCTCCAGTTGTAGATGAATGAGTTCAGACTGTATCATGGTAATGTGTTGTGTATGAGTCATCATACCTTAGTCCATATTGTGATAATCATTCGTGCTTGTCCATTTCCTCGATGTTCCCTATGACCAGCACTTTGGCTTCCTCTGGTATTCCATTTAGTTTAATGAATACTTTACAGTTTGATGTCCATGTGTTGAATTTTTCAGTTTTTTCATGAGGCGTGCTTTTCTGGCATTATCTGCGTTTCGCTTGGTCAGATGCTCATTGATGAATATGTTTGATCCTTTCAGTTTCCCTCCTTGTTTTAACAGTGCAGTTTTGTGTTTTCTGTTGACAAATCTCACGATCACAGCTTGTTTGCCGCTGTCATCTCTCCGGGGCAGAGGGTAATGAAGTCTAATACAACACAGCTACAAACTGCAGCTGTGTATAATCAACACCTTGCACCTACAGTGATGTCAATAGTGTACGGTACCTTTGGATGAATTTTTTCCAAAAACATTAAGATCAGTTTTCATCCTGGCAGGCACGGTGAACCACTATTAGGCTATTCTGTTTTAACCCAACTACAACTTCTTTTTTGGTTCCATACAGGTGGCTGTTTTGTAAATTCTTCTTTACAAAAAGTTTGGTATGAATACAAAACAGTCTTTTCTTACCTTTCATTTATTTAGGGAGAGATTGTTTTCAAAACACCCTGATCTGATCACAAACTTCAACTCTAGCACAACCACAATCTGATAGTCACTGAGCAGCTCCACAATAGCCTAAAATTATTACACCAATAAATAAATTTTTAGGGTACACTTACTGCACAGTGAGTGCCTAAAAGTGAAATACATGTAAAACTGTGGGCCACATTTAAAAAAATTTACAGTGAAAACTTTAGGTATCAGACTAAAATGTGTTCTGGGATGTTTTAGAAAATGGTTATCAGTAAGATAAAGACTACAACAATTGTATACATTAAAATAAAACCAGTAAAAACATTTTATATGAAAGTATATAGAATATTAACATGCTAGGGATGTAACGATATGGAAAATTTGACATCTCGATAAGGGTGGGCGATATATCGAATATACTCGATATATTGCGGCTTGTTCTCCGTGAGATGTATGAAATGACTATATCGCGACCATCGAGTACTTGTCAGGTAAATGTTTTAAACCGTCTGCATTTAATTCTCCAGAGTTTCGCTTGTCACTCACTCCTGCTGCTGCTCACAGCACACTGCCCCGCCCACCCAGAAAAATCCCCTGCGTGCATGCGTACTTTCTGTATCAAGTGAGGAGAGAAGTGAAAAGCAAGTTAATCAAAGATGGAGACGGACGACTTGGTTCCGAAGAAAAACAGCTGCGGTCACGCCAGCAGTCTCTCGTTTTCGCGTGGTCACGTCAGCTGCTGCAATTATTTTCAAGTGCGCCCTTATTGCCGACTTTATGGCAAATACTTTGAGAAAACCGGAAAAGTCAGCGCTAGCTTACTGCAGCGTGTGGACACTTCCGGTTTTCAAAATAAGACGTGGGTGTTAAATGTATTAAACGTTTATATATAAAATATGAAGAATGGTTAAAATTTGATTTAAAAAAAGTGTGTCTCATAAGCCAAGTATGATCCTGTACTGCTTCAATGCTCATATGTACATTGTGAAATATATTAAAAATTCATTAAAAAAATGTGTTAAAATGCTATAAAAAGAGAGTGTGTCGTATAGCAGGTGTAGCTCGACTGTTCTACGCTGATTTTGAGCCAATAGGTCACATGAACTGGAAGCTATTGAGCTTTAAAGCTCATATTTACATTATGAAATGTATTAAAAATTCATAAAAAATATGACAAGTGTTAAAATGCTATAAAAAGGGTGTGTGTCTCACAGCAAGTGTAAATCTACTGTTCTACATTGATTCTGAACAATTACAATGCTATCAAGGTAATAATGACATTATTATTTATTTGAAATAAACAATACAAAACAACAACAAAAATATCGAGATATATATCGTGTATCATGATATAGCTTAAAAATATCGAGATATTGGTTACAGGGCATATCGTGCAGCCCTACATCTCGATTACAGTGACTAAATTATTATGGTTAACAATATTATCGCAATATTCTTAATTGCTGTGCAGACAGGATAATTGTCCTCCACCAGCTGTCCCTCTGCATTCTTAAGAAACCCAAACTACGCCAGACCTTGAATTTTGTCCTTTTAGTGGGTTGGAAAATGCGTGCTGCCAGCACTTTCCATGCTTTCATTCCTACATTACAAGCTACACATTCACGCAACGCCTTTATCCTAAGTCGCTCGGGAGACTTGGATGAGGCTGTTCCAATAATCCACGAGATAATGAGATTAATTTAAACATAAACAGTAATTTTTATCTCGGAAAGTTTCAGAGATTTACCGTAATACCAGTTACCATTACATCCCTATAACATACACAAACCTACAATCAAATATTGTACCAGATTCACACTACAGCCTGTCACATCACCTAAAACCAAAATATCTGTGTGGCTTGTTAAGTACATGGTAAGTGAAATTCGCTGTGGAAAAAACCCACTGCACCCAGCACCTCAAGCTAGAGACTGAAGACTGAAGGTGGTCAATAAGAGAAATGTAAGTTATTATATATCTAACACACAGTTACACACATTCTCAGAGACATGGTCATTGACCCGTGAGGTTCTCCTAAGATGTTGAACCGGAGCAGAGTGCAGGGGAGGATTTATGGCCCTTGTTAACCGAGCATTGGCAAGCCTCATAAATCAGCCCCGAGCTGCAGCGAAATACCACAAACACAATTACAACTTAAAAGATATATATATATTTTGGCCTTCACACACACACACACACACACACAGCTCCGATTGATCTGATGTTGATAAAATTAGAAAATCTTGATAAGGACAAGTTTGGGTGGGCAAGGTGGAGGGAGCAAGCAAGTGAAGACCACTGGCTCTGACTTACTGAGACACACACACACACACACACACACACACACACACACACACACACACACACACACACACACACACACACACACTAATTGAACACCTCAATTTTCCCAGGTTTTGAACTAACTGTGCAGGTATAGAGACTGCAGAGACGAGGGACTTGCTGCAGTCCAGGTGGGAACCTATCATACCATTTAGAATGATTCCACACCTACACCTGGGTGTCATCAGCATAGAAGTGGTAGTAGTGCAATGCTAGCGGCGGAAGAAATATTTTAATGTCAGCCTTCAACAAACTGCAAACTGTTGAACTGCACTGACCCTCTTTCTGTGGAACCACCTGGTTTGGCCCCTAGGCTGAAAAGGCATTTTATTTTATGCTGAAGTGTCTACTTAGCACTTATATGTGTTTATTCTCTGTCTGAGTGTAGGCATTTTTTTCCTCAGATGTTTCCCTACCTAAAATAATGAGGTGGTGGGCGGCTGAATGCTGGAGAGAGGAAATTGTAGCCTGTTGTTGTCGTATGTGTTAACATAGATGTGTTGCAGTCTGCCAGTAGCTGCTGTAACTGAATAGGCTTAACATTAGACACCCACATTTACTTCCCACACATACTCACACACACACACACACACACACTTACCTTGGATGCCTAACCTTTCCATGTCATTCTCTAGCCCACTCTGTTCAGCAGGAAGCTCTTCACATTAAGGCTCTTAATCACAGTGTCACCTTTCCCTGGGAACCACTGTGTTTTGGGAGAGAAAGAAAGAAAAGAGGAGGAGGTGAAAGAGAATTCATGGCTCCCAATTTGAAAGTGATTAATTTCTAACAGGCAGGGAGGCCCGCAGCTTTGTTTTACAACAAAACTAGCATTGTGGAGAGTTCTTAATGTGCAGCCAGGAGTTAACATAGAGGTAGATAGATGTGGGGGAACACACACACACACTTAATGAGTCTTCTTGCAGTGTTCGACTGCTTCCCTGTGTGGTCATCCTGGTGATAAAATGTCTGGCAGACATGTCGTTTTCATTGTTGAAAATGTATGGTTGCATACACGTTATGTCCGCTGAAGTACAGTACTATTAGAATAGAGTGTGTAGGCTTGCGTGAGGTCACTGGGGATACTCCTCACGACTTAAATTTAAAACATGTTGGTGATAAAATCCTTGTAGGTTTTTGGTTATTATTGAATATATTTGAAGTTTCATCAGACATTTGGTGAAATAGAAAATTTGCATAAAGTGCTAATACCAGTATGATACTGAATATCACTGTGAACTCGTCATTGATCTGAACACATTTCCAAACAGGTGATATTGCATATCCACATGGGTTTATAGATGCTAACTGATTTAGCATATTTTGAAAAATATAGTATAGAGTAGCAGACTTCTGAAATGACTTAGTGTTATATTGACAGTATACTGTAGATGTATGTCCACTTTAATCAATCGTCACTGTTTTCATGCCTCTAGATTGTGATTTGTGCAAATCAGTGTAACCTTTACGAGACATGTACTGTGTCTTTGTATGTATCAGGGCATCATATGACCAATGCAGCCCACTGCCTGTTTCTTTGAAAGGCACGCTGCAATATGTTTGGCCATCAGAACACACCTAATCACACATTTTGCACATTACACAGCGCTGCACTACTTCTATTACCATAATTAGTGAATTAATGACTGAATTTATCATAATTGCAGGCGGAGAAGGAGCACAAGTGTCTTGTTGAGCACTTGCTGTGCTGGGTATATTGAGTGTGCATTAATGGCACTTTAAGGTGTGCAAAGGTCAGATGGAGCTGGAGGACTAGATATCTACATCAAAACCCAATATAAAGCTTTATGCAGATTATGAAGTTGGCCAAGATGGCATAAATGAATATTATCAGTCAAAATTCAAGTACAAAGGAAGGCTGCAGAGCTCAGAGTACTAATACTAAAAGTTTTGGTGGATTTCATAAACTTAGCAAGCAAAAGTCAGCAATGACCTGCTGACTTAGGATGTCAGAGTAGAAGTCGAGAGAAGCAACCCCAACTGTCTCCCCAGGTGGACGTGGTATGAGAGGTGCTCAACAACCACAACAGAAGGAGTAGAGGAAAGCAGGAACCAGCTGTTTCTCTGCACAGCTTAGAAGAAAGAAAGCCAAGGAACCCTAGCAGATAATAACCAGCAAAGGTGACAAACAAGAGTGGCGTTACTCAAGCTGGTCACCATTCCCAGGATGAAACTGTAATATATGTAAGAGATCAACATGAGCTGCAGTTACAGCAGGATGACTGTCTTTTAACAGACAGTGTCACTGTGCTTTATATATCAAACATAAAGCTGCTCAATAGAAAACATTTGTGGCTAATAGTCTAATTTATTTCACAAGGTGCCATCGCTTCTTTAATGAATGCCCTGCAGATCATGCTTGAAGAAGGTTAAGCACTGAGAGTCTGCTACAGCAAAAACTGTTAAGACAGGAGGGTGAATGGCCAGAACAAATCCATTCCCACAAAAGAACAAGACTCAGAGGTCAGAACATTAGCTCAGTTGATGAGAAATTGGACACAGCAATAGCTTGGCTCGTGTGTCTGAATGAGATTGTGTTGAACCTGAGACAGAAAAGAAAAGAATGTTAAGAAGAAATTTATTGATGTAACAGCAACTCATCTAAAGCAGAGTCGTTGCCTCAGCAAAAGATGCTCAAGTACAAGCAGAACCTTGAAAAACAAGTGCATACTACTAATGACTTGGAGTTAATCAGCAGATTAGTCAAGGTTGTAGCAGAGTATAGAGATATGATTTGCTTTTTACATGCTTAACCAGCAGATCAGTCCACCTAGAAGACACCAGCTATGTTGAAAAGAAGAGTCGGTTAGATCTTTAACCCCACAGACGCGTCTCACCACAGAAGTGTCTGAGAATGTCATATATGGACAGTCAGGAAAGCAACAGGTCTTAACCAGAATGGTGAAGCACTACAGACACTCTTATGTGAAGGCAACTTGAAACGACTGTACTTTGTTTCCCTCAAAACTGATGAGGACAGCCAAATATCTAGTGTCTTTTCAAAAAAACTAAAATAATAACATAACATAATAATAACATGGGAAAGATGGAGGATAGGGTTAATGAAAAGGTGCACAATAAGTGCAGGTCTGAAATGCAAACCCATCATTTATAATCCAATAACCAATATTAACATAATTTCCATGGCTACTGGGATCTACCCAACCAGAAGTATGATCCAGCAGTAGTCCATTTGATTCCATCAAGGAACTGGTTGAATGCAGAGCAGATCAAGTGTTCTATCTATGTATTCTGAAACAAGTTGCTGGTTTGAGATTGGATTTGAGCTTTGATTTCAGATTTCATTGAAATGTCATAACTGTGTGAATAGCCTACATACCTCGTGCTCATCACAAAATAAACACACAAACAGGCAGTACAGTACACACACAGACACAGACAGACACACACACAGATGAGGTACATTTAGGATGGAGCATCAATGCTCTACTTCCTCCACTTCACCCACAAGACAAATAATCTTGTTGAGTCACTCTCTCTCTCTCTCTCTCTCTCTCTCTCTCTCTCTCTCTCTCTCTCTCTCTCTCTCTCTCTCTCCCTCTCTCTCTCTCTCTCTCTCTCTCTCTCTCATACACATACACACACACACACACACACACATTGTACCTTTGTGTTTCTACCAGGTACAAACCTTCAGGTATGCTGTTGTGAATCATAAGCTTCGGATACTGCTTTTGTCCTGGTAAGGATATACACATTATTTTCGTGTGTGTGTGTGTGTGTGTGTGTGTGTGTGTGTGTGTGTGTGTGTGTGTGTGTGTGTGTGTGTGTGTGTGTGTGTGTGTGTGTGTGTGTGTGTGTGTGTGTGTGTGTGTGTGTGTGTGTGTGTGTGTATGTGCACTAAAGAATTAAAAAGTATTGCACAAATAATGTTCATGTCTGGTTGTAGCAGTGGCCACTTTTTGCAGACAGTCCTGTTAAATTATGAGTTTAAAAGTCTGGCCTGTGTATAATTACATAATAAAATAATAATCTCTCAGTTTTATTAATGACAATTCATATTCCATATTTAAATCTTTGCTGCATATTCCATTTTTCTTTTTTTCTAAGATGATTCTAGAATTATAGAACTAACAGCAAACACAAATCTGGTTTTCTTTTATTTTTATGTGTTTATTTTATTTCTTTTTCATTTTATAGCTTATTTTAGTGTTTGCTCAAATATTGTTTTTCCCTTTTACAAACACACACACACAGACACACACTGATTCTGAGATCTGCTACACACCTCCAACAAAATGGATGGTTGTACTTTACCATCATCATTTAGACCATGACAAAGAAAACAAAGTAAGTCAGGTGGAATCACAGAGAGTAGGGATGATCAGCTGGAAAGTAGCCAGCTTCAGTTCCTCCTGTGAAGAAGCAACCCGTTCTCATTCCCAACGCGTAAAATACCGACGATTTGTCACGCCCCTTGACGTCTGATACCGACGTAAAAGGTACCCTTCCGCATCTGTATGAAACACTCTGGGTTGTCCATTGACTCCAGTATAATCCGTTTGCGCTGGTAAGAGACGCTCAGAGCAAAGCTCCAGCTGTCCATTCACTCCAATAATAACCCGACCACAGTGATACATGACGCTGCAAGCTACAATCGAGGATGATTGGTATGAAGGTAGATTAGTGCCATATATCTGAAGAAGAGCAGACTATGATTTGCACTTGTAAAACCCGTAATTCGCAACTTGTGAACGCGGATCTCAGAGTTTGTAAGTGTAACTTCAGATCCACACATCTGCAAAAAGCAAACTGCAAGCATATTTCACAACTTGTGAAAGCGCATCTTCGAATTTGCACTTGTAACTTCAGATCTGCAAAGCTGCACAACATGATTTGCATGCGCAGGTTCCTATTTGCTCGCTCAGTTGCGTCATCCTTCTCACGTGAATTTTGGCACGATTCTCTCGGATGGATTTGAAAGAAACGATTTGCGCGCAGAGACCAGGAATGCCTGTTTTACCACTCTTGTCCAAAAGGTGGCAGTGTGGTTATTGGATAATATATCAATAAACGGCTCAGTTTTTTTTATTTTATTTTTTTTATTATTGCAATAAGACAGAGTATTACAATGACACGTGACAGGTAGAACAGAAATTGCTGATCATTACATCAAGATAAAGTCAGTAAAAAAAAAAAAACAAGAGATAAAAAACATACATAGACATACAAGAGGAATATATCTTAAAGAACATTTAGAAGCTTTGTGTTTTTCTTATTATGTACAAGTTTAAGAGATTTGAGAAGAGAGGAAATTTCTAAAATAAAAATATCAAAGAGAGGTTGATTCTTTTGCCATTTCTGTTTATGAATGAAAAATTTGGCTTGTAGAACATAAAAGTTAACTAAAAATTCAAATGATGAATCTGTAGAGTTCTCATAATAAAAGAAGATGTCTTTGAGAGTGAAGACATAATGGCCCTGTTGTGCAAAAAGGTGAAAACTAAGGTCTATTAGAAATTTCTTAACAGTATCGCACTCAAAAAATAAATGTACAAGTGTTTCATCTTCCTTATTACAAAAAGAGCAATGTAAATCTAGGTCTATGTCAGTATATTTTGAAATATTAACATTTGTAGGGTAAATCTTGTGGAGAATCTTAAAATGGACTTAATAAACGGCTCAGTGGTGGTGGTGGGTGGCTGGCCATGACTCTTGGTCTACGACACGGCGCCATGAGAACATGGAGAGAAGTGTTCAACAACGTGTAAGTAACATTATGGTTTACACGTTGTTGAACACTTCTCTCCATGTTCTCGTGGCGCCGTGTGTCGCAGACCATGATTCATGGACAGCCGTTTATTGAGATAATCCCCGACTTTTGCATGGCCAATAACCACACTGCCACCTCTTGGACAAGAGTGGTAAAACAGGCATTCCTGGTCTCTGCGCGCAAATCGTTTCCTTCAAATCCATCCGAGAGAATCGTGCCAAAATTCACGTGAGAAGGATGACGCAACTGAGCGAGCAAATAGGAACCTGCGCATGCAAATCATGTTGTGCAGCTTTGCAGATCTGAAGTTACAAGTGCAAATTCGAAGATGCGCTTTCACAAGTTGTGAAATATGCTTGCAGTTTGCTTTTTGCAGATGTGTGGATCTGAAGTTACACTTACAAACTCTGAGATCCGCGTTCACAAGTTGCGAATTACGGGTTTTACAAGTGCAAATCATAGTCTGCTCTTCTTCAGATATATGGCACTAATCTACCTTCATAGATTGGACAACCGAGGACCCTCTGTGATTTCTTTTATTGAAATCATCAACGTTTCTCAGCACAAATACGCCAAAGTGTCACTGATAATTCAACAATAAAATAGCTTTATGTTGTGGCCCTCACAACATTATTATTATTATTGGAGTGAATGGACAGCTGGAGCTCTGCTCTAAGCGTCTCTTACCAGCGCAAACGGATTATACTGGAGTCAATGGACAACCCAGAGTGTTTCATACAGACGCGGAAGGGTACCTTTTACGTCGGTATCAGATGTCAAGGGGCAAGGGTCGGTATTTTACGCATTGGGAATAAGAACGGGTTGGAAGAAGTGTCAGAATGAAAACAGAAAATGAAATCAGTTTTTATTTTCAATTCTCAGGTGACATCATTCTACTAATGGGACTAATGGACTTCTTAAATGTATGCACAAAGCCTGCTGTACACGTTCTCTAAAACAGAGGACTCAAATGAAGGACAAAGGCCCTTCTCTCTGTAGCTCTCCATCTCTGTCAGTGTTAACACACTTTCATCCATTTTGATTGCTATTCTTGTCTCTTCTTCCACATGTTTCTGTGTCTGTGGATATCGGGTTTATTCAGTGTTGTGGGAAAACACCAGTTAGGAATCACAACCTGCCACAGAGCACATATGGTGCAATTGGGCCCGGTGGGAGAGCTGATTAGACAGACAGAAAGGTAGTGGAGGGTGTCAGTGCTGCAGTAAAGTAGAGGTGGAATCAGATGCAGGGCAGAGGCAGTGTGTGCAGGCTCTGCACCCTCATAAGGACATGAGAAGATGACAAGAAGACTCTCACTGAAATGATTCAGTAGGCCATCTCTCATATTGGTATTACTGTATTGACCAATAATTTAGTTCTTGTTTCAAATTTAAAGCCTGCCAGTTAACAAAGGGATTTGAAGGCCCTTTGAACTACTGGAATATAATGAAGTTGTTTTGATTCATTATATATTATGAATCAAAACAACTGGTGAGTATGTAGGAAGTCTGGTTTTCTAATGACAGCATCAGCACGCAGATCAGAAAACAGGGAGGCTTCTTCTCAAAGCATGACAACGTATGACTCTTTTAAAAGCCACTAGTAACTCTTCATGTCATTCACCCTCCCTCTGACTGTCTGTGTGTCCTCTCTAAATTTAAAAAGAAACATTCTCTCAGAGGAAGGGACGAACCCAGATAAAGGCTGGTCATAAACACACATCTGTCTGTGGACACCACACTATAAATTTGTAACGTTCTCTTCCCGAATGTCTTCTGTTGGACAAACAATGCAAAAAATGTTTGGGCTGGAATAAAAGTCAAAAACTCCATACATATTCATCCCTGTGTTACTGCCTCCTCTCTTTCACCTGTGTAATTCACACTCCACTTTGTTGTGTCATGTCATATCTAAAGGAAAAAGATTTTAATTTAAACAGTTTTAATCACCCTTCAAAAAACCAAACACAAACAAGAAAACAACAGGTAACGAGCATGGATCCACCAATCAGACCTGTTTGTGTGTATGTGACAAAAAGATGAAGGGAAAGGAATCAGTCTAAAACCAAGGATAGAACTGTGACCTGTGCCTCCTCCTCCTCCTCTTCTTCACTGTCCTCTTTTTTTGTTTCTTTCTATTTCTTTTCTTCTGTCTGTGGCTGGAATTCACAGACAAGAAAACAAAACACTGAAACCAGTGAAACAAACAGAGGGAAGAATGCAGCTGGTTCATCAGACCAGAGAAGAGACTTTCTAGATCACTGAAATTTTGAATGAGCAGCCACAAGAATGCATGGTCCTGATGTACTATACTGTCATGAATTATCGTTATGGCAGTTATTTGTGAAATTGACGCTCTGGATACCCGAATGGTTAATCACTTGCAGTACAGTGTGAAAATATTTTTTTCACATTCACACCAATAATTTGACCATATTCAGGTGAATATGAAGATGGTGCTACGGCCCAAGACAGTACACTGCGTGATAGGAGGTGCTGCTTTCACAGCAGTCGTGGAACAAAACTCTCAAGCAGTTGATGCCATTACTAAATTACAAGAAAGACAGTGACATGATTGTGACTGTTTCACTTTTAGGCAGGTATAACACACAATTTTAGGAGCTCTGGTTTATAGCAGCTAACCATGTGTGAATCAGTAGGTGACAATAATGTGATCCTGGTTACAGGGTTATGAGCAGTACTCGAGTTGAGGGGGATGTGGGGGGGTGCCCCCCCCCCCCCCCCCCCCCCCCCCCATCCCCGGCGGAAAAATTGTCAATATTATCCCTCTTATAAAATGGTCATTCCTTCTTCCATCCCTTGTGGCATTTTATCATTGCATGTTAAAATTACTTATATTTAACATTGGAAATAGAATTAACATTGGAAATTTAGGGGGGCTTTATGATAATCAGTTTATTACCGATGACAGCGGTTTTCAAAGTGTGAGGCGCGCCTCCCTTGGGGGGCGCCAGAGGCGCAACAGGGAAAAAAATAAAAATATATCTTACAAAGATATGTGTCTCATCACTGTACGATGAAAACTCGGCGAGCTAGCCCCTAAAGAGTAGCAAAAAAATCCACAAAACGATACAGTGTGTCTGATCTTTGCTGTTTTGTGTCAAAAGTTGTATTTCAGCGTGAAGAAACGCTGCTAATGTCTCCTGCTAATGTCTCTGCTTTAGTTTGAATAGTCACGAAGCTCCTGGTTGTTACATAAAGACAAGGAGGCTTTGACAGTGAAGTGAGACCTCTTGGTCCAATATACCACCTTTGGGTTTACTTCATTCTGGATCGTCATTGGTGGGTCAAAGGTGAATGTGGGCGGTACCAATCGATTCTCCTGACTCTGATTGGTCGACAGGTGACAGGTGTCAATCATCCACACTCTGTGTTGTTTTAGCCTTAGCAGCACCGCTAGCTGCTACCTGCTGCTTCATATTCTTTAATACCGCTTGTTTCAAACATTGCGTCGTATTAAAACTCGAAGTCTCGTTTCCCCCTCCTTTCCTCCATGTGAAGATCCATGACATCTCCTCCTCCACCATCACCCTCAGCACAGGCTCCCCCCAGGGTTGTGTGCTGAGCCCCCTTCTGTTCACTCTGCTCACACACGACTGCTCAGTGAGACATCCAAGCTGTCTGATCGTGAAGTTCGCAGATGACACAGCTGTGGTTGGACGAATCGCTAACAACAATGAGTCGAGCTACAGGCAGGAAGTGGAACACCTGGAGGGTTGGTGCAGTGAAAACAACCTCTGCATCAACGTGAAGAAGACCAAGGAGATGATCGTGGACTTCAGAAGGGGCAAACATCTCCCCCCTCCCCTGCACATCGGAGGGACAGCGGTGGAAGTGGTCTCCAGCTTCAGGTACCTGGGCGTAAACATCACAAACGACCTCACCTGGAGCACCAACACTTCCTATCTGGTTAGGAAGGCACACCAGCGCCTCTACTTCCTCAGGAGGCTGCGGCGTGCTGGACTGGGGAGCTCAGTCCTGACCTCCTTCTACAGATGTGTGGTGGAGAGCGTCATGTGCACCTGCATCACTGTGTGGCACGGCAGCTGCTCTGCAGCAGAGAAGAAGGCTCTGCAGAGGGTGGTCAAAGCTGCACAGAGGACTGTGGGATGCAGCCTACCAACCACCACGGACACTTACACCTCCAGGTGCAGGAAGGGGGCCTCCTGCATCATGGGGGACCCCACTCACCCCGCACATGCTCTGTTTGCCCCTCTCCCCTCGGGCAGGAGGCTGCGGAGCATTAAGAGCAGGACCACCAGACTGAGGAACAGCTTCTTCCCAGAAGCTGTGAGACTGTTGAACTCTGGAGGACCCCTGTAGCCCCTGCCCCTCATCCCCAACCCCACCTCCACCCCCACCCCCCATCTGGACCCCCCCACCACAGACAATAATACTTTGCACTGCAATTACTTGCACAATGCAGTTGTTTGCACAACCTGGACACTTTGCACATCGCCATGGTGTTATACTGTTGTTATTTTTCTATGCATTGTATATACTTTTGCTTAAATTTTAAATTTGCCTTACCTTTTATATTTTATGTTCTATATATACATATGTATATATATATATTTATTTTATATTTTATTTTATATTTGGATATTGGGCTGCTCCAGGACCAGGGGAAACCAATTTCGTTGCATCCCATGTTTACATTTGTTGTAATGACAAATAAAACTCCTTGAATCCTTGAATCCTTAAATTGTGTTTTTTTAAGTGAAGATGTTTTTTTAACAAAAATGTGTTTAAATGTATTTAAATATTGTTTAAAAACACACAAAGATGTTAAAAAACATGCACAAAGTTGTGTTTAAAAAAATATTTGAGCACATTCACAAATAAAGATATTTAAAATGTTTTTACAAATGTGTTTAAAAAAGATGTGAATGACATGATGTCCATAGTTAAGTGGTTTTTGTTTCTTTCCGATTTTTTTTTTTTCGCCCCTGGTTTCATTTTACAACTCGACTACTGGTTATGAGTTATTTGATTAGATCATTGTTTATTAACTTTCCAGCAGTGTGTTTCAAAAACTAGTTAACTTACTCTGAAGACATGCGAACTCTGCACCACTGTCTGCTCAGCTGTGACACTGCTCTGCTAATGCTACATGTGCTGCAGACAGAGCTGGGAAGATTGTAGCGACCGCCCACTAAATGACGGACATCTCTGAAGCTGCTTCCTGTCTCTTTTTAATTCGCCAGAACGGCTCAAAATGAAAAATGCTCATGGTTCAGTCATTTTGCATGACATCAGACTGGTTTAAGCTTGTACACTGGGCTGCCCAGTCCTTTATTCTCCTGCTGTATTCCTCTCTCGTGAAAGAGACTGCTCCTGGCCCCACATCATGGCCTAGCACTTTATCGTTCTAATACTAGTTGGCTAATGAGGGTTTTACCTGTGGGCTCCCAGGTGCTAATCCCTGTTCATAGCTCAAGGACTAGCTTAGGACTCATTCTAATTGTCAGACAGGTCAGTTTAACAAGGATGTAATACCTGCCAGCCTCTTCACAATCTGGCATGGCTGACCTCTTGCCTTCTCATACCTGCAGCCCCTTCTTTCAACACATTAACTCCTAAATTCTCCACAACTGTGCAGAAGGATTTGGTTATTTAACTTAACTTAACTTTCTTCTCAGCTTCCCTCTGGCCTTTCCTGAATGATAAACAAGGTAGCAGATATAAAAAGCTGACTGTGGTGGAGAGAGAATAAAATAAAAAGTCTGTGAAACAGGTTGAACTCCAGCCCTCCACAACCTGAAAGTTTGTCCTTTACTCTAGCATTGACTGCAGATATTAAGACCAAACTAGTTTTTTTATTTATTGTTTTCACTCTTTCCCAAGCTTCCTTTATAACAGCCATCCTCCTGTGACCTTCGTCCTCCTCTGTCATCTTTAAGCCCTGCTGAGATGAGTTAGGGAGACAGCAGTGATAGAGAAGATATAAGAGCAAAAATGTGTTCACTTGCAGCTGAATATATTTTCAAATCTGTTTTTTTCTCACCAGTATTTTCTTTATTGTCTTGTTCTTGCTGTCTTCAAAACAGGCCTGTCATACACTGTAGATTCCTTATTTGGATTAATGTCCTAGTAACTTCTAGTGGAGTGTTATATTGCACATTGCACAGCTTGGTGCCCATCATATAACCTGATTAAAGTGTGCTTTGTGTTTAGTGCAACTTAGCATTAGCATTGTTCTTGTGAGATTGTTGCCCAAGTACAACGTGCTAAGCACAGCTTCACAGGGTTGCTAGCTGGGCTGTAGAGCTGTTCTACAGTCTGATGTATGCAGACTCATAGCAGCTCTGTGGGTTTTTATTTCTTTCATAGCCACACCTTCCTTTGACAACTGACTGACTGTCTGTGTGTTCAGAGGATTTTCACTGTGTATATCCTTCTTCTATTGTCATTTTCAGTTGTGTCCATATGTAGGTGTGTTTGCGGTGGGATCGGCCATGTCTCTGGCTGTATGTGTTGTTCAACTCTGTATTGGTCCTCAGAGTCTCAGTGATCCTTTCTGTGGACAGAAGCAGTAATGTCTGGAGTTGAATGCTTTGACTTTAAACAGATCCATCATGTCCATTTACAGACAGGACTGCTTAGGTTGTCTTATTTCAGGCTAGTCAACTCCACTTATTCAGATGGATGTGAACAAACACTGAAAAAATGTCCCCTTTAAACCCAGCCCATACTGTATACAGGCACGGACTGATAATCTGGTATAACGTGCATTTGCCCAGTGGGCCGACGTGCTATTTGGGCCGATAAGTCCCAATATATATATATATATATATATATATATATATATATATATATATATATATATATATATATATATATATATATATATGCCTGTATATATATATATATATATATATATATATATATATATATATATATATATATATATATATATATATATATATTGAAATATTGGTCTGACCGGCCCATAACAAGTAGATCACATAGCCCAAACACACTGTTCAACAACCACCCCGTTCACTTTGGTCCCGCCTACAGGCACAAAAAAAAAAGGCTGTGCAAGACTTTGTTTACTTACCACCGGCCCTTACACGCTGACTGACAGGGGACCGGCCCAATCATATCTTGAAACACCTCCCCCCTATGGCTTGGTGCGCCGGTGTGCAGGTGAAACGTTATCAGTTAGAGATGCTGTGAAGTGTGTTAAAATAACTGATATGTTTGCCACAGCAGGGCCCCCATCAGCTTCCAGCGCTAAAAACAGTGGTGCCGGTGGCAGTGGCACTCAACAGGTGAATGTTGTTGAACCTGCGGTAAGCTGGACTACTGTCAGAACATGTATGAAATGCAACGAGTAGGATAAAGCCACCCAACCCCTTGATGAATATGATAAAATGTCAATCAAAAAATTCTGTCTATTGCCCTATGGCCAAGTCGGTTAGTTTAATGCAGGTGAAATGAGCATTAGCGTTATTTTGACTGTAAGACTGGCTGGATGAGAAAATAAACTGAGCTTAGTAGCCTACTTTTATGTCTTTCATTCTAAACGAAATAGTCTTTAATGTGAGAAAACTTGTTCACCATTCACCAACAATAACAATAGGTCAGTGGGCAGCATTCTAATTTCTTATTAGATTATTATTGTTTGTGGGGTGAGTACTAGGCTGGCCTATTGGCTAAGTTGCTTTTTTGTCCTGCAAATATAGCAGTTCTTTATGTAGCCTAGATGGTAGGGACAATGTAGGCTACATAACTGATAGAAAACCTCACTTTTAAAATGACATCATTTTGTCTATGTTATGTGAATGCAGCTGCAGGTATCTGTACATTCCAGTAATTTTAGCCTAGGCATATTTAAAGCCACCACCACTCACCAAAAATGTGAGTGAAAAGTGAAGAGTTAGCACTCTCAATTTCTTTGTTCAACTAGTAGTCCTCGGGTAAGCTCCTATTTAGGCCTGGAAATAATGGGCTGTTTTATGTAGCTAGGTGGCTAAAGACAATGTAAGTTAGCCTGCAATGAAAGAAAATAACATTTTGTATAATGACATAATTTTGTTGCTAGTGTTATGTGAATGCAGCTGTGTGTTTGTTTACCAGAGAATCCAATAATTCTGGAACTGACTGCATCTTTATGTATATTTATATATATATATAAAAAAAACTCACCCCGCAGATCTGATCCGTCATTTCTCATCACTATTCTTTCTCTTTCTCTTTTCTTCCTCCATGAACATAGGATGAATGCTGCCTTCAGATTCATTACTGTGATTGAGTGGTGCAGTGTATTAAATAGTAGTGTATAGTATATATACAGTAGTAGTGTATAGTATATATAGTGTATAGTAGTAGTATAATGTTAATAAATGACAAGTTTGGAAGTTTTTATGTCATTGCATGGCTCAAGGTATGTTCTTTTAAACACTTGCACAGTCTGGTCTAAAATGCCAGGGCCATTTTTTTCATTTTTTCATTTACTTTCCATCCACTCTGTACTTTCGGTCTCCAGTGCTATATTATCTTTTCCTGTTGTTAAACATTGAGACAAGAGATTGTTATTTGTTGTCAGGGACACAGTGTGGTAAGATTGGAGATTGTTTGACTTGGTAATTAAGTAATTAATAAACAATAAACAATTTGGCTAAATTTCTTGAGTTCGAAGGACGATGGGCCAACAGTCAGGCACGGGGAGGGGTGGATATCTGAAATCTGGTTGAAAAAGCACAAAACTTGTGTTAAGGATGTTATCAGGGTATTTGGCTCATTTTAGGATCAAGGTTCTGACTGGCTGAATTCAGGTTTCTTTGCCATCCCATTTTCACCATTTTCGCCATCACATCATCGTTCATTTTGTGAAGATATTTTTCAATGCTTTAAACCACAGCTGATACTCGATACTCTACTTGAATATGAGTATCAGTGATTAGAAAAAGCAGTTTTGGTCTTTTTTCTGTCACTAACAGACATTTTATTGTACATTGTACAAAAAAATACGCACTAATATGAAGGAACCGTGAAGCAGAAGAGCAGATGACACACTTACACTTAGATGTGGTTGGCTGGCATGCTCCACACAGTCTAACTCATTTGGACTTCATTAAGGGCTGATTACCAAGATGGTCCTCATGTCGGATGCATTCTTAATGCACACACACTCACACTGTAGTCTGTGTTTACATGAAGTGAAACTGCAAATTGGATGCATTTTCCTCCAGCTTTAGAAGGCATGCAGACTTTGGAGTAGGCAGCAATAAAACATAGTGAGTGCCTGCCTATCCACTCCTTTGGATTAGTGCAAATGCTAATCACTGCTTTAATTAATCTTCTCCTAATTCCCAATTAAGCCTGAGACTCACTTCATCTGTCTTTCCCCAGATACCCAGCAGCCCTCAGGCCAATGGGTCTCAAGAGCCTCACACCTTAGTGCTTCTGGAGTCAGGCCCATAGAGAGCTGAACTCTCTCACTTCAGTGTTTTATCAGAGTTGTCTCATTCACTGGACTCAGTGTGCAAACCTGCTGGACTCTGTTCTGCTTCAGATTAAGTAATGTCAGCTGATTATCTGTAATACAACATTTTATTAGTTTGACCAAAACAACTATTGTAGATCAACAACATGTCCATTCTCTAGTAGGGATGTGACGATACACTCAACTCACGACTCAATTCGAGTCACGATTTTTTTTTTCACAATACGATTTTTTCACGATTTTTTAAAATTAAAATGAGCTACAGACAAATTCTGACCAAATAAAACTATATTTTTATTTGTAGGAAAAAAATCTCTCTTTACAGAAACTCTCAAATAGTTTGTGTTCTTATTAGGGCTGCCAGCAAGCAGCTGATCTGACCATTACCTTTCAGCTTGTAGTATGAACTAACTGAAAATAAAAACAATTAAGATGATAGCTCATTAACATTAACCCTTTAATGACAGTCCACGGCCCCGGGAAACGGCGAGGTCCGGACGCTGTAAACACATTTCCTCCATAGCAGCCAGCGCCGGGGAGAGGTCCCACAAGGGGATCCTCCCGCACCGCGCGGCCGTCCCTGACCCGAGATTTATCCCTCGTGCAGACTGCGCGGAAGTTGTGGAGAAGTTGCGGTGACTGGTCAAAATTGCAACACCGCCCTGAATTCATGGCAGGCACGGACTGATAATCTGGCATACCGTGCATATGCCCAGTGGGCCGACATGCTATTTGGGCCGACAAGTCCTGATATATATATATATAACCAGCAGATCACACAGCCCAAACACACTGTTGGGCCGGTCTTAGCTATGGGCAATGCGGGCGGCCGCCCAGGACGCAGTCTCCGTGAGGCCGCGGAGCACAGGGCGCATCTACGGTGCACGAGAAAAAAATTTGCATCGGGGCGCTGGTCTGGTCCAAAATGCCAGTGCCGATTTTTTTGTCCCAGTCCGCCCCTGATTCACTGGGATTCATTTAGGTTGCGTTGAAGTTGCAAATCGCAACATCGTGAGGGTCTGTGCTATGGTATAATTTACGGTACAGTCAGGCCTGACGCCGATTACCACTATTGCGCGTGTGTGTGTTTGTGTGCAATCCGTTCTCATTCCCAACGCGTAAAATACCGACGATTTGTCACGCCCCTTGACGTCTGATACCGACGTAAAAGGTACCCTTCCGCGTCTGTATGAAACACTCTGTGCTGTCCATTGACTCCAGTATAATCCGTTTGCACTGGTAAGACCAGCTGTCTATTCACTCCAATAATAACCCGACCACAGTGATACATGACACTGCAAGCTACAATCTGATTGGACAACTGAGAACCCTCTGCCCGGAACTGTTTTACTCGTGTTGTTAAAGATTTCTTTTAATAATATCATCAACGTTTCTCAGCACAAACACACCAAAGTGTCACTGATAATTCAACAATAAAATTGCTTCATGTTGTGGCCCTAAGTATGTTTTTTTTCTCCTTCTAGCCTGAGAAATAAACTTTTATTCCTATGTTTTGGATAGCGGAAAGGTCTACACTACCCAGAATGCTCGTCCACTGACGATTTGCGAGCTAAAATCTGATTAGACAACCGAGGACCCTCTGCCCGGAAGTGTTTTTCTCGTGTTGTTAAAAATTTCTTTTATTAATATCGTCAACGTTTCTCAACACAAACACGCCAAAGTGTCACTGATAATTCAACAATAAGTTAGCTTCATGTTGTGGCCCTCAGTATGTTTTTTTCTCCTTCTAGCCTGAGAAATAAACTTTTATTCGTAAGTTTTGGAAAGCGGAAAGGCCTACACTACCCAGAATGCTCGACCACTGACGATTTGCGAGCTACAATCTGATTGGACAACCGAGGACCCTCTGCCCAGAAGTGTTTTTCTAAAGATTTCTTTTAATAATATCATCAACGTTTTTCAGCACAAACACTGTGTGTGTCACTATTAATATTATGACTGATAAAATAAAAAGTTAATTACTTCTCTGTTTAATGTGCTTTTTATAATGTCTGTTTTTAGACAGAGCTTGTTATCAACAGACCTTTTGAGAAGGAAAAATGAAATTTCCTGTGTGCAGTTTGCGCTGGTGCTGTACTGTGTATATATTCATATACAGTAACAATTTTATTTATGAAAAGCTTTCTGGGCTGCTCAAAGGATCACAAAAGCACCATGCAGCACACTCACCATGTGAGTTTTGTTCAGTGTTTTGTCGAAGAAATCATCAAAGTCGAGTTGACATATTTGCCAGGGTGTGTTTTATTAAAAAGCATGCCGTCACACTGGTAAATTGACAGTCACAGAACATATCTGAGCCACCTCCAGCTGACCCCAATGTCAAGGCCATATCCCCTGATAACTCATCAACGCTTTGAGATAGGGGCCTGAAATCTGCACCTGCGCATTGGGATAGCATGGTCGACCACGGTGTCGAGTTTCAGACCTGTGCGCCCTTCGGGAGGGTCAGAGGTCAGCCGTTCTGTACTTAACGAGGCCTAGTAGTAGTATTTGATTTGATTTGACTAATTTGGATTAAAATGAAATTGTATAAAGCATGACATGAGAAGATATTTCAACCTAGACATTCTTATAAGTCACAACCTAACTTATCCTTTTAACCTATATTGTGTGTGTGTGTGTGTGTGTTGTTGTTGTTGTTATTGTTGTTTTCTTTTCCTGACAGTGGCAAAGTGGGGGATGACACATGGGAACCTGCGCAAGCTTATCTGTAAAACAGCCCACCACAGGTTGCAGAGTTGGCACCACAAGTTCCCAGTTCAAAGTTCAACATGTTGAAATTCACAATAGAAATAAAGTTAAATTTCATCATAAAAGTTCAGAATAAAATATTGAATACACATTTCAGTCAATATCAGTCTCTGTTTCACTCTATAACTGGCTTAAGTACATAAAACATCTATCAATCCAATAGATCAATAATATCTCACATTTGTGGTCTACATCTCAGTACACACATACACACACACACGGAAAAAAAAAATAGAATCAAAATAGGACAATTAAATATTTGGCTGTGTACGTACACAGTATAAGTAGGGTAGTAAAATATCAGTTTAGGAAGTCTATTGATTAAATTTTGATCTTAGAAAAATATTATAGAGGAACATAGAGATAACATCATCTGAATAGTTTAACATCTTGTGTGCTGATGAAGGCTTGAATGGATCGTTTATTTAACTCGATCAATAGTTTCATATCTATGACAATAATTTGATAGGTTAAACAAGGTTGGTTTAGGCCTGGCAATACAGCATGCTTCCTGATACATATACTCGCTACTCGTAAGCGCTGATGAGGCCTCATTGAGTACAGAACGGATGACCTCTGACCCTTCCCAAGGGGCCATGGGTCCGAAGCTCGGCACAGTGATTGTGGCCCACGTCCTGATACGCATATTCAAATTTCAGCCCCCTGCTTCAAAGCTTTGATGAGTTATCAGGAGATAGTGACCGGAAAAGAAGAGGGTCATACTTGGGGGACTTACTAAAAAAACATGTTTTTTTGGCCGCCGTGCGGCAGCCTTTGACCCCAGGAGCCCCAGATTTGGAACGGAGGATCCCCCAGGGGCCCTGAATAATGAACCGGTGAAAAAAAACCCACAAGTCCAGTAGAATTTTTTTTGCCCCGTCTGGATTCCTGAGCATTGGGGTCCTGTCAGAATCATGCAGTCTTATACCCTCTGACCTGCGTGGAGGTTTTGGAGGACGTGTGTTTCTACAAGTCGCACGGGTCTGAAATTTTAGTATGTCGTTTAGGGGCATGAGACGAGTGGCTAGATGTAGGTCCGGTCCACGTCGGCCCAGTACTTTTCGATGGGCGGGGCCGAGAAAGGACGCCGTTACACGAATCTGCGCCCTCGCTGCTGCCACAAAAATGCACCGAACACCGCATGAAACTCACTGTGCTATTCTAAATGGAGGTCTGGGCCAGGCTCCCAAAGTCCCAACTCTGTAGACCTTCTAGAAAGCTAACTAGCTCTACAGTGATGGGATTGTGACGCGTCCAAAAAATCCCAGCAGAAGGACATAGTCAAATTTCAGCCTCCTACCTCAAAGCATTGTCAATTTATTCCCAAAAAGGTGTCCAGAACGGGTGAACTCTGACCTTTCCAAAGGGGGTACGGGGGTGAAAATAGGGGCCATGATCAGACCCTACGTCCTGATACACATACTCAGATTTCAGCCTCCTGCCTCAAATGCCTGCCTGATGAGTTATACACAAACCAAACAGGTGTTTTTAAGCCTAAACTACTAGGCCTCATTAAGTACAGAACGGCTGACCTCTGACCCTCCCAAAGGGGCGCACGGGTCTGAAACTCGACACCGTGGTCGACCATGCTGTCCCAATGCACAGGTGCAGATTTCAGGCCCCTATCTCAAAGCGATGAGTTATCCGGGGATATGGCCTTGACCTTGGGGTCAGCTTGAGGTGGCTCAGATATTTTCTGTGACTGTCAATTTACCAGTGTGACGGCATGCTTTTTAATAAAACACACCCTAGCAAATATGTCAATTCGACTTTGATGATTTCTTCGACAAAACACTGAACAAAACTCACATGGTGAGTGTGCTGCATGGTGCTTTTGTGATTCTTTGAGCCCAGAAAGCTTTTCATGAATAAATTGTTACTGTATATGAATATATACACAGTACAGCAAACTGCACACAGGAAATTTCATTTTTCCTTCTCAAAAGGTCTGTTGATAACAAGCTCTGTCTAAAAACAGACATTATAAAAAGCACATTAAACAGAGAAGGGATTAACTTTTTATTTTATCAGTCATAATATCAATGGTGACACACACAGTGTTTGTGCTGAAAAACGTTGATGATATTATTAAAAGAAATCTTTAGAAAAACACTTCCGGGCAGAGGGTCCTCGGTTGTCTAATCAGATTTTAGCTCGCAAATCGTCAGTGGACGAGCATTCTGGGTAGTGTAGACCTTTCCGCTATCCAAAACATAGGAATAAAAGTTTATTTCTCAGGCTAGAGGGAGAAAAAAAACATACTTAGGGCCACAACATGAAGCAATTTTATTGTTGAATTATCAGTGACACTTTGGTGTGTTTGTGCTGAGAAACGTTGATGATATTATTAAAAGAAATCTTTAACAACACGAGAAAAACAGTTCCGGGCAGAGGGTTCTCAGTTGTCCAATCAGATTGTAGCTTGCAGTGTCATGTATCGCTGTGGTCGGGTTATTATTGGAGTGAATGGACAGCTGGTCTTACCAGTGCAAACGGATTATACTGGAGTCAATGGACAGCACAGAGTGTTTCATACAGACGCGGAAGGGTACCTTTTACGTCAGTATCAGACGTCAAGGGGCGTGACAAATCGTCGGTATTTTACGCGTTGGGAATGAGAACGGGTTAGTGTGTGTGTGTGTGTGTGTGTGTGTGTATGACACTGAAAGGCAGACGCGGCAGTGGAAGCTGCAGCCACAACGTAACCTATTTCTAATTTAAAAAAAAGACGAAAAAGAACATATCCTTTTTCTCTCGCATTCGCCAAGAATCGCGATTCATTTTTTATGTCAACCGATGCGAGTCACGCATTTGTACCGATTTTTAATCATGTCACATCGCTACATCCCTATTCTCTAGTGTAGCTATAAAGTCTGTTCATAGAATAGCAGCTAAATGAACAGCTGTCAAGTCAAAATGGATCCCACACTTTCTTGACTGAACTAATGACTCCCAGGTCATAGCTGGCTGTTTTGCCTAAATGATGATGGGATTCATTTACTAAATAATCCATTTATTAGATTAGATTAGATTAGATTCAACTTTATTGTCATTACACACGTACAAGTACAGGGTAACGAAATGCAGTTAGCATCTAACCAGAAGTGCAAACAAGCAGTATGTTACGGCTGCAGCCGTTTCGCCCCACGCATGTGTGTGGGTAGTATTTTTGTTTTCACATAGGTAAATACAGGTGTGTGGTTGCCGGTCCCTGGTTAGCCCCAAACTGGTGGAGGCGGGGACAACACGTTCGGCAGCTGTGCAGGGCCAGGATTGGTGCGGCATCATTTCCGCGCCACCAATGAGAGGGCCCCCGCAGCAGCATCACAGGGATTTAAACCGCAGCCGAGCATCGTGGCGGCTTCACTTGTTTGTGCAGTGTTTGTGAGCTTGCCTCGTTTGTTTGTATTCGTAACTGTGGAGGTTCTTGTATTGAATTGTTGGGACTGGGCAGGGATTAGTTTAGATATATACTTACTGATCACACTAGAGACTATTTCTATTAGATCCATTAGTTTAGAAGTGCTGGTTTTGATGTGTTTTTGGTTATCTGCTAGAAGCTTAGTTAGTGAGGTTTTTCTTTCTCGTTTTGAGTTTCTAGTTAGATAATAGGCTCTGTTTAGAGTTCTTCTTTTGTTATATTGGTTTGTTCGTTTAACAGCACTTGCTCGCCCTTAGTTCCCTTTTGCCTCACCTCCTTTTGTTAAAACAATCTAAAAACTTCATTTAATAAAATACTTTTGTTAACAACCTTTATTAATATTTTAAGATGAAGACATTAAGACAGTTGGGAACAAAGCTTCAGCTCACAGCCTCTCAACATAACTGGACCTGCTGGCAGCAGCACACAGCTGCAATGGGATGGAGACTGGAAAGAGGCCAGCAAAACCAGTACTGGCTGTTTGATGTCGCTAATGCTGAATAGATGAGGTATGTTAGGGAGCATTGGATTGGAAAATCGGGCAGGTGTTCTGAAATGGAATGAAACATTAACATGCTGTCAGCTCTTATCCTTTTTTTACCCTGACTGAAAAAAAAACTGGTTGATGTTTGATATTCTCAGGTCACCGGTACAGTATAAAGTAACAGTAGTAGTTAGTAACAAGTAATTGCAGTACAAAAACAGAGAAATGCAGTGCCTGTAAGTCACTCTGCTGGTTTGTTGTGGTGTGCACAGAAATAGAGCTCAAAGTCAAATATTTACATGCCAGCAAATTGTCTATAAAGGCAATGCAGCCTGTTTAGAAAGCCCAGATATATATATGTGGACAAACGCGTAGCAGCTCACAGACAGTCAGCTTTCAGCTGTTTGCTGCAGCATTGCAGCAGCAGCTTTGTTTCTGCTCTGTACTGAGAAGAAGCTGATAAGGCGGACTATGTCGCCTCCTGCTCTTCAACGTGTTTTATGTATAGCACATTTGTAGTTAATTTACGCTCGTAATTGGAAAGCAGGCTTGTAAACAGGAGCTTAGGCTATTAGAATCAGTGCTGTAGCATGGTGCATGGCTATTAATTGTAGTTCAGCCAAGGGGCCAGAGGGAGGCAGAGATGAATGAACAGTGAGGCAGAGAGAATACAGCATAGGGCAACTCTGAATTAATTACAGCTAACCTTGAACATCGAATTGTCCCACAGGACAAAAACAATGACGCACTGGTCGTGATCTTGATAACGTACCCTGCAGTTTACCTCAGCGTGAGTTCATGTGGTGAGATAACATGTAGTGAGACATAGGGAGAGTAGGTGGTGATTTAAGCAATTCTGTGTGCCGTCTCTCCAAGATCTACATTTGGATTTCAGTTATTCAGCAGAAACACCAAAGCCAATAAGACTCAGCAGCAAGTGTGCAGCACACCAATATGTTGAAATCAAAGACAGTGTTTTGTGTTGTTTTGTGCAGATATACTTTAGTATCAAAATGGTCAACTCCTGCAGCTTAAAGGTGGCTGTTAAAACTGTTTGGTTTTCAATCATGACCAACAGGAAGAGCTCACCCTGTGAGCAATGAATGGATGCAGAGTATCTACTGTAGAAGTGTATCTTACTGAGCTGAACTGGGCAGCAGAGAGGTCGACTGTGAAGAAGAAGTGGTTTGTAGCACATAGACAAAAGTGTCATATTTTTTAAATACAAGCTTCTATATGTTCTGTTCTATATGTACATGTGCACATGCAGCAAAACAATACATGCATAGCAATGCATAAATGTAAATGAAAAATGTGAGAGGCCTTATTTGGAGTCTGTCCTCGGCTTCTGTAGAAACATGGCAGTTAAACATGGTGGGTGCATCATAGCGCACACCAAATTGACTCTACAATCACTGACCTGTGCCTCTACGTCACATGTGTCACTACGTCACGTGCTTCAGACTATTGTCCATCTTAATCAATGATCAGTCATTTAAACAAATACATACAGAACTGCATAACAGTCCAGCAGTCAACTTCTTACTTGGCAAGTACTTTATGTACATAAAGTGTAAAGTGTAAATCCCTCAGTAGCATTTTCACTTGGAAAAGCAAATAGAACAGGTTGCCACAATTCCCTTCTCTTAAAACACACACACAGAGGATGTTAGCAAATGGAGTCGCTAAAAGCTTTACATGAACATGCTAAAGATACCTCTTAGTGCGTGTGTGTGTTTACGTGTGTGGTGTGTTAGCATAGCCAGCGCGTGTGCCAATCCAGGAGGATTTCACATGGATGGAAGTGCTTTTTGAAGAGAGTAATCAGCCACTTAGACAAAACGTCAAGTAAATCTTACTGCCTAAGACGGCTAATAAAGAGCACTTAGCACAGTCACACACACACACACACACACACACATACATACATAGGGCTCAGGCTGATATACAGTAGATGCAGACAAACACTTCCTGGTGTTTTGACTCATCTCTGTGAGGTGTTCACCAACTGTTACAAATGCCACATTGAACTAATTAGTTAGCTCTTTATGATCAAATATTCTCAACTGGGGGGGGGGGCGTTTTAGCTTTTTCTGGAGCCATATGATGAATTCCCTAACCTTCTTTAGTGACCTTATCAGCATAAGTGGAATTTTGTATGTTCAAGGACATTACAGAGTCATGTTTAAAGTTCACCTAAAGTCTTCCAGCTACAGCAGAAGAGGCAAAGCAACTGTTATTCAAGTATTATAGAGACAAGCAGAGAGACGATCTGGGAGATAAGGTGAGCAGATGGATGAATTGTAGTTACAGTAGTAGCAACTGAAAAGTTCCCGTTCAAGCTGAACGCCAGCTGAATGGCAGCCGTCTTCCAGCTGACTTTCAGCCAGCTGCCTGCTAAGTACCAAGAAAGGAGAGACCCCCCTCCTTCTCCTGGGCGTGTCTATTTTTTACTGTAACTCCACCCATTCATGTGATTACAGGGTATGACCAGGAGATGGCGCTTCTCTCACAGAGTTCTTTAAAGTTGTTCTACCTGGAGATGACGTAGCTTACACACCTCATTAGCCTTCTCGTTGCTTAATCTTTCGTTTGCGCTTACAGTAATGGGCTTTTTGGTCTCCCAGTGTCACAGATCACAGAGCGGAAAATGCAGCTGGTTTGAGTACTGCACACTATACAGTAGCCGTATGATTTGAGCGTGTTCATGAACTGAAATTAAATTAAAGGTGTTTATATCTAACATGTCACCATTCACCAAATCAACAACATCTAGGCTGTTCTGTCTTTACTAGTGGTGAGCCGTTATCGGCGTTAACGTGCTGCGTTAACGTGAGACTCTTATCGGGCGATAAAAAAATATCACCATTAATCAAAACTGTTCTATCCTTTGAGGTCGCTTTTTGACTTTTTTCTCTTTTGTTCGTTTTTGTTTTCTTCGCTTTAACTCTGTGGAGCCCTGATCTCTATAGCAATGTTGTTTTTAGAGAGTTTTTGAGTTTTTCTCGTGTTTTTTAAATGCCGCTTCCACCTGGACAGCTGCCTTTGTTAACTCCGGGAACAGCTGATCGATTAATTACAGTGTCTACAGTATGGCCACCACTAGTCTTTACATAATTACTAAAGCGTCTCTTCTCTTGTGCTCGCGCCTCTCTCTCGCTCATCTGCATGTAAACAACAAACTAACCCTTAAAAAAGTTACAACAACGGATCGGACGTCTCAGGGCTGCCAGGCCTGTGTCAGACCTGCACAGGCCTGGCAGGCCAGGGTTTATTTTTTAATTAACAGTTTATTTGGAGGAGAGGGCTTGGTGTTGTTGTTGTTGTGCGCGACAAAGAGCTGCAGAATTTTTTTTTTCTCTAAAAGTCGGTGTATTCCGCTGCAGTGGTGCCTCCATTTGCAAAAAGAATTGAAGAATAACATAATACCTCCTGTTGAATATTTGATCACAGTTTGATCGTTGTGAGACGCCATTTAAAGAGGGAGAATACCTGGTGATTAACAGCCCTTTGGAAGCCCTTTGTTTTGTACTGTAGGTATCAAGCAGAAAATGCAACTCGTACTGTAATTAAGTTTGCAGTATACGCTTATGAAACCGTCATGTGTGATGATGGACGATGGTGATGATAGCAACAAGTTTCTGTTAATCCCACAGGCGTAAAGAAAACTCCATGAAGCAAGAATCGAGATTTGCACAGGCACGCATGCAAATCAAACAAAACAAACGTATAATAACACTTCTAAAAATTAAACAATAATACTATGTATGTATATATATATATATATATATATATATATATATATATATATATATATATATATATATATATATAGGTACTAAAGCGTGCCTTAAATACCTACATAACAATATTTGTATATTTGATCACAGTTTGATCGTCGGGAAACAGCTGATTGCGCTAATGCCGGTTAGCCGGACAGCTGTTCGATTGGCGCATTAATCTATGGCCACCACTAGTCTTTGCATAATTACAGGAGCGTCTCTTTCGGGGGGATGTGGGTCAGCGAAATCGTGATTTACTTTAAGTCTGAAGAAAAATAAAATTAAAATAAAAACAAAAAAAATGATAAACAATTGAAATTTGAAAAAAAGTACGTGCTCGGGCCCTAATAATAAACATTTGAAATCCAATAGGGCCAAAAAAGAAAAAAAAACGGAAAAAAATAAATAAATAAACATTCAAAATTCAATAGTTTGATACTGTATATTAACAGCGTAGCCTTCACAACAGACAGATAAAGTGAATAGTCTGTACTGAAGCAGTTACTACAGTGCCACTGTGTATTGTCAACAAGCTTCTGACAGGAACATATTTTCTCAGTGAAGGTTATCCTCAGCATTTACTATGCTGTCCAAAAAGAGGTCTGACTGTTCAACCCAACAATCTTGCTGTGGGTGCTATCAGTCTGGAAATAACTTACAATGATGACAAACTGCCTCAGATGAGTGACAATGTTGTTAAGAGCAATATTATGCACAATTCGGCTGCATAATTAGTGAGGGGGCGGGGCAAAAGCACTCTGGAATTTTTCTTTCAAACAGCCCCGCCACAGTTTTGGACACAGAATTATAAAACTCAGCCACTTTGTACAACATGGCAGGACCTACAAGAGCCCATCGGTCCACCGATGGGCTATAATGAACAGGAAGCGAGATATTTAAGAATGGAAATCGTCAATTTCGATGTTTCGGCCTGGTTGACAAGGGGTCATGTTTGAACAAACTCCTCCTAGGCATTGTATTCAATTCACTTCAAACTTGGTAGGTGTGTTCACATAGACTTCCTGAGTAAAAGTTATCAAAATTATTCATTTTGGGGAAACTGTGTGGGCGTAGCGCTCTATGAAAATCGTCATTTTTACTGTTCTGGGCTGGTTGACAAGGGGTCATGTTTGAACAAACTCCTCCTAGGGATTGTATTCAATTCACTTCAAACTTGGTAGGTGTGTTCACATAGACTTCCTGAGTAAAAGTTATCAAAATTATTCATTTTGGGGAAACTGTGTGGGTGTGGCGATCCATAAAATCATTCAAAGAAAAAATCGTCAGGAAGCACATTCACAGAGCTGTCTGAAACTTCTTGTGGTTATCGAAGTTATGTTATGCACATTTCTACATACGCACATTTCGACGTGCGCGCATATGCGAGGGCCCGACCATCGCTGTTTGCAGCTTTAATTAGGGCCCGAGCACGAACTCGCGCGAGGCCCTATTGAATTTCGAATGTTTATTATTTTTTTTCGTTTTTATTTTTATTTTCTTTATCTTCCTAAAAGTAAATCGCATTTTCGACGGTCCATATCTCCCCGAAAACTCCCGAAAATTTGCCCACCCCCCCAATGTCAGGTGTAAAATTACGTATTTTGGGGGTCTCACACATGGACGTACACATATGCCTCCACAGCACCACCTAGGTGTGCGATTTCGTGCCCCTCGCCATGCATTCGCCTACGTGCACGAAACTTGGTGGGAGTGTGTAACATGCCCAGACGCACAAAAAAGTCTCTTGGTGCCCTGGGCTACAGTGAACCGTACAGCGTCAATTTTTGTCAAATTTGGACTTTCTGGCTTTTTCTGTCATTTCCAGGGGTCGCATTTAAACGAACTCCTCCTAGGGATTTCATCCGATGTGCTTGAAACTTGGCATGTGTGTTCTCAAGGGTTCTCAAAATCACAACTTTTTATCAGAGGGCGTGGCCGTGACCGTCAAAGTCGACACTGCTGATTTTTTCACAAAAAAACAAGACTCCCTTTACTTTTTTGCTAATGTTCGGGCAGAACTGTGCAACTATCATATACGTAGTCAGAGCTGTCTGAAACTTGTTATGTTTGTTAAGACCAATATTATGCACAATTCGGCTGCATAAGTAATGAGGGGGCGGGGCAAAAGCACTCTATAGCGCCCCCTTGAATTATTCTTTGGAACAGCCCCGCCACAGTTGTGGACACAGAATTATGAAACTCAGCTGAATTATAGAACAGGGCAGGACCTACAAAAAAGTCTCTTGTAGCAATGGACTACAATGAACACGAAGCGAGATATTCAGACATGAAACTTGGTAGGTGTGTTCATATAGACTTCCTGAGTAAAAGTTATCAAAATTATTCATTTTGGGGAAACTGTGTGGGCGTGGCACTCTATGAAAATCATAATTTTTGCTGTTCTGGGCTGGTTGACAAGGGGTCATGTTTGACCAAACTCCCCCTAGGAATTGTATCCGATTCACTTCAAACTTGGTTTGAAGTGAATTGGGTGTGGGTGTGGCACTCTATAAAAAATTCAAAGGAAGCACCTTCTTAGAGCTGTCTGAAACTTCTTGTGGTTATTAAGTCCAATATTATAAAGACCAATAATATGCACATTTTGACGTGCGCACATTTCGATGTGCGCACATGTGCGAGGGCCCGACCATCGCTGCTTGCAGCTTTAATTATGTTAGTGACAGTAAGCACAGCACTGAGGTAACACAAGTCCGAATTGAAGCTAGTGCCCAGCCCAGCCAAACAACTGGCAGGTTTAGTTTGACATTTCTTAGCAATATTCAAAATGGCATTCACAACAGCTCAGTGTTTAGTACATTTGTACAACCCCAACTACAAAAAAAATATATCTTGGCACTGAGTTGGGACAAACCAATAAAAGGCTGTAAAAGCGTTATGCTAAAGACAACAGAAGTACATTCCACAGCTAATTAGCTAACTAGTAAAATTATACAAGGGCATTTTAGAGAGGCAGTGTCACACATACACATAGGATGTGTAGGACATCCATTACACATTCATTACTAAACAATACTACATTTCAGGCACTGGATCATGAAATGAAGACCCAAATTTGCAACTTCATTTCACACAGGATATTTATTTCAGATGTCATGCAAAAGCATGTCCAGTGATCACATCCAAGTGATCTTTCAATAAATTTAGTGTGTTGTAGTGTATGTATGCTGGAATGACTTAACTAAATGAGGAGAGTCTGCAACTTTAGTATAGGGAACAAAAGAGGGTTAATAAGGGTCAAACTACTTGTGAATAAATATAAAGAAGACCCCACTTTAGAATAGGGATCATATTTTGAGTAAAAAATAATTAATTTATAGTTATTAGGGTAATATTACCACTTGTAGTTTTGCATTACATTCCACAAGAATAGACTATACTAATTCAGAGTGATGAAGGAAGAATTACTGTTCTTGTGCTACTGTCAGTTTACAAGGCTCCAATAACCCACTGGTTATTCATATCATTGTTCAGAAACAACAGTGCATGAATTTACAGTCAATGAGCGATAATTAGGAGTTAATATCAGGAAAAATCTTAATTCATGGCCTAATAGAGGTAGAATAAGGCTATGTAGAATAAGGTGTTAATACATGCTTAATAATTAATAATAAAGGGCTAGTATGCTACCATATTTTTCGGCCTATAAGGCACAATATGAGTTAACATGTCAATAAATGTCAATTTTCACACATAAGGTGCATCGGCTTATAAGGCACAGGTGCAATAAGCGAAACAAAACATGTGTCTGATAGGTCGAACTTTATTTAACTACAGTTACAATAGCTCTCAATGTTGTTCAGTTGTAGGCTAACACAAAAATACAAAACCATTGTTCGGCTGTAACACAAAAATACAAAACAATACACTCACTCATTAATGTTGAAATCTCTCGCAGCTGCTCTATTCCCGTGTTCTAATGCGTGACTGATAGCCTTTTGAGCCTTTAGAGTTTGAAATCCGCTTCGCAAGCATGTCTCTTAACAGGTGGCATTTTGGGGTCCTTATACACACACCACAATATTACCGGTATGTTGAAGCACAGGCTCCACATACCACATGTGTACCACATAAAATCGGTTCGAGGTTAGTAAACAGAACGTTTGGTTATCTAACATAACCTCAGTTCTTAGAATAATATGAGCGAGGTGTCTCGCTATGGGATGCAGCCTCCTGCAGCCCTGATAGAAGCATTTATCTCAATCCGCCAATCCTGATTGGCCGGTGAATGTGTTCATCCGCGCCGCACCCAGTAGTCCCATCTACTATATATAGTGTGCGCGGATAACATTCCCCTAATTCAATAAGCAAACCTCTTCTCACCGCCTAGCAAGAAGGGTCGTCTGGCGAGACAACTTGCTTATATTATTCTAAGAACTGAGGTTATGTTAGATAACCAAACGTTCTTCTTCATAATATTCACTCGGTGTCTCGCTATGGGATATGGTAGCTACCGTATTGCCAGACAGCTTATCGAACAAGTACCGGCCAGTGGGGAGAGTCCATGGGTTCCAGTTAGGACTCCAGGACCGCGCTTGCCACGCACGGCCCTGACACGTCAAGCATGTAGAACCGGACAAAGGACACTCCCCCCAGACACTCCCGGGCACACCAAAGGGTGTTGGCCCGCTGTTTTGTCCCCAAATCCTATATAGCAGGCTGCTATAGCCGCCAGATAAACCTTAACCGTGGAAAAGGCTTTTCCTTTATCAATCAGGTCCTGCAAAAACGACAGTATCGCTGGTACAGAACACTGAAAAGCGATGTGGCCTCGTTCGAGACACCACCGCTCAAACACTGCCCACTTAGAGTCGTACAGAGACCTAGTGGATGGAGCTCTGGCGTTTTGTATAGTGTTAACCACACTCTGCGGAAACCCAGCAGTGGTCAAATTGAGCCACTCACGGGCCAGGCCCACAGTTGCAGTCGCTCCGGGTGCGGGTGGAACACCGTCCCCACCGCCCTACGAGAGCAAGTCCCTGCGCACCGGCAGCTGCCAGTGTGAAGCTATCAGGAGCCTCACCCTGGCGAGAGTGGGGGGTATCAAGGCCAGTGCACCTGCATTCAGGGTCCCCGGGACGTGAGTCGCCCTCAGGGAAAGAAAGTGCAGACTGCTCCAAAGGATCAGTTTGCGTGCCAGAGTGTGCAACACACGAGAGCGCAACCCCCCTTGACAGTTTATATACGCTACTGTCGTTGTGTTGTCCGTCCTCACCAGGACCTGGTGGCCCGAGAGGAATGGAAGGAAGTGTTTCAGAGACAGAAACACAGCTGAGAGCTCGAGAAAGTTTATATGAAGACGTTGGGGAGCCTGGCTCCAGCGTCCTCTCACAGACCTGCCCTCGCAAATGCCACCCCAGCCGGATAGGCTGGCGTCCGTGGTGACCACCTTTCTGGACGAGACAGTGCCCATGGACACCCCCTGAGTCAGGAAAGATGGGTGGCGCAGAGCCGTCACCAGTCTGCTGTGACCGTTATCCGCACGGGATCCAGCCTGAGCGAAGATATTGTCTGTGAGGGGGGTAAATGGGAATGTGGAAATATGCGTCTTTCAGATCCACGTACGAAAACCAATCGTTCGGTCTTACTAGACGGTCTTACTAGACACAGCAGTGCTGCATGTGTCAGCATCCTGACATTGTATTTCCGCAGAAATTTGTTCAGGGCCCGCAGGTCCAGAATAAGAGTAAAAAACCTGACAGACTCTGTTCGGGAGATACGACAGAAATGGCTCTTTTTTCTAACAGAGATTTCCTCCTGTAAGATTCGAGCTAATTCTCCCTGTGCTCATGACTGTATTACGCCGGAGAAACCGGGAGGGACAGCGGCAAATTGGAGCCTGTCTCCCCAAGAAATCATGCGTAACACCCACGGTGAAGCTGGGGTTGCGGTGCTGTGGCGCCCCCTTGCGGTAGAACGGGGAAATAACCCCTAGAGGAGCAGGAGCGGCGGGGCCTGTGGCTCTGCTCCCCAGGGATGGAGATGCCCATCTCGGGGGCAGAGCCGCAGAGGGCTTGGTGGCCACACTGATTATAGACAGGGTATTTTTGTTCATTTTGGGTTTTTTTTTGCTATCTGCACCCTCGGCTTGTGGCCTGGCTGTGACAGATTTCTTTTTATTTTCACACGTTTGGGGACATGTGTGTATGTGTGTGCTTGCGGACATTTTGCTGGGGACGCAACAGCCTCCGAGGCGATATCTCTCCTCCCGCAGACCCGGCACTGGGGTGGGCAGCGGCGGCGTGGGACGCACAAGAAAAAGCCAGAACGGTGGGCCTGCATAACGGGGAATGGCAGGACGCTCCACCCGAAGAGAGGAAGGCTGTCAGGTCGCTCTCTTCTTCTTCCTCACCTGGGGGACTGAGAATCAGAATCAGAATCAGAATATCTTTATTGTCATTGTCACTTGTACAATGAAATTAAAAGTGCCAACCAGTCAATGCAGAGATTTCACCAAGTGCAAAATTAACAGAGTGCAATAAATTACATAAACAACAACAACAACAACATCAACAACAACAACATCATCATGTAGAACAGATTATGGTGTGAGTGATTGTCAGCGTGCCTTAGTTTTAGCAGCGTTTAAACAGGTGATTGCAGTGGGGTAGAAACTGTGCATGAATCTATTTGTCCGTGTCCTGATTGATCTGTACCGCTTCCCTGATGGCAATAGTTCAGGCCGCGGCGGCCGGCGGCGGCGGCGGGACTGCGGTCGAGGCAGGAGATTTTCTGTGACAGCCGGCTCCGGGCTCTCTCCTTGGAGGGAGCGGCGGGCCGAGCTGCTGCGGCCGCTGCGGCATCTTGAAATGCGGCGGCTGAGAGGCAGCTTGAGCAAATGATTTGCGCTGCACTGGAGGTGATGGTGTGGGAGCTTTTCAAGGGGGGGCAAAGTTTCAGGGCTTCGTTGTCCTTCTTCTTTGCCTCACATTGCTGCTGCATCGTGGCTAATGCAGAGCCGAAGACACCCTCCGGGACAATTGACATATCTAGTATGTCATCCCACTTAGTTAGCAGGGCTGAGCCATCTCGTTCGCTCCTGAATGACGAGGGTCGCCATCACCCTGCCCGTGGCCTGGACTGAGACGCGCTGTATGCGGAGGGACAAATCGGCGATGACCGCCATTTCCTCCCACACGTCGGGGTCCTGCTCGTCAGTGGATGCCCCAAACAGCTCTGCCTGATAGGCAGTGAGGATGGAGAGAGCACTGAGAGCTCTGGCCGAAAGGGCGGCTGCCTTATACGCCCTCTCGGCCAGTGCAGACTGGAACCGCTCGGGCTTGGTTGGCAGCGTCGGAAGCCTGGAGGAGGCCACAGATAGCTGGCTCGTGCTGCCCGGGCAGAGTTGCGCAGCTACGGGGGGCTTCCACCGGAGGCATCAAGAGGAGACCCTGGGCTTCCATTGCCTCGCAGTCGAGGGATGCTGCGCCCGGGATGGGGCTCCTGTTGCTGTACGGCCAGTTATTCCAAGTTTTGGACAGCTCGGCCAGCAACTCGGGTAAGACGGGAAGTAGCTGTTTTACCGCACTACGAGCCAGGGGGAGCCGCTTGCCTTCGTAGCGGGACCCGGTGGGCTCCGATACTGCAACCAGCCAGGGGACCTCCAGCTTCTGTGCCGCACGTTTGCACGTGCTGAGCAGGTCCACATGGAGGGAGGGAGCTGGAGAGCTCACCCCGCCTTCCTCCCTGTTGGTAGACTCGGACAGCTTCGGCTTTACAGCCAGGGCTGGGGCCACGAAGGTGTCGTCTTCCTCCTCGTCCTCTGATATGAAGAACGAGGCGTCATCGTCATCCTCTGTGAGGCCAATTTCCAGCACGTCTTCCTCGGGAAACGGGGGAGCTCGGAGCTGCTCGCATTGGGCGACCCAGTCGTAGCCAGTCTCCGGAACTTCCCCGGCCATGACCTCGTCTTCCTCCGCGGCTGTGCCTAGGTCAGCGGTGGGGAGAAACGGGTTATGGTCCGCGTCGGGAAACGGGGAGCTCGGAGCTGCTCGCACTGGGCGACCCAGTCGCAGCCAGTCTCCGGAACTTCCCCGGCCATGACCTCGTCTTCCTCCGCGGCTGCGCCTAGGTCAGCAGCGGGGAGAAACGGGTCACGGTCCGCGAGGCTAGCTTGGTGGGCTAGCCTGCGTCTGAGGCTCTTGACCGTGAACACTTTGCAGTGTCCACAGGACCTGGGAATTTCGAGGGCTAACCTGGCGTGGTCAACCCCCAAGCAGGTACTGCACACCGGGTGGGTGTCCCTCCCTGAAATTTTATTCCCGCAGCAACAGAGCCGAGAGTCTCCTCTGGTGTGAGGATTTTTAGTGGTCTCCATTTCGTCAACAAGCTGGAGTGCTACATTACATTACATTACATTACATTGCATTTAGCAGACGCTTTTATCTAAAGCGACTTACAGAGGAGGACATAAGCTGAGAAAGGTGTAAAGGAGCACAGAATAGTTGTTAGTTTTGTTAGGCAGGGAAGCATTCTTGAAACAGAAAGGTTTTTAGAAGTTTTTTAAAGGTCGAAAGGGATGTTGCTGTTCTTGTAGCCGTTGGTAGGTCATTCCACCATTTGGGGACGACCACAGAGAACAATTTAGAGTGACCTCGCTTTGCGAGAGGCGAGGGTACGACTAGACGGTTTGTATGAGCGGAGCGTAACGCCCTGGAAGAACTAGAATTAATACATAATGTGCACTGGATTATAAGGTGCACTGTTGATTTTTGAGAAAATTAAATGATTTTAAATGTGCCTTATAGCCCGAAAAATATGGTACTTATATACGTATTAGTAAGCACCTAGTTAATGGCGAATATGTACACTGTCACAACCCGGCTCTAAAGCTATGACAAACACAAAGGGAGACGTGGGTTGAAGGCTAACATTAAAGTCATGTATTGTAAAGAACTCAACAACACAAACAACTTTTACCAAACACAAACCAAAAAACAATGGGGTGTGTTAAACAGTGGTGAAGGTGCATGTATGCATGAGTGAAAATGTGTTGATGCTTCTTTTTCATTTAAGTGTTGTTTCAGTGTTGAATGCACTGTTCATGAACCACTCGAACTGTCTCTTTTTATATTTACTCACCAGGGCTTTGGTAAATAGGATGAATGAAGAACGACTCATTCAGAAATACAGAACTCAATAGCTCACTGTTTCAGAATTATATGGCAGTAAAGCACATTGTCTACCAACAGTGGCTATGTACATTTTTGAGGGGGGAAAAATCACTCATTACTGATGGTAATGTTGATGGCGGCAGTCCAGTCCACGGAGTACACAATATCACATTAACCTACTCTGCAGAGAAACTGCACCACCCTGTATCCTGCTCTGCCGGATCCTGGTTTCATTTATTACGTCGACAGCACTGGGGATAAAGGATTTCTTGTAGATATTTCAGTTAGCCATTGGTAATCTATAATGTCCCCCTGAAGGTAAAAGTTCAGGTTCACTTTACAGTGGGCGAGAAGGGTCATTAATAATTCTGTCAGCTTTACTTCTTAGGAGTTCATTATACACACTACTCAGCCTTTATGTGGTTTCTCTAAGAGTTTGGAGGCCATGTTGGCTATTTTCTGCAGCCTTTTTGTGAAGTGAAGTGTGTCAAGCCAAGTTGTGAACATTTTCTAAACATGTGATCATACCCAAAATACTTTGCAGTGGACGTGCCTTTGCTAGATGTATATTTCCTGAAAACTACAAGCTAACTGAGTTTTAGCCTGTACTAGTTTTTTACTTTATTAATTATTTAATTTATGCTGCCTGTAGGACACAAGCAGCCCATGCTTATCAATCACCTTTCTTGTGGTCACGATGTAGTATATTTGTAGCATTTGTATGCAGGTCTTGAATATGTTAAAGTGCATCGTGTTAACAGTCCACACTGTGAATATATGATGTGTTGGTGCTTTACAGTACCCCTGTGTTTGTTCCTGGATGTCCTCAGGCTATTTCTCTCTTTTCCCTCCTTGTTGTGTTGAGGCCAGCTGACATTACAGGGAAATGACACAGTGACACAACAATCCATTTTTGTTTTGTCTGAAAGTTGAAGTAATTGGCTGCTGCTACATTAAAAACACTCCTGACAATTTTAAAGGATTATTTTCTTGCTGTAGGTTTACACATACAGTTCTTTACTCTGTCTAGATAATGAGAAATGCTACAGAAATAAACAGTAAGTTTGCTCTGTGTGTCTTCCTCCACCAGGGATGATCTACACCACAGATATGTTGGACCGTGAGACTAAGGATTCCTATTGGCTAACAGTGTATGCCAGTGACCACGGCGTTGTTCCCCAGTTTGCCACCATCGAGGTGTTTATCCAGGTGGAGGATGTTAACGACAACGCCCCACTGACCTCAGAGCCCCTGTACCGGCCCTCAGTGCCCGAGAACTCTCCACGAGATGTTTCAGTGATCCAGATCCAAGCACAGGATCCTGACGCCACACCGCCCACCACTGCTGACAGGCTCAGCTACCGTATCATCAGTGGAAACCCACAGAACTTCTTCACCATCAACACCCGCACTGGTGAGTTATCGCAGACTGAAAACACTAAATAATGTAAAAGTATGAATAGACAAATAAACTAGATACTATTTGAGTGTCCTACCCCCAAATTCCACCTGGAACAGCTGCAAAGCTTTCTGGCTGCTCTGTGGCCAGCAAGACTGATCAAAATCACAAAACAGCATCACAGCCACAATGTCACAGAGTTGCGTCCATCTCTAGCCATCTAAAAAACTAAGCATGAATGCCTCCAAGAAGCATTCAACAGATTGAAATCAGATTAATATTCATGCCTTCTATGATGTCAGATGTTGAAAAGGTATAAAGGCATCCTTCTCTTCAAGATGCAGATGTGTTCTCTACTCCTCCCGTAGTCTAAATGCAGCCTGAGGAAATCCATCACTTGCTTGCTCCATGCTCAGAATAACAAGTAAAGCAAAGTTACACTCATATAGACTGTTGTTCTCTCTCTCGTTAAAGCAGAAAAAATTACTCCAGCTGTTTACATGTAATCAAATAGAAGCTGACTGAGCAGTTGGAGTGTCTATCTGATCCCTGATCAGTTCAACCTTCGAATGATCAGTGTGGATGACAAAGCAATGTGAGTTAGAGCCTGAAGACACCGATGCTTGTGTCTTCCTTGTTGTACATTTATGTTAATAAAGCTAATGATAGCCTGTCAATGAAATGGCTCAATCCCTGCAAAACTAAAGTTGCCATTAACAACGAGGTGAGGGTTAGGGTATCCGGCAATGTGTATCATGTAGGCTGCTAGCTCAGGAGTTGTTGATGTTTCCTATAAAAGAGGGGATTTTGAACAGTAACACCCAGACAAAAGGAAGAGTCGCCCAGTTGAATTGGAAAACTGTTGGAAAACTGTTGAAATTCCATCAGAACAGAACTTCTTGTTTGTTTTGGTACAAGGAGTGAACATTCATCAATCAAAGTTTGTCTTGGTAATTTACAGTGAAATAGGTGAAACAAGCAGAAGAAAAGAAAAAAGGTAAATGTGAAAATGGATGGAGAGATGATAGATGGAGAGAGGATAAATGGAGAGACTTCATTAGAGCTGTTTTCTGCTCTAAAACCTGATGAATGTGATTCTTAAATAATGGCATGAATTTGTTGTTTGTTGTTGGGGTGGCTGTGGGTCGGAGGTAGTCAGATGATCGGATGATCAACCCAGTCTGCGTGTCAAAGTGTCCTTGGGTAAGATACTGAACCCCAAATTGCTCCTGAAGGCTGTGCCATCAGTGTGTGAATGTGTATGAATGCTTAGCTCCTCAAACTGATAAGCAGTTGGCACTTTGCATGGCAGCCAATCCCATCAGTGTATGAATGTGCATGAATAGGTGAATGAGATACGTACTGTAAAGAGCTTTGAGTGGTCGGAAGACTAGAAACGAGATTTATAAGTACAGTCCATTTACCATTTGTTTGCTTGCTGTTTGTATACAGTTTCCTTTTAATTATATAGAATATACAATTATAATTACTGACTGCAGTCATATGTCCTAAATCCAATCATAAATCACAATCAAGTTTACAATAATTCCGATATTGTTGTTGTGAAGCCTTTTTTACATTTGGATATAAACATTTTTCTTCCAGTTTTTTGGGTTTCATGGCATTTTCTTGTTACTGACGTTCAGGGTGGTGATAACACTAGTGTACATCTAATTAGAGCTACTTGGAACTAGTGTTGAGTGACATGTGGAAATGAATAACAGCATCTGTATAGGATAGAGAGTGAAGAACACCTCCATCTGCACATTGCCTCACACTTGCTGCAGAGGTGTAATTGACTCCTGCTATATTTATCTTTTCTTTAGTCAAGATCCTTTTTCTTTTGATTTGATAATATACCACCCACGTGTCTCATGTTACTTTTCTTCTGCCCTTATAAAAGAGATTCTTCTGCTTTGCCTTTTTGTATTGTCATCTTTCATCTCCTCATGTTCTCTTTTATCCGATCACATTCTAACTTTCTCCTGTTTTCTCTTCATAGCTGTATTGTTAGCCACGTGTCTGTCTCCCTCTGGCTTGATGGTGGATGTTGAATATTTGATTTTATCATTATCAAACATTGATGAGGGACTGCAGATCATCCATAAGCCTCTAGCACTGTTCCTCTCTCATTTACACATTTTTGTTGTTTGTTTCCCCCCTGCCATCTGCCTGAGTGTCTCTTTCACCGTGTGTCTAAGAATTTTCTCATCACTTTTTCTCTTATTCTAACATGGATTCTCTTTCTGTAGCAGCACAGTGACCCTCAATGCCTGAAGCACAACACAGTCCATTTGGACGTTATGTTGTAACTACAGTAGTCATTGGCAGACTGTAGCTGTGAAGCTACTCTTATCTTGTTTGACTGAGGCTTTTTTAAATTTCAACCTGCAGTGCAGAATGTTTGTCTTCCGCTTCTGGCAGAGAAATTACACAACACAGTGACGTCCATAGTCACCCATATTCCTAGTTGCTGCACACTGAGGTTGCTCTGGCAAAACAGTTATTGCTGGTTGACATTGCTCCCAGGATGCCAGCATGACACCAGATTTCAAAGCTCTGGTGTACTGTGAAATACAGCTGTCAGTGATAGGCTTTGGCAGTATTGTGGGAAGGGCATGAATGTAATGGACATACATGTTACTGTGTCAGTGCAGCTACGCTTTATTTTAACCAATGCAGCTGTCTACGAACACTGTAAGGTCCTGTGCTTCCTACTTTCTGCTAAAAGAATGCAGTAGTTGCCTTGAGTCTTGAGGAGTTGTGTCATTTACTTAGTAACAAACTAAAATTGTACATTCACTGCTAGAATCGTTAATTTACTACTAACCTTCCTCTGCTCCTATCTCCATCACCTGCCTGGTCTGAGGAGAAACTTTATGCAAGCCACACACAGACATGAAATAAACAAAGCCAGGACATATCAGGGAGGGTACGTCCATGAATCCACGTGGAGCCTCAGCTTCAGTGACATTTCAGAGTGACTGTGGAGAAGTTTGACTGATCTCATCATCTGATTGGTGAACCCCCTATCCTCACCCACTCATTAAGGGGCTTTTACTCTTGACAAGCATTATTTTTAGTTTTGCCTCTCCTTGATTATAGTGACTCATTACTGTATGAAAACCTGTCACCCAGATTTTCTCACCTGGAGTGTCACTTCAACCCACTGAAATCTTTCTTTCATATTATTAATGAATCATTCAAATTCACTGTCACTAAATTTCTCTTTTCACATTTTTTCTGTGCTGGTTGAAGACCCGAGAGAGAAAATAGAATGTCATTACTGTCAATCTATGGTAGATCATCATTCCAGATATCTTGTCAATCTCACAACAATAAAGCTCTTTGTTTACAGTTAACACACTGTCACTGTCTAAGTCATTTTGTTTGCTGTTCTATGATGATATGATATGATATGATATGATATGATATGATATGATATGATATGTGGGTTGACTTCTTGACTTCACTCTCTCTCTCTCTCTCTCTCTCTCTCTCTCTCTCTCTCTCTCTCTCTCTCTCTCTGTGTTTGTGTGTGTGTGTGTGTGTGCGTGTGTGTTTAATTAATTCAGGTAATTAATTTTCATGGTTCCCTGATCTGCTGTTTCTTTCAGTCAGAAGACAATCCAGCACACACACGGCTGGATTAACCTGTTGGGTTATGGAACACCACCACCTCCTGTCCCGTGTGTACTGTGTACTGTAATATTCACTCTCAGTTGAAGCAGTGTTTACATAGTTTCTATTTAGACCAGGGGTGGGCAAACTTTTTGACTTGTGGGCCACATTGGGTTCTAAAATTTGACAGAGGGGCCGGGCCCACGAAGGCTTGAAAAATAGGTTTCAACAATGAGTGTCATTCTTTAAACACAATCTTTGTGTTTGTTATTAATATCTTTTTAAAACACATTTTAACATATTTGTGTGTTTTTAAACATATTTAAATATATTAAAATACATTTTTGTTAAAAAAAATCTTCACTTTTCAACTTCACATAATTTAACTTTTCAGCTGATTTTTTTAAACACGTTCATCATCAGACGTTTGCAGGCTGAGTCGCCCCAAAAGCTATCGCACCTTATTGGCAGGACCCAAGCCTGGCCCCATCTCTGCCATACTAATAATGAACATGTCTTTACCAGTGTGGTCATTTTTCATAGTGGCAGAAGAAAACAACAGCATTGCTGTTTGCAAAAGTTGTTCAGCGACGATTCTGAGAGGAGGAAAGAAGACTTCGAGTTTTAATACAACTCGATGTTTGAAACAAGCGGTATTAAAAGAATATGAAGCAGCTGCGGTGCTACTAAAGCTAAAACAACGCAGAGTGTGGATGATTGACACCTGTCACCTGTCGACCAATCAGAGGCGAATCGATTAGTAACGCCCACATTCACCTTTGACCAACCAATGACGATTCAGAATGAAGTAAACCCAAAGGTGGTATATCGCACCAAGAGGTCTCACTTCACTGTCAAAGCCTCTTTGTCTTTATAACAACCAGGTACTTCGTGACTGATTCAAACTAAAGCAGAGACAGAGCAGGAGACATTAGCAGCGTGCGCTCGCTGAGTTTTCATCGCACAGTGATGGGACACATATCTTATTTAAGATTTTTTTTTTTTTTTGGATGTAGATAAGTTCGGCGGGCCGTATTGCAACGCCTAACGGGCCGTATACGGCCCGCGGGCCGTAGTTTTCCCATGTCTGATTTAGACACTGCTGACAGAGTCCTGAGGGGTCTGAACAAGAAACGTTTGTGGTTGAGACCAATTTTCCAATAATCAAACATCCAAAAATAAATCTTGGCCCCTGGGGGTCTGGGCCATTTTGGCAGTTGCCCTCTTAGGCCCTGTATTTGGACATAAGCATTTCAGTTATTAATAAACCAAAACTGCCGGTAAAGAGTTAAGATCAGGCCTATGAGGTACTCTGTAAGCACTGATGTGTGTGTTAAAAATAAACTTAATTATGATTATTTAAATAGTTTTTTTACCATGATGTACTGTACCTGCTCTGTTCTTTTCTGTTCTTGTTCAAGTGATTGCTCTAATTATTGTGATTCCTTCTAATTAGTAACCAGGACTCCAGTTAGTGTTATTACATATGCACTGCAGCTGCTGAGACTTAACATCAATACATCCATTTGTAACTTACACACTCATAACATGCAATGATGAAACATGTCGTTGTGTGATTGTGTAAAGTAATGTAATTGGTCTTTGTGGCTGGCAGGTATTTCACACAGACAGTGTGTGGTCATAGGAATGAACTCTGAATATACTGAAATGTTGTAATCTTGTGTGTGTGTGTGTGTGTGTGTGTGTGTGTGTGTGTGTGTGTGTGTGTGTGTGTGTGTGTGTGTGTGTGTGTGTTAAGTTGTTTTTGTCTGTGTACATTGTCATGCTCTGATAACAGCTGGTTACTTACAGAGAGACACTGTGTGTGTTGAGTAGTTCACTTGTTGATGTGATCACATTGTCGGCCTTGTTAAAGCTAATAAATCGGTACTAACAGATGCAGGAATGCAAGTCAGCTGCTCCTGGCTTGTTAAGCATGTCAGTCTGTCCGGCTAATGTAGCATGAAAGCCAACAGTCATTTTCTCATTAATCAATAGCATTTTTCTCTAATTGTTGAGCTTGTATTTCTGACTGGAACAGTCCAAAGCTAAGTGGTAAGCATCGATGCTGTCACTTTTCATCATTATTATTAACATGTTGGACCCTGGCTCTGATGTTTGGGGTCAAACCTTTAGAGGACAGCACAGCACCGCCAATTCACACATGTGAACAGAAGACAACAGAAGTTTCTAAAAACACCACACGTTTCTGGGATTACATACTACACTACCAAATTGTTGAGCAGAATCCTAACATCCCTAATGCCTTCCCAGTGGAATGGCTTATCTGTTTGTCTAGAGGTTTTACAGGAGGAACCTTCCAGGGCTATCCAGTGCTATGGGGGCTTCCTTCCGTCCAAGCCACAAGACAGCAGACAAAAAAATGGTGTCAAGAAGTTTGCAGAAATCATAAAATGGAGAGTGTCCAATTTGGTAAAGGTTGATCCTCTGTGAATAAAAGATAAGACAGAGAGGATCTAAATATAATAAACTGTAAGAGTACAAATACTGTACACAACAAACATGTACAGTGCTCAATTCTCAGTTTATCTGTATGTCTCATTTCTCCAGCAAAAAGACAGCAGGATGTGCTTATCTTCATTCTTTGTGTGTTTGGTTAATGGTCAGTAGGATTTGATTTGGGATCCTGATTGATTGAGTGATTGATTTCTTGACCACTGAGATTTGTGTATGTTAATATCTTTTTAAAACACATTTTAACAAATTTGTGTGTTTTTAAACATATTAAATATATTTAAATACATTTTTGTTAAAAAAAATCTTCACTTTTCAACTTCACATAATTTAACTTTTCAGCTGATTTTTTTAAACATGTTCATCATCAGACGTTTGCAGGCCGAGTCGCCCCAAAAGCGATCGCACCTTATTGGCAGGACCCAAGCCTGGCCCCGTCTCTGCCATAATAATAATGAACATGCCTTCACCAGTGTGGTCATTTTTCATAGTGGCAGAAGAAAACAACAGCATTGCTGTTTGCAAAAGTTGTTCAGTGACGATTCTGAGAGGAGGAAAGAAGACTTCGAGTTTTAATACAACTCGATGTTTGAAACAAGCGGTATTAAAAGAATATGAAGCAGCTGCGGTGCTACTAAAGCTAAAACAACGCAGAGTGTGGATGATTGACACCTGTCGACCAATCAGAGTCAGGAGAATCAATTAGTACCGCCCACATTCACCTTTGACCAACCAATGACGATCCAGAATGAAGTAAACCCAAAGGTGGTATTTCGCACCAAGAGGTCTCACTTCACTGTCAAAGCCTCTTTGTCTTTATAACAACCAGGCACTTCGTAACTGATTCAAACTAAAGCAGAGACAGAGCAGGAGACATTAGCAGCATGCGCTCGCCGAGTTCTCATCGTACAGTGATGGGACACATATCTTATATATTTTTATTTTTGGATGTAGATAAGTTCGGCGGGCCGTATACGGCCCGCGGGCCGTAGTTTACCCATGTCTGGACTAAACCAACACTGACCTCTGCTCTCTGATGCAGAGCAGAGGAGGACTGACAGCTTAGCATGTATTGCTACTCAGGAGATTTGAAGTCTTTTTGTTGTTTTTTACCTTCATTGCTTTGTGTTGTATTCCATTCATCCATGTCTGCTGTTTATTGGAGTCTCAGTGACAGTAGACAGAGTGAAGTCTAGATGCTAACCCTAGATTTACAAACTCTCATATCCGCACTTGACACAGCACTGTGTCCTTGACTCTGCAATGGCAGATATAAAGAGGGCTGCTTCAAAATATCCTTGTCTAAATATATCATATCATCAATACATTATATTAATCACCACATCTCTGTCTCTTTCTCTTGCTTCAGTGTAATATAAACAGGGCAGCCATTGTGTCTGACACTCACAACTAATAAACATGTCACTTAGCTCATTTGACATACTATCAGTGTTTTTACGTGTGTATGCTTAGTCTCTGTTCTAATTTATCTTTCTTTTGTTTTCTGTCTCAGGTCTGATCACCACAACGCCCAGGAAACTGGACCGCGAACAGCAAACAGAACATGTTTTAGAGGTAAGGATATAGTCTGTGTTTGTGCGTGTGATGTGCAGTGTTTGTGTAAAGTAATGATTTTGACACATAGCAGGTAATAGAGGACAACGATTGAGAACGTCATTGTGCCATGGGCAGCAGCAGGTAGATGGGACACAGCTCTGACTCTCAATTAATCTTTGCTCTGAAGGTGAATCACACTAAGATAAATCACTGGAAGAAATAAAAGAATATTTAGGACATGCAGGCTGATGTGGATATGTGCCAGCACAAAATTCATCAAGGTCAGTTGTGTCATATTGAGGCTGGGTATCTAACACATTTCTTTGTACAAACCAAATTTGCCATGTGCTGGCACACAGGTATGCGCCCCCTGGCAGGACCATTGATCTTGAGGAATACTCTTATCACTGACAATAAAACCATTTCACAACCAGAAAGGGTGAGGGCTCTATCCAGAACCAGAAAAGCTGCCTTTCAGGTAAAAAGCATAAAAGTAAAGACTGGAAGCTGTTTTCATGGAGGCAAAGCAAAGGCATCAGTAGAGGCCTCAACACTAACACCAAGGACTTGTGGCAGGTGATCCAGACCATCACAGGCTACAGAAGCCGAGTGCCTCCAACATGTGTGAGGACACGTTAACAGATGAGCTGAACACCTTGTGTGCTCACTTTGATCTCAGCTGTCAAGCCTTCCCCACCTCCAGAGGACCTGCCACTGTCAGTATCCATGGGAGATGTGAGAATAACTGTTGTGAGAGTGTGAGTAAAGCTGCTGGGTCTGATAACATCTCTGCCAATGTACTAAGAACATGTGCCAACAAGCTAGCTGACATAGTTAACCATTTGGATGAAATACTCTAAAGAACTGGATCTCCAGCACATCCAAAACATCCTAACCAGCCTGGACCCTCACTAGTTAGAATTCTGAGGCTATGGATCCACTGAGGATGCCATCTCTACTGCCCTGGAGGAAATAACAACACCTACATCAGAGCTGACAGTTGTCACAGTGGTCACAGCTCCTCCACTTTAGTTTTGAAAATCAGAGCCCCACATGACTGTGTGTTCAACTCCTTCTTACTCACACTCTACACCCATGACTGCAACCTCCAACATAGAGAGAACTCTTCACCAACATTCATATTGGGAGGAAATCAACAATGTTGCAGGTTGGGCAGAGAATGAGCCAATGCTGAACACTAAGAGGCAAAGACACAGTTCTGTGTATCACACATCTCCACTCTGGTTAAGAGAGGAACCTGAAGAGAGAAATATTCCCATGCTAGCAAGATGGAAACATTATGAACTGGCCTGGGATGTACATGGCCCAAGGCAGGAGGGTTCTGCAATGTGAGATAGAAACATCATTGGTAGCTATCAATAGAGGACTAGTGTATTGCTAAGGTGATGTGCCATACCTGCACAGAGCCCAAAGGACCCTAAAAGACACCCCATACACAGTCTATTCACACTGCTGCTGTACCACCAGACTATAGAGCAGCTTCCTCAGGCTGAGACTCCTCAATTCATCCTCCACACTCCACCATAAAATGTGTTTCTTGTAAAGGGACAATGACTTGCATTTTACGGTGCAATCCTTTGTTGCAGAAGGACAAACTGAATCTTGAACCTTGACGAGAGTAAGGAAACTAGGACATGAACCTAATTTGAACATGAGTTCAGATTATTTTGTATAAAAAAATAAATTGTGTTTATTTAAACTTAAAGCAAGGTATCAAAACGTATTTGTTATATGCCAAAACTCAACAACCACAATTTCAAAATGGCACCCAGCCGTACTTGCATGACAGAGGACTCGTGCATTGTAATGGTGCATTTACACTCCTTTCTCAGGAGATGAATGGAGCACGGCTGACAATGTCCAGCGGCTGCCAGGATTTAGATGAGGACAAATCGGCTCTCTTATCCTCCACACACACTCACACACACACACACACACACACACACACACACACACACACACACACACACACGGCTCTTCAGTGTCCTCAGTGAGGTTTGCATTAGTTTGGTAATAGAGCCAGTCTGAAGATACATTGGTCTCTATTAGATAATAATGTGATCCTGTCTCTAGTCTGCTCTACCCTGATTGGAGATCAGGCCAGTGCCTTGTGCGGCAGCACCAATATGTCCTTCCTTTATTTGTTGGTGTGTGTAAAGCACACAGTGCACAGTCCATCTAACATTTACTCTGAGGTGTTACACAAACATCACATTATATTATATTTGACTGACTCATGAACTGATGTGATACAGATACTGGGATGGCTGTGCCTCGGGTGATAGAACAGGTTGTCTAGTAATCGGAAGGTCAGTTCAATTCCTGGATGCCTCTGTCAAGGGGGGCAATTTTTCACTTTTTTTTTTAACTGTGTTCACTTTTATTGAGTGAAGAGGGCATAACATTTTTTTTAAATATTTCATTTAATACACACACTTTGTGCTGAGAGCTCTTATAGAACTCTCTGTATTTATCCTACTCTTCTTCCTCCTCTCTCTTATTTTCTATTCTTATTTATTATTCCATATTACGTTCTCTCCATCTCCCCTCACGTCATAAAGTCTGCTTGCCTGCCTGTTTAGAGATAACTCTTTCTTCATGATCACTGCAGGTCCTCATGTCTGGCATTTTCTAAAATGGCATATGGTATCATTAAATCAAGTCAGCCATGAGCACAGGGGAAATGAACTGCTGCTGCATTGTAAATCATGGGCAAGCTGAAAGTGATCGCACTTTGAGAAAAAATCATATAAATGTAGGACAACAGAGAAAAGCCTGTCTCATGGTGATCACCTTCTTTATCATTATAGAAGTACATTATTCTCGTTATCAACTTGTAGGAGCCATTTACTAGGAGTGGGAATTAATAAGATTTTATTGATGTAAATTATGAATTTGTCCGTTTAATTCTGTAATCATGGTTCTTCATCATAATATTCACTTGGCGTCTCGCTATGGGATGCAGCCTCCTGCAGCCCTGATAGAAGCATCTATCTCAATCCGCCAATCCTGATTGGCCGGTGAATGTGTTCATCCGCGCCGCACCCAGTAGTCCCATCTACTATATATAGTGTGCACGGATAACATTCCCCTAATTCAAAACCTCTTCTCACCTGAGAATTTATCTCACGTCAGAGCTTTTCGCTAGCTTAACTGTTCACCAGAAGGATCTTTGCTAGCATCCGTCACTGGACGCTAGTGTTGTGCTCTGGCTTCTGTCTTGTCCATTCATACCAGACCGGACCGGTAGGTATTCTTTTTTGACCCCTCCACTAGCGGAATTCCTCTCGGCTCCCCTCCACAGACGCTCGAGTTGGTCGACCTAAGTTAGCACACCAGATTCCCCTTCGACCCCACGCTAGCACACCAGCTGGCCACAACCCTTTTCTCCACTGGCACTCCAGCTTGTTGGCGAAATGGAGACCACTAAGAATCCTCACACCAGAGGAGACTCTCGGCTCTGTTGCTGCGGGAACAAAATTTCAGGGAGAGACACCCACCCGGTGTGCAGTACCTGCCTGGGGGTTGACCACGCCAGGTTAGCCCTTGAAATTCCCGGGTCCTGTGGACACTGCAAAGTGTTCACGGTCAAGAGCCTCAGATGCAGGCTAGCCCACCAAGCTAGCCTCGCGGACCGTGACCCATTTCTCCCCACCGCTGACCAAGGCGCAGCCGCGGAGGAAGACGAGGTCATGGCCGGGGAAGTTCCGGAGACTGGCTACGACTGGGCCGCCCGGTTTGAGCAGCTCCGAGCTCCCCCATTTCCCGAGGAAGACGTGCTGGAAATTGGCCTCACAGAGGATGACGATGACGCCTCGTTCCTCATATCAGAGGGCAAGGAGGAAGACGACACCTTCGTGGCTCCAGCCCTGGCTGAAAAGCCAAAGCTGCCCGAGTCTACCAACAGGGAGGAAGGCGGGGTGAGCTCTCCATCTACCTCCCTCCATGTGGACCTGCTCAGCACGTGTAAACGTGCGGCAGAGAAGCTGGAGGTCCCCTGGCCGGTTGCAGTAGCGGAGCCCACCCGGTCCCGCTACGAAGGCAAGCAGCTCCCCCTGGCCTGTAGTGCGGTAAAACAGCTTCTTCCTGTCTTCCCTGAGTTGCTGGCCGAGCTGTCCAAACTTGGAATAACTGCCCGGACAGCAACAGGAGCCCCATCCCGGGCGCAGCATCCCTCGACTGCGTTGGAAGCCCGGGGACTCCTCTCGATGCCTCCGGTGAAAGCCCCTCGTAGCTGCGCATCTCTGCCCGGGCAGCACGAGCCAGCTATCTGTGGCCTCCTCCAGGCGTCAGACGCTGCCAACCAAGCCCGAGCGGTTCCAGTCTGCACCAGCCGAGAGGTCGTATAAGGCAGCCGCCCTCTCGGCCAGGGCTCTGAGTGCTCTCTCCATCCTCACTGCCTATCAGGTAGAGCTGGAGAAGCGAGATGGCTGAGCCTCGCTAACCTGACTGACAGGGAGCGGAATGACATACTGGATATGCCAATTGTCCCGGAGGGTGTTTTCGGCTCTACATTGGCCATGATGCTGCAGCCATGTGAGGCAAAGAAGAAGGAAACGAAGCCCTGAAACTTTGTCTCCCTTGAAAAGCACCCACACCTTCACCTCCAGTGCAGCGCAAATCGTTTGCTCAAGCTGCCTCCCAGTCGCCGCATTTAAAGTTGCCGAAGCGGCCTCAGCAGCTCGCCCCTTCCACCAAGGAGAGAGGCCCGAGCTGGCAGCACAGAAAATCTCCCACCCTGAACGCAGTCCCGCCGCCGCCCACGGCCGCCTCGGTCCCCCAGGTGAGGAAGAAGAAGAGAGCGGCCTGACAGCCTTCCTCTCTCCGGGTGGAGCATCCTGCCTTTCCCCGTTATGCAGGCCCACCGTTCTGGCTTTTTCTTGTGCGTCCCACGCCGCCGCTACCCACCCCAAAGCCGGTTCACGGGAGGAGAGACATCTCGCTGTTGCGCCCCGAGCAAAATGTCCGCAAGCACACACATACACACATGTCCCCAAACGTGTGAAAAACTAAATAAATCTGTCACAGCCAGGCCACAAGCCGAGGGTGCAGATAGCAAAAAAAAGCCAAAATGAACAAAAATACCCTGTTCTATAAGCAGTGTGGCCACCAAGCCCAGACAGGCCCCGTTGCGCTTGCGGCAATGCCCAGGGGTTATTTCCCCGCTCTACCGCAAGGGGGCGCCACAGCACCGCTGTCGGGACCTCCCGTGATAGAGCAGGGGCTGCAATGCGCTTCTCCTCTTTCTCTAAAGTGGGAGAATTGGAAAGCAACCGCAGCTTCACTTTGGGTGTTACGCACGATTTCTTGGGGATACAGGCTCCAATTCGCCGCTGTCCCTCCCCGTTTCTCCGGCGTTATACAGTCACGAGCACAGGGAGAATTTGCTTGAATCTTACAGGAGGAAATCCTCTCTCTGTTAGAAAAAAAGAGCCATTTCTGTCTGTCAGGTTTTTACTCCAGATATTTCCTCGTTACCAAACGGGGGGGAAGAGGAATCCGCCCTATTCTGGACCTGCAGGCCCTGAACAAATTTCTGCGGAAATACAAATTCAGGATGCTGACACATGCGGCACTGCTGCGTCTAGTAAGACCGAACGACTGGTTTTCGTCCGTGGATCTGAAAGACGCATATTTCCACATTTCCATTTACCCCCCTCACAGACAATATCTCCGATTCGCCTTTCGGGGGGTGTGCTACGAATACTGTGTGCTCCCATTCGGCCTGTCTCTCAGCCTGAGGGTTTTCATACAGTGCACAGAGGCCGCTCTGGCCCTGCTCAGACGCCGGGGCATACGGCTGGCCACATTTTTGGACGACTGGCTCCTGCTGGCGCAGTCAGAACAGGAGGCCGGGGTTCACACGAACATTGTCACGAAACACCTAATAAATTTGGTGCACGGTGGATAACGGTCACAGCAGACTGCGTGACGGCTCTGCGCCACTGGCGGGCCCCATCTTTCCTGACTCAAGGGGTGTCCATGGGCACTGTCTCGTCCAGAAAGGTGGTCACCTCGGACGGCAGTCTATCCGGCTGGGGTGGCATTTACGAGGGCAGGTCTGTGAGAGGACACTGGAGCCAGGCTCTCCAACGTCTTCATAAAGACTTTCTCGAGCTCTCAGCTGTGTTTCTGTCTCTGAAACACTTCCTTCTGTTCCTCTCGGGCCGCCACGTCCTGGTGAGGACGGACAACACAGTAGTGTATATAAACCGTCAAGGGGGTTTGCGCTCTCTTGTGTTGCACACTCTGGCACGCAAACTGATCCTCTGGAGCAGTGTGCACTTTCTTTCCCTGAGGGCGACTCACGTACCGGGGACCCTAAACGCAGGTGCCAGCTGTTCTTCTCTCTCACACTCTGGACGCTCCCCTGGGCATAGACGCACTAGCGCACGCTTGGCCGCACAAGCTGCTCTACACATTTCCTCCACTGGCCCCGAGGTGTCTCGGCAGACGACCCTTCTTGCTGTGCGGTGAGAAGAGGTTTGCTTATTGAATTAGGGGAATGTTATTCGCGCACACTATATATAGTAGATGGGACGACTGGGTGCAGCACGGATGAACACATTCACTGGCCAATCAGGATTGGCGGATTGAGATAAATGCTTCTATCAGGGCTGCAGGAGGCTGCATCCCATAGCGAGACACCTCGCTCATATTATTCTAAGAATTGAGGTTATGTTAGATAACCAAACGTTTTCAGCCTCAACCCATCTGTGTAGAAACAGAGTAGCAAAAGATGAGCTGATGGCCAAGACAAACTGTACACTGCGAAGTCGCTGTACAGTCTGCCTGTGATCATGTAAAAATGATGCTCCGTCAGAGCACTGTGTGGTACTGTACAGAAACAGCACCGAACAAGACCGCAAAGCCCTGCAAAGAGCGGTTCATTCAGCTGAATACACAATATGTGGTGCTATCTATACCAGACACTGCAACAAAAGGCTAGAGCAGGGGTCGGCAATTAGCGATTAGCAATTACTGCAAAACTGGCCCGCCATCAATTATATCTGGCCTGCTAGATGACGTTGATTTATTTTAAAGTATATATATATTTTTAAATATATCTTTTAAACCTTATGTTTTTTGTCAAAAATACAACAATTCCACAGATTTTACAACATTTATTGAAAAGTAGCCGATAAGTAACATGACAGCAGGCAGAACATCCTTGCAGCCTCTTTACTTGACTCACAGGTTGGAACATTAATTGGCACGTGTGTGCGCTGTAACCTGTGGAAAATAAAAGCGTCCTGTGTCCCTCTTGCAACAGACAACGTGAACAAATATGTTTCATTAAATAAAAACAAAACAAAACCAAACAAGATCGGCTCAAATATCAAATAGCCTAAAAAATGTGGCATGGGAAACAGATCTGAGCTGCTGTATACATTAGTTACGGCAGGTTGCTAGGGCAGGTTGCCTATTTCATGACAGATGCCAGGAGATGCAGCAGTGGGCACAATAACAGCACATGGAAGCAAGTTAATGTTTTAAATTAAATTAAATGCATTTTTAAAGTTAAATAACGTTTATTTTTAATATAAAAATTGGCCCGGGTCCAAACTTATTTGCGGACCTCTGGGCTAGAGGAATCTTTAAGGATCCCAACCACCTCAATTTTCAGAAGAATTAGTAATGTTATCTGATTAATAAGTGAAACAGATAATTGCTTTAAGTGACAAATTCATGAAATATCATGTCACTGTGTCAGACTTTTTTAAAGTTAAACAGGAGCACCTGAACGCATCATTATTTAGGTCTCTGTGATGTTAGACTGCCTAATTACACTCCGTGATGAGTCACATATCCTAGGTGGAACACATTTTCTGCATATATAGTTGTACTGAATCTCTGGCTCTGTTGTGCCCCTGCAGGTGTTGGTGTCAGACGGTGGTCCTAGTCCCAGGCAGAGTACAGTGTGGGTGATGGTTCAGGTCCTGGATGAAAACGACAACAAGCCCACGTTTCCCGAGAAGGTCTACCAGGTCAAACTTCCAGAGAGAGAGCGAAGAAAGAAGAGCGAGCCTATCTATCGGGTTTTCGCCTACGACCGTGATGATGGGCCCAACGGCGATCTTTCCTACAGCATCGTGGATGGCAACGAGGACGGGAAGTTCTTCATCGACCCTAAGACTGCAGTTGTATCTTCACGAAAGGCGTTTACTGCAGGGAGCTATGACATTCTGACTGTATGTAATTCTCTGTACTCTGTCTGTCTGAACTATTTCTTGTTTTGGGGGTGACTGATTTTGAACTATGTAGTGATTTATATTTCATTTTTTAACATTTGACAGGTCTTTTATTCATGCAAACTTGGAACTGGGCAAAGCAAGTGCCCAGAACTCCAGGTGGCCCGAAAGCTGCAGGCGCATTATTTGTCAGCTGCTTTAATAATCAGTCCTGTTTTATTATCTGATGTTGAGGCACATAATCTGATTTCAAGACGTTGTCCATTATTTCACTTAAATATTAAGGATAAATATTCCCACTAAACAATCCTGGAACCTGGTAGTATTCCATCATACCAAATAATCCATTAATTTTCAATTGAATTGATGCACCCTTGCTTCAGAATGTGGCATTCATTCTCCCAATATAAACATTCTATTTTGGGGTTGGAGTTGCTAGATTTCACTACACATTGCATCTAAACATAAATTTCAAAACTGATAAATATCCATACTTAGTCCAACTTCTGTGCTTCTCTCTTCAGATTAAGGCGATAGACAACGGCCGTCCTCAGAAGTCCTCCACAGCTCGCCTGCACATTGAGTGGATCCGTCGCCCTCCACCCTCCACTCTCCCACTGCTCTTTGATGAGCCAGTCTACAATTTCACCGTCATGGAGAACGACAAGGTGGCCGAGATTGTAGGTGTGGTGTCCCTGCAGCAGAGCTCCACGCCCTTGTGGTTTGACATCACAGGTAAAATCCCCCTATAGGAGAGGAGGACCCTTTGTCAGCTAGTGGGGGGCTTTGTGTAGTGTGAGGAGGGAGTGCCCAGGCTCGATGCATGGTGTGTGTTGGTGTGCGTTGGTGTAATATGAGATGCAGCTCAGGTATTGTGGCCTCGCTGCATGATCTGTTATGCTCTGCCCATCCCAGTCACCATGGTGACAGCTGTTGGGTCTCTGTGCCGTATAGGAGGTAAACCAATGAAACAGTCTGCAATCTATAGCGAACTGATGTGGACTGAGGCAGGATAAAACTGACCTTTATGTTTGTTATCCTGAGATAGTTACATTCCCTATTAGAGACAATCTAAACATATTATTCATGACAGATTTACAACTTTTTATATTATCTCTGCTGAAAAGGCACTGCCTCAATTTAAATAGAGAACGTAACACTTAATTCCCTTCGATCTGTCAAAGTTCACCCCCCCCCCCCCTCTTGAAAGGCTTAACCACATTATGTCATGTCAGGTGTGGTAACAGTGATTGAATAATTCTAATAGTCATTTATTTTTATTATAAATCTGTTCATAATTAATTCAATACTACATGGACAGTTTCCCAGGCACGATGCATGCATTGCACTGTGGGCTCCAGTCAGCCCATACTAGAATTACAACAGCTACCAGGAAGGACTGCGGTTCCCATAATGCACCATCCATCTTTCCTTTTGTTGTTACTGAACAATGACAGTCAGTGTGTATCCATTTGGAGATACCTTCTGGCTTGTGCTTCTGGCTCTCCATAGCTCTGTCCATCTTTCCTCTGTCTCTGGCTTCATGTCTCTGTCCATGTCTCTCTCTTTCAATTCTTCATTCATGACTTTTCAGTGTGTAGATACATCCTGCTCTCGAACCACATTTTCTCAAAACATTTGATCTTTTTATTGACAAGTTTAAATGAGACAACAATTGTGTTCATCTTTGTACATGTAATAGTTAGAATAAAAGAAAACTAAAACAATCCTAGCAGCACCATGCACGCTCTGCTGTTCAATACAGCAATCAACAAAATGGTAAATGTTAAATGGACTGTACTGTATAGCGCCTTTCTAGCCTTCCGGCCACTCAAAGCTCTTTTACACTAAATATCTCATTCACCCATTCACTCACATTCATACACTGATGGCATTAGCTGCCATGCAAGGTGCCATCTTCTCATCACATTCACACACCGATGGCACAGCCTACAGAAGCAATTTGGGGTTCAGTATCGTGCCCTAGGACACTTTCGAACCGGGGATCGAACCGCCGATCATCTGATTAGTGGACGACCCGCTCCGAGTCACAGCCGCAAAATCCGTGAAATCCAGCACATCAGATTAGAGCCCACATCAATGATTCATAGAGCAGCTGACATATCTCAACATCAACTGTGTTACGAGAATTTTAAAGAGAAACCCTTAAATAAGGAGGATCAGATTCAAGTTTAAGTTGAATTTATTATTCTTGTACAAGAAGGATAGGGTTAGGGCTCCCAGAGGAGCGTTAACAGTTGGTTCTTATACATTTTCCTGCAGATGGGCTGTCTCAACCCCTGTGAGTTGTCAACAGTCAATTTGCATATAATGCCTTCAAACAGCTTACTTCAACATATCCCCAATCTTGTTGTCATCTTACTGACTCATTGTTTCCTCAAATCCCTCTATTTATACATTAATCTGAACTTTACCTTACCCTGTCAGTCTGAGTAAAACATCAATAAAGGAAAGTACGCTAAGGACATATGATGTAAGAACAAACATTGTACAAGTTAAAACATCCAACTAACTGTGTAACCCTAATTTTTATAACAAACTGTGTTTGGACTACTTGACCAATAAAGAGAGTGGTGTAGTGCTACATCAGATGACCTGACCTCCACATTCACAAACCCAATTTACATGAGTATATTGAGGTACAGCTGAAATGACCTTGTTAAGGTTAGAGAAAGCAGCATCAGTGAGTCAGTGTCACAGTATGAAACCAAAATTAAAAAAGTTATCCAAGGTTCATCTCATCTGTCTCTGTCCCATCTCATTAGACAGTTTCCTCCTTTCCTCCTGTCTGCCTCGCTTGATCCTGTCTGTCCCTCTTGTCTCACCTTCTCTCTTCTCTCTCTCCTTAATGCTTCTTGCCTGGAAGGTCCCAGGTCTTTCCGTGAGATGTTCTATATTCTGCAGAGCGCTTGTGGCAGGAACTGTTCCTCAGAAGGTATCTCGCTTCCAACTTCCACTTCGGCTCTTCTCTCTTCCTTTCTCTACTGCCTTCCTTTTTCTTTTTCCTCGGCGCTCATCGTTCCCCAATGCTTCTCATCGGTGCTGCTGACATATCTGTGTGATTGGTTGGTTGGAGGTGGTTGGGCCAAGGGGAATAAACCACACAGAAGCTCAGCCTGAGTGGACGTGTGTGTGTGTGTGTGTGTATGTGTTAGTGTTTATCTTGTATCTATGTGTGTAGATGTGTGTGTGTTTCACATTAACAGACAAAGCTTTAAAAGGTGTCACAACCTTTTTATCTGCTCCCATGGAAACAACCCCTGGGTTACCTCAGTGACAGCTCTGTCTAATGACCTGCTGTTAGCAGCACCTGTACACACATTCCATATGTAATTAACACATGCCTTTATGTAGCACTTCACACGTGCACACAAATCTCCTATTAGCTAAACTAATGGCCATATAAAGAATAACTGGACTTATAGCAGATTTCTCTCACAGATGTTCAGATATAAACTGTAGACTGATTAGTGATAGAAATGTTTTAATAAAGCTAATGTTGTCCCTGAGGTCAGTAAGAGAGAAGGAGAAAGTAATAAAGACTCTGCACTTTATCTGACAGATGAACATCATACATGGATGAGTAAAGAAACTGCAGAGTGACTAATCCCTCCATACACACACACACACTTACCACAGATACACACATCACAGACACACAGTGCCAAAGTTGATGGGAACTGAACACACACACACAGAGTTGTGTTGTTGTTGCTTGCATGGCTGTTGCTGGTGCTTCATTGTGCAGCTGTGATCTCATGCAGTATGTGTGGAGTGTGTGGTTCTGGCGTGTGTCTATATGTGTATGTAGATGTGTGTATGTGTTGGGGAGGTCAGCTCTGTTAGCAGCCATCCCTCACTTCACTACACTATCACACACCCCACGGAAAATCAGTTAAGAGTGTGTGTGCAGCAGTGATTTCCAGTCATCGGCTGTTAATTCTGTCCAATCACAGTTGCTCAGTTCTATACTTGAGTGTAAAAACAGATTCACATATTTCACAACATTTCTGCACAATACTGAAAACCATTGGTCTATAAATAAAGCTTTTTTTGTGTGTGTTATCCACATATTCATCATAACTGGTGTGTTTTCTGAGTGTGTGTGTAAGTTGACACTGTGTGTGTCTGTCTGACCTTCTTCCTGTGAAACAGGTGGAAACAGCGACAGTGTGTTTGACGTAGAGAAGGCCGTGGGCACCATCATAATCGGCAAGCCTCTGGATGCTGAACAGCGCTCCTTCTACAACCTGACGGTGCAGGCTTCAGATGGCAGCAACACTGCATACACGCAGGTAGGGCACCACCTTTCATTGTTTTTTGGTATACATTTCTACCTACAGTTAAACACTGATGCCTGATTAAGCTCTAGCACAAAAAAGATAGACAGTGTGCACAGATTTATCTGCCTGTCCTTTAATGTCCTCTAAAATTCTGCTTATTAAGACTCGAGCCCAGCTTCACACCTTTCCCTTATGAACTTTCTTTACTTCAACAGTTTAAGATCATTTTTACTTTTCCTGGAACTAGTTATATTTTATGATTGTATACATGAAAACGGGTTGGCCTTCATATCACTTATAATTATCTAAACACAAGTACTTTCTGAGAACATGGTGGCATTGATAAAAATTAGGTCAAGTGGGTTGAGAAACATGAGCAGTCACATGATCACACCACATTAAACCACTTTATTGGCATATAGTGCATATAAAAATAATCCTCATTGAACAGAAAAATTGTGTCTGCATATTGTAAGTACAGGAGTCACAGTTGGAGCAGGAAGTGTAAATTCTGATTCATGTTTACAACAGACGACTTACTAAACTGCAAAATTTTGGAGGGGCCAGAATAATATGAATAGTAATAATAAGGCTTGGTCGCAGACGTCAACAAAAATCACTCATATTAAAAACCTTACAATTACAGTGCAAAACAATCTAGGTGTTGCTATGATACATGCATCAAGATAAGATATGATACAATAAGATAAAATAGGCTTTATTGATGAATTCTGTATCTGTCCTCAAATAAACTATAAATAAATAAAGATATTAATCTTCAGAAACTCTAATGAAAGCTAAAATATTGATAGACCCTTGGTCAAAGAGATGTTAATGTAACTCTGTGGTTATTGTTGAGGCCATAGTCTGTAGTAGTGTTAAAGTGGAATGCATCTGTCAATATGATGCAATATCATACAGTAGCAAGAAGTGCAGCCTCCAAAGTAAATATTAAGTTAAATCAGGGTTTCAACTCGTTTCTTAGGTTATGAAGTTGATTTTTTATAGTTTTGCCTTTCTTTCTTTTTTTTCCACACACATATACATGCAGACATACATACACACCTGTAAGAAGGGAGGAAGGTTCCCATATACAGGGTCAGTATGACATCAGGGAATGTTGAGCCACAGCAGGCCAGCTGCTGAACAGGGTTTAATTTTAGACTTTTGGTCTGGCAGCCCTCAGCTCTCGTCTCCACTTTTTTTCATGTTTTCTCTGGATAGGAATCAGTACAGATCTCAGGCTGCTTTTTCTGGGTGTGTGTATAGTGCACACTGTCACTTTCCTCCAACTCCTGCTCCCTCTGCTATTTTGTACTTTGTAATCCTTACAGAGTTCAGTTGGTGTATTTTAGTAGGGGTCTAGTCAGGCTCAGTGGTCAGCACTGTCACCTAACAGCAGTAAAGTTCTTGATCTTTTGTTTTCCCAAAGGGTTTGAAACTTCTTACCTATATTTCTGTTGGTTTTCTCCCGCAAGACTTATAAAGCTCAAATTGTACTTTTCACACTTTTTTTTTTTGCACAGACATCAGACGTCCGCGTGCTGTTAAAAATCATTCTCTCTCCAAGAACTGTCTTTGCATATCTTTGTAGTGTAGAGGCAATGAACTAAACAAATGCAGATGATGGCAGATAGCTTCATATACAGGGTTCCCACGGGTGCTTGAATTCCTTGAAAATGCTTGAATTTCAATTCAGTGTTTTCAAGGTTGTGAAAATGCTTGAATTTTTTGTGAAGTGCTTGAAAATGCTTGAAAATGTGTGATGTCTATCTCAATAAACCAAGAGAAAACAAAAATGTTTCCTAAGTGGCTACGCGCTTGATCCGATGCCTTTACATGCAGAACTCAGTTATCATACTCGCTTGGTGTTCTGCCGAGAAATAACAGTAGACTACTATCCACACCTGTTGGTCACTGTTATTGCGCTATGGTAGTTACACAATACACCGCTCACAAGCTGAGAATACAAGCCAATTCACATTTAGTTAAGAATCAAAAAAGTCAATCTACCACCATATGAAATAATGCTAATTAGACCCATATTATTATGCCATACAGTGGCACCGCTGCGCTTCCCATGACCACCATCAACACAACTAGTAGGCTACCTATTTAAAGGTGCTGGAAAAATGGGAAAACTGGTGCTTGAAGGTGCTTGAAAAGTGCTTGAATTTGTTCATGAAAAAGGTGTGGGAACCCTGCATATAGTTTCTCTCCTCAAAGGCATTTATGGTGTTGCATATGGCTGTTCACAAGTTGACTTGAAAAAATAGCTGTGTGAAGAATAAAACGAGTGCTTGAGAGAGAGACAAATGAAAAATATTTGACAATTGTAGTCACATTGTGATTGGTCAGGTGTGTGCTGTGAATGTATATTAACTAAAATTGACAAATATTTGTCGTTCTGGAACACACACTCTACAACGTTTGCACAATCTGTTAAAATTTGTAGTTCTTTTACTAACAAAACAAAAAAATCTATATTGGGTTGAATTGGTGAAATCTCATGCTGAATTTAAAATCAAAACCTACAGAAAGATGTCTTCAGCAGGCCTGTCTTTATCTCCTTGTGTTAAGTATGAACCACTTTATGTTGGCATTTATCACCCATCTCCTCCTCCCTTCTTTTCAACAGCCTGCTAATCAGTCTGCCCAGACCTACCTCCTCTTCTTAGCATGCCAAATTCTATCACAGCCAGACAGCACCAGATTCTAACCTCTTTCTCTCTGCTTAGCTCCTCACTGTAGCAGCAGCTTGTATTCTACTGCCCCTGGCTTCAAGCCCTGGCCTCTTACCTAAACCAGGGTTGGAATCCTGCCACCCATGCCCCGAAACTCTACAGTGGGCACACAGCAACACTAATATGATACATTTTTACAATAGTAGGCACACGACTGAGCTTAGTGATCCACCAGACATTTGTGGTGAAGAGATTTTGTATCCCTTCTTGATGAACTCGGGGAGCTATTTTTAAAGCAGCATAGCGACCATGTGATGAGTCAGGAATCACAGCACCTGCCCACGCAATATTTGAGTTTTGAGTTATTTATGTGCAGCCCTTTCATCTCCTCCTGCTACAGTATTTTGTCCATTACAACACAATGGAGAAAGTACACATTTTACTAATGTGTGATATATTTAAGGATTGCATTTATTTTATTTCCTGTGACCTATTTTCCCATTGCTGCATCCTACTGCTTCAGCCCTGGTCTCTTTCAGGGTTTGATAAAATTACTCTTAAGTCATTCCTTACATTCATTACCTAACTACCTGTCTGCCTTCCTATCTGTCTGTCTCAGCCTCTCCTCCTGATTTTCCTGACTCATGCTGAGCTTGATCATCAGTCACCTGTGACTCAGGAACTTTCCATGAGTCATTACACAGGCAAACCACAAACACACTGCATGACTTCTCTGCAATCTGTACAATGATGCTGTTTCAACCGTGTTATTTTCAGTCTGTTATATAATTCCAGTGACACTGATGACAGTCCAGTACAGTGATACGAGTGCCTTTGTCAAGATATCCTGTATTTCTTAACACCACTAATTTATCTGTCATCAACTTCATCAAAGTTGAACTCTACACGAAAGCACCACAGAAATGTACTTGTAATTGTACTGGGGGTGAATACTGATTGTATACTGACTTTCATCACTCTCATTCCTCTCTCTTTGTTAATGTTCCAGGTTCACATCACGGTTATGGACTACAATGACAATCCTCCCATCTTTTCCCAACCAACATATGATGTTACCATTTCTGAAGACACGCCAACTGACACTGAGGTGGTCCAGGTTTTGGCATCAGACCGTGATGAGCACCACCGGCTGACTTACTCTCTGCAGAGCTCGATAGACCCCGGTAGTATGCGTCTGTTCCGCATCCACCCCATCCAGGGCACCATCTACACTGCTCAGAGACTGGACCATGAAGCCTGTGCCCAGCACATTCTCACCGTCATTGTAAGTCTATGTCACTCTGTCTGCCAATGCCAATGCTGTGGCTCTTCGTACAGCTCACTGTTGGTCTGATCACTGGGGGCATGAGTTAAAGTTGGTTTACAAACTTCTGTCTCAGCAACACAACCACATGGTCGCTCTTCCTAAGTGCCAGCAGAGATTCTGCTCTAGAGCTGTTTGCGAATGGTGCAGTCTTTGTGGTAATGGAAGTCTGAATTAAGTCTCCATCAGCAGTGAGCACAGCAACAGGATTACTGCTTTGTGAGCAGTCTGTGATGCTGTCTGATATAAATTCCCTTGGTAGTAGGTGCAGTCTACATTTGCTTGTCAATAACTCTGAATCAGGTGAGCAAGAAAAAGCTAGTTGAGTGTGCCTGAAAGAGCATACTATCTATTATTCCCCACGCCTATTATTATTATGCCCATTTTTTTGGCACACTATCCTCCTGCAGTTTTGGTCGCACATACACAAAAAAATGTATCAAAATGTATGCTCTGACTTTTCTAAGTGTTTCGGCAAATGGTTTGCCGGAAATCACCAAAAACCATGCCAAAAAATGAATTGGTGTGTACTGGTAGGATGTTCGCGAGCTACAGTTGGTAACATCATCGCTAGAGTGGAGAGGGAGAGAGAGAAAAAACTGCTAACTGTAACTGTAAACTGCTCCCGAGGGCACAAATTTTACTCTAAAGAAATAATTTATACATAGAAAAGTGGGAAAAGTTGTCGTCTCACTCACATTCATCTGCTAAAGCTGTCAGACATATAGTTTCGGTGGGAAGCAAACTGATGCGCCAGCAACACCGACCCATGGCCCCATATACTCCCATGTTTCTCAGAGATACCAGTATCTTTTCATCGCTCTAAAAGTCCAATTCTCTAAGTTTAGCCACATAAAATATATATGTTGACGTTCAGTGAGAGCTCAGGATGCTCACAGTGAAGCCGGTTTAATGATAAGAATTGGCCTAAAAGCCTTGTTGTTTGAGGGGTACTTTCAGCTATTTTTCTCTCTCTCTCAGCAGTGTCAAATGTCATAGGAGCACTTTACTCATTCGAACCGAGGGTCTAAGGACAGAGGGTGTCACTCCCTGTACAGATTGTAAAGCCCTCTGAGGCAAATGTACTTTGTGAATTTGGGTTATACAAATTAAATTGATTTGATCTGATTTGAACTTTATTGAACTCTCTGTATAATAACAATGACTGTGAATATACAGTTTGAATGTCAGCCATTTTATCCTAGTCTCTCACAGACACAAACACAGACAGACAAACACACACACAGACAAGACAAGGGCTTTCAAAACAAGAGTCCCTTCAAAATAAAAGATTTTGTAAAACTCTCTCCTTAAAAGACACAAGCACACACACGCTGGCAGCTATTTAATGAATGGGCGACAGGGGCAGAGTCAGGCACACTCAAAATTTCTTTAGAATTTTTTAAATATCATCACTGTAACACCAATCCTTATTCACCATAAAGCAACAGTGGAGCCAGAGTCAATTTGTGTTCTCATTCATGAACTCTACATTATACATTTAGCAGTTAAGCTTAATACCATGCAGTCAACAGTATCTACACTACAGGAAAGAAGGTCATTTTGTTGTTGTTTTTTGTGTAGTATTTCATTAAAAACTTTGGGAATTTTTTTATTACATGTTTATCAAATGTATCTTTATTTGTTGTCAACAGGTGAAGGATCAAGAGTTCCCATACAGAAAGAACCTGGCTCGTGTGCTAATAGAAGTGGAAGATATAAATGATCATGTACCCATCTTTACCAGTGCTCTGTATGAAGGCTCTGTCTATGAGTCAGCAGCAGTGGGATCAGCTGTGGTCCAGGTCACTGCCCTGGACAAAGACAAAGGAGAGAATGCAGAGCTACACTACTCCATTGAAGCAGGTAGATACTTTTGACAACTACTACCCTTTAAATTCCTTCAAAATAACACTTTGATACGTTGTTTTTTTTTCTTTGTTTTTGATTTTCCAACAGGGAACACTGGAGATGCATTCCAAATTGAACCAGTTTTGGGTATCATCACTGTTGCACATGACCTTGACTTATCCAGCATAGGCCATTATGTTCTCACTGTCAGAGCTACAGATAAGGGCTCCCCTCCTCTGTCCACCACTACTGTAGTGCGTATTGCTGTCACTCTCTCTGACAATGCTGGCCCAAAGTTCCCTCAGCCTGAGTACCAGGCTGAGATCTCAGAGAATGCTGTGGTAGGGACCTCCATCACCACAGTGAGTGCAGTTAGCCAGTCTACCCTGACATATGACATCAAGGAAGGCAACACTGATCGTGTTTTTCAGATAAATCAGTACAGTGGAGTGATTACTACTCAAAAGCCCCTAGACTATGAGACCATAGCATCTTACACCCTCATAGTTCAGGCTATAAACATGGCTGGAATGACCTCCAATGCTACTCTCCTAATCCAGACAGTGGATGAGAACGATAACCCTCCAGTTTTCCAGCAGCTTCACTATCGAGGCAGCATCAGCGAGGCAGCACCAGTCAACAGTGTGGTCTTGAACTCAGATGACTCACCTTTAGTAATTAAAGCCATGGATGCTGATCGCAACCAAAATGCACTGTTGGTCTACCAGATTGTTGAAGACACTGCAAAAATGTTTTTCACGGTGGACTCAGGAACTGGCTCCATCAGAACCATTGCTAATCTAGACCATGAGACAATGGCTATATTTCACTTCCATGTTCATGTGAGGGACAATGGCAGGCCACAGTTGACAGCAGACAATCCAACTGAAGTTACAATCCAAGTGATTGACACAAATGATTCACCGCCTCACTTCACTCAGAATACCTATGAAACAGTCCTGTTAATCCCCACGTATGTGGGAGTAGAAGCTTTGCAGGTTTCAGCTATAGATCCTGACAAGGATGTCTCTACAGAGCTCACCTACTCGCTGACTGATGGAGTACTGGAGCACTTTGCCATGAAACCTTCCAGCGGAGTCATCATAGTCAAACAAATTAATTTCTCCAAAGAACGCTTTCGCTTTAGTGTTAAAGTTTCAGATGGGAAATTCTCCAGCACAGCATTAGTGACCATTCTTGTCCGAGAAGCTCTGGACTCCGGTCTCAGCTTCAGCCATAGCTTGTACTCTTCATCTGTTCAAGAGAATGTGTCAAATATCACCAAAGTGGCTGTGGTCAATGCTGTGGGAAGCCGTCTCAATGAACCATTGAAATACACCTTGTTGAATCCTGGGAATTGCTTCAGAATCCGTCCAACTTCTGGTGTCATCCAAACTACAGGTATACCCTTTGACCGTGAAGAGCAAGAGTTTTATGAACTGATTGTCGAGGCGAGAAGGGAGCACGATCGTCTTCATGTGGCCAGAGTTATGGTTAGAGTCCAAGTTGAGGACATAAATGATAATGCCCCTGTGTTTATTGGACTTCCTTATTATGCAGCTGTTCAAGTCGAAGCTGAGCCAGGATCACCCATTTTCAAGGTCATGGCAGTAGACAATGATAAAGGGATTAATGGAGAGGTGTCTTACTATCTCAAGGATGATCATGGTCACTTTGAGATCAACCGGCAGACAGGTAGTCTCAGCCTCAAGAGGGCTTTTGAGTCTGACTTGTCCAATGTGGAATACCAGATGGTGATATATGTCAGAGATGGTGGTTATCCACCTCTCTCGTCTACTTTAGAGTTCCCCATTACTGTAGTCAACAAAGCCATGCCTGTCTTTGACAAATCATTTTATTCTGTTTCTGTGAATGAAGATGTGGCTGTGCACACCCCTATCCTTGGCATTAATGCCACTAGTCCTGAAGGTCAAAACATCATCTACACCATTGTTGACGGAGATCCCTCTCTGCAGTTTGACATTGGTTTTGACACTGGTGTCATAAGTGTCATCCACACTTTGGATTATGAAACAGCATCATCTTACCACTTGACCATCAGAGCCACTGATTATCTAACTGGTGCTCGGGCTGAGGTTGATGTAGATCTGGCTGTCCATGATGTAAATGATAACCCACCTATCTTCCAGAAAATGTCCTACAGGGTAGTTTTGTCTGAAACAGCCATGATTGGAACTCCTGCACTTCAAGTTATTGCTACTGACAAAGACTCAGACAAGAACAATGTTGTCCGCTACCAGATCTTCTCATATTCCCATAACAGCACTGATTACTTTCACATTGATAGTAGCAGTGGATTAATCCTTACAGCACGGATGCTAGACCACGAACAAGTCCAGAAATATGACTTCACTGTCAGGGCCACCGATAATGGCTTCCCATCATTGAGCAGTGAAGTATCAGTCATAGTTGTGGTGAATGACATGAACGACAACCCTCCAGTTTTCAACCAGCTGCTTTATGAGGCATACGTAAATGAGTTAGCACCTAGGGGTCACTTTGTAACTTGTGTCCAGGCCTCAGATGCTGACAGTTCAGATTTAGATAAGTTGGAATACAGCATTCTGTCAGGAAATGAAAGAATGAATTTTGTGATGGACAAAAAGACGGGAATCATCACATTGTCCAGCCACCGTAAGCAAAGAATGGAGCCTGCCTACAGCCTCAATGTTTCCGTGTCTGATGGGGTGTTCACCAGCACTGCACAGGTTCATGTTAAGGTACTGGGGGCCAACCTGTATAGTCCAGTGTTTGGACAGAATATGTACGAGGCAGAGATAAGAGAGAATTCTGCTGTGGGAACCAAAGTTATACAGGTTAGTGGTATTGAAATTCATTGAATTGAATATAATCCATTCTTGAAATATGTTTTTCCTTTGTATACATGCATATGTACTTACGTAATACATGGTTTTTATTTCAGGTTAAAGCAACTGATGCAGACCCTGGAGTGTTCGGTCACATTGTTTATACTTTTGTTAATGATTTGGGCAAGGACCAATTTAACATTGATGCAAGTGGTCAGATCACCACCGTAGAAAAGCTTGATCGTGAGGACCCAGGCAATAAGGACATTGTTTTGACAGTAGCAGCCCAGGACTCAGGTGGCCGTGTCTCATACTGTACAGTACAAGTTACTTTGTTGGATGATAATGATAATGCACCTCACTTCCGTGCCACAGAGTACAGAGCTTCAGTCAAATCTGATGTGGCCAAAGGTTTTCTAGTGACACAAATTCAGGCTTATGATCCTGACGATGGGATTAATGCCAGGGTGACATATTCACTTTACAGTGAGGCACATGTTCCTGTGGTAGACATTTTGGAGATAGACCCAGACAATGGTTGGATGGTGACTAAAGGCAGCTTCAGCCACTTGAGGAACTCTGTATTATCTTTTTTTGTGAAGGCTGTGGATGGCGGAAATTCAGTCCGACACTCTCTAGTGTCTGTCTACATTCATGTTCTTTCTCCAGAAACCTTTATTCCTTCATTTGGCCAACATCAATACTTATTTAGCATGCCAGAGGACACTGCCATAGGTTCAGCCATTGGAACAGTGCGCCTCAACACTCCTCCTGAATATGCCTCACTCTCTGCTATCTTTGCCTTGGTTAATGGAGAGACTGGAGAAAACAACCAAGATGGGGTGTTTGTGGTGGAAAAGGATACAGGTTTAATCAAGATTGATAAGCCCTTGGACCATGAGATGATCAAAGGATACCACTTCAAAGTCACCGCCACTGTAAAACAGGCTAAGCTGGACTCTGTGTCTTATGTCGATGTTGAAGTCAAAGTGTTGGATCTAAATGACAATAAACCAGCCTTTGAGGCCAACTTCTATGAGGCTACAGTTATGGAGGGAATGACAGTTGGTACCAGAATTATTCAGGTTCAAGCACTAGACCCAGACTCAGGAGCTAATGGTCAAGTAACATACAGTCTTGGGGCTTTAATCCAGTCAGAAAAGGACTCAGAAACATTGGTTGGCACCTTTAGCATTGACAGCAACACAGGCTGGATCTCCACCCGCAAGGACGTGGACCATGAGACCAATCCATCCTACACATTTACAGTGGTAGCCTCAGATCTTGGAGAGACCCTGTCTCTTTCCAGTACCACTACTGTGATGGTAGCAGTGTCGGACATAAATGACAACCCGCCAAGGTTCCTAGAGCAACACTACTTTGGTTCAATTCAGGAGAGCGACCCACCAGGTGAGGTGGTGGCTGTTCTAAACACCAGAGATGATGACAGCTCTGCTGTTAACCGACAAGTCAGCTACCACATAACTGGTAAGTACCGATGTAAATGTGCATTGCAACTGTAAACATTGTTTGGACAATTCTGCAAAACAATGGTAAAGTTTTGTTTATTAACATGGGCTTACTGCCCATATGTTTAAGTTTATGCTTTTTATCTATACAGTATGGTACTACAGTATTGTTAAGGTTAAGGAAAATATCATGGTCATGGCTTATTATAAGGTAAATGTTAATTGACCATGTTGTATGGACTGGTTGTACAGCAGACGTTTTGACACATCCTAACAGGAAGCTCACAAATGTATTAATGATTGGTAAGTTCCACTTAGGGGAGATGCCAATATTATGCCATCCCTGAACCTAATGGAATTAAGCCCACTTGCATCTGACCTCCCCAATTACCACTGAATTTTTGTGTCATAGATTTTGTGGTAAAGAATCATCCAATATGGATAGTGTATTGTGTATTGAGACCCATCTTTAAAATCATCGAACCATTGCCATTGCATAGTGTTAGCCACTAATATTTAGAAAAATCAGGAGACCTGGATTAATGCTTTCTAGTTCCCAATTGATGATTAAAGACAAAAAAAACATAGTCCAATTTCAGCTGATTTCAACGTTTTTTTAAACTATTTATGTAACACCAATTATACAGAGAGTGGAACTCAAAGTATTTTACAATGAGGTAAAAGAACGAGAACTTTTACTACTGTTTAACTTTTTTTCGGTGGCATCTCTGCAACTGAAATATACTTATTTTTTCCATCAACAAATTGAGAGACATTTTAGACAAAGTTGCTGTTTGAGGCCCAAAGTCCAAAGACTCAGGTCTGGAGTAGTTCTCTTACCGTAAGTTTAATTCCTTAGGTAGAGCATGCAGGAGGAAGAGATGACTCATCTTTAATGATGACTGTGAACTATACAAAAATAAGTGTGTTGAGGCAGAGAATAGGATAGTCGGCAGGGCAGCTGCTGTTCTGACACTCTGCTTCGGTGATGATTGTCAGTGAAGTTGGTTAAACCACGTTTATCAGACAGTGGTACAACCTCCTCTACTATAGTCCACTGTCTCTTCAGCTAAACGTGGTGTCGACAGCCCAGTGTCATTGTTGCCTGACCTAAAGAACCTGTATATCAGTTTTTCACCCTATGTTGAACTGAAATGTACTATCCAGACTGAAGTTGATGGCAAAAGAAAAACTATGATATCAAAATATCCTTTTAAAAACTCTTACACATCTCATGCAGTATATTCCAAGTCTCATTTATATGGTTGTATGCGCAATACTTCCAAAAAACCTAGCCTATGAAATTATTTCTGGCAGAAAGTGTCACAACTTCAGCCAGCCTTTAGTTTTTCATTCACCTGTCTTCTGTTTTTTCCACACTAACTCTCATGTCATTTCAGACGCTGCCACTCCCCCCTGCTCTGCATTAACCGCTGAGTTCATTCACCTGGCTTGCCCCACCTCCACTCACCTGCTCCTCATCAGCTAATCAGCCCCTCAGTATATGTACCAGTCCACTTCCCTCAGTTCTTTGCCAGATTGTCTAGTGTGTTTTCCCTAGCTATCCAGCAATTTTACTACCCTGATCCTGCCTGCTTGTGTTTTGACCTGCCCTTTTGGACTTTGGACCTCCCTTTCTGCCTGCTTCTACTGGATTTGTTTGCCACGCGGACTGCTTTCTGGTTTGACCTCTGCTTAGTCATTAAACTCTGTTTCTCCACCCGAACTGTTTCCTGTGTCGTGCTATTGGGTTCTTGCCTGCCGTTTTGTAACTCCTGACAGTGGCCAGATTGTACTGTCAGGAGTTACAGAACGGCAGGCAAGAACCCAATAGCACGGTCAAACCAGAAAGCAGTCCGTGGGTAGTAGAATTGCTGAAACTGCTGAATGAACTCAGTGGTTAATGCAGAGCAGGGGGGAGTGGCAGCGTCTGAAATGACATGAGAGTTAGTGTGGAAAAAACAGAAGACAGGTGAATGAAAAACTAAAGGCTGGCTGAAGTTGTGACAAAGTCCTGAAGCCAAACTAGTAACTGTCACTACAAACCTGTGGTTAAAGATAATTGTGCATGCAACTGAGAGCAACAACCGTGTTTGCATGTGTCATGTAGTCCTGCCTAGACTATGCTGCCATGTGGTTAAGAGCCCAAAAAACACTACAAAGCAGCTGTTACGTCCCCAGTTGGGCCAGGGGATGAGGGGAGTAACATATAATGAAATAACCGGGAGTTCTGACGATAAACAATATAATGAGTAAAATAGGTTTATTTGGAAAATAAAGAGAACGAGAGAACACAAAACGGACTCCTCCAAAACACAGGGAGCCGAATCACCAGCTTTTGCCGTGGCTCACTCCAGAGCCAATACGCGCACACACAGCTACGCGGCTCCTGGATCAGGTCGTTCACCCACACACACACAGCTATCACCCGGTCTCTGCCACACAGACCGACCGCAGGATGAGAGAGAGAGAGAGCCGGCTCCACCTCCTGCCTATATATGCCCCGCCCGCTTAAGTGGCCACAGGTAACCCAGATCAGCAATCAGTGCCTAGAGAAAAAAGGGGCAGAACCTGGAGGGGAGGAGGAGAGGAGAAAAAGAAGGCAAACAAACAATAACACAGGCCGGCGGCCGTAACACTCCCTCCCATAAGAACAAACGTCACGTTTGATTTTGATTTTTTTTTTTGGTACTACGTATACACCCAAAATAACGCAGATTAAATAAGCCGGGTTAGTTATTTTTCACACTATACCGGTATTACAGATTACACACTCATTGTACCAATTTTTTTTTTTTTCTTTTTCCCCTCCTCGAAACTGGAACAGGCACCACCTCTGAAACCGGAAACACTCTACCACCTGCAATGTCATTGCCCATTATGAAGTCAACCCCATCAATAGGAAAACTATCACAAACAGCCACTGGGAAAACCCCTGTTATTAGTTTTGTCCGCACATGGACACTGTGAAGAGGTGCAGGCACAGACCTCATTTCAATACCCCTTACAACCGCACTGGCCTTCCCGTTTGACCGGGCGTTTAAAGACAGGATATTGGCAAGGATGAGGGATTGTGAGCAGGCGGTGTCTCGCAACACCATGACAGCTTTCCCTGAGTGAGACACCAAACCTTCGGAAATGAAAGGTTTGAAGCATTCATCAGGCTCTCCTCGCCGAGCGACCTGGGTACTGGGAGACACAGTTTTGATCAAACCCACACCTTTAGGTTGTTTTGTGTTACCCGCCTGCTTCTTCTTCCATGCCACACAATCCGCGATTAGATGACCAGGTTTAGTACAATAATAACACAGTCTCTCCCCCTTTTCGCTGGGTGAGGACACAGAGGTACGAGCCGAAAACATTTCACCACGTTTATTGAAAGTGTCAGGCTTCTGAACACCCTCATGGGCTGGAAAATCGCGCTTGAGAAACGTCACCTTATGCGTGAGTGCATACTCGTCAGCCAGAGAAGCAGCGTGCTGCAGATTGCTTACCTTCTGCTCATTCAGGTATAGGACAACACGTTCAGGCAAACAGTTCTTGAACTCCTCAAGCAACATCAACTCACGCAGTGAGGTCCGATCTTCAGCTTTACAGGCTGCACACCACCTGTCAAATAACATGCTTTTCTCCCTCGCGAAGTCAGCATAAGTCTGACCTGACATCTTCGTCAGCCCTCGAAAACGCTGCCGATATGCCTCGGACACTAACTCATACACACGCAAAATGGCACCCTTCACTTTCTCATAGCTCAAACTGTCTTCCACCGACAAAGACGCACAAGCCTCCTGAGCCTTGCCTGCCAACCTGCACTGTAAAAGTATAGCCCATACATCTCTCGGCCAGCGTAAAGCAGCCGCAATGCGCTCAAACGCGCCGAAGTAGGACTCCACTTCAGACTCCCGAAACACAGGAACAAGCGAAATGTGCTTACTGACATCAAATGTGGATGCTTCTGACGGCCGCTGGACACCATCAGAGACATGAACCGAACTACCCTGCATTTCTAGCTGACGTAGTTTGGTGGTTGTCTCTGCCTCCAACCTTTTGAGCTCCAACTCCCTCCGGAGCTGAAACTCGCGCTCATGCTCGCGCTCTTCTTTCTCCAACTGAAGACGAGCTAAGCGTATCTTTAAACGGGCATCTAGTCTAGAACCGGGAGATGACTCTTGAGTGCGGGACAAACTGCGGCAGCGTGAGCGGTTTCACCTCCACCTTACCACTCCGCGTGTCAGGCGTAACGCCGGCCACCCGAGGCTCAGCCCCCCGTTCAGCCTCCCCCACCAAAGGATCATCCCCACCCGTCATCACTGAAGACTCCGCCAACGCTGGTAAGCCAAGTACCCCTTCAGCCAGTAACCGGTCCAACACCACGGCCTTTAACTCTGCTTTTACAAGAGTACCTGACGCAGCCACACCAAAATATTCGGCGATCTCACGTAGCTCGCTCTTTTTACACTTGTCCAGCTGTACAAGTGAAGGATTCGCCACAAACTCGTCAATATTAAATGCTGCCATACCCACCGCCATCCTGACGCACACCCACTGTAGTAAACGGCAATCACCACACGATCTACCAGCAACTGACAAGATAGGTTTAATGTCGGAGGTCCCCACACACGCACAGTTTCCCGCAGCCCCTACCTGAGCAAAGCTATACCTGCCTATCTTCTGGAGCGTGCTGGGCTCGAGGCGACTTTAAAGGCAGAACTTCACTGACCGAAGCCGTGAAATTCCTACCCCCAACAGGGAAATGTATCCCCGCCCAGGATTACTCCGAAAATAAAAAAGGCAAAATAATAAATGAGTGCTCGTAGGAGGGATCGGAAAATCCCGCTGAACACTCCCCTAACCACCGGAGGAAAACTGCCGTGGAAAGGCCGCCCAGTGAACAACACTCCGACACTATCACCTCCGTGACAGCCACCGAAACAAAACAAAAACACTGACTCCACACAGGAGAACGCTACCGCTTTCTTACAAAACTATCCCGGACGAGCCCCCAAATATGTTACGTCCCCAGTTGGGCCAGGGGATGAGGGAGTAACATATAATGAAATAACCGGGAGTTCTGACAGAAAACGATAAACAATATAACGAGTAAAATAGGTTTATTTGGAAAATAAAGAGAACGAGAGAACACAAAACAGACTCCTCCAAAACACAGGGAGCCGAATCACCAGCTTTTGCCGTGGCTCACTCCAGAGCCAATACGCGCACACACAGCTACGCGGCTCCTGGATCAGGTCGTTCACCCACACACACACAGCTATCACCCGGTCTCTGCCACACAGACCGATGATGAGAGAGAGAGAGAGCCGGCTCCACCTCCTGCCTATATATGCCCCGCCCGCTTAAGTGGCCACAGGTAACCCAGATCAGCAATCAGTGCCTAGAGAAAAAAGGGGCAGAACCTGGAGGGGAGGAGGAGAGGAGAAAAAGAAGGCAAACAAACAATAACACAGGCCGGCGGCCGTAACAGCAGCCAATGTGACCTATGATAGGCTACTGCTGTGCCAGCTGGTAAAACAAAACTAATTGATCAGTATCACCAATGGGTCAGCAGATATGGCTCATAGACAAGCCAACATTGTCTGACAGCCCATTACGCTGACCGAGTTACAGTTCCCAATTTAATTTAAAGACTGCAACATGTGAAAGTTGCTGTGAACAATCAATCTTTTAAATATAGATAGATATCAAGTCTGTATGATTTGCCCAGAGAAATCAAGGGGAGGTCAGCGTCATAACCTTTTCCAGATGTGCAGGAGAAAAACTGTTTCCATGACAAACAAAGGCTAAAGGTACACAAAGATATACAGTATATCAGTCAAAAGAGGGAGTCTTTAGAACATAAGGTGAAGGAAAAGCAAGATGAATGCTGAAGTTATATTAATAATACAGACAATAGATCAAAGAAATGGCTTTGCTGATCTGCTATCTGCTCATTGACACAAACACATGAAAAATATATATTTTTTTCAGAAACAATCTCACAAGTAAACTGCTGTTAACTGGTGTAATGTGCAGTTTTCGCTCATGAGGTGGCGTAATGTTACTTTGCTTCTCACTGTGGTTGCGGCGAATACGCTGCTGCATCGTGTTCGTGTTGCCACTATATGTTGCAGTCTCTTGCAATATTTACATGCTGTTTTGTCTGTCCGTTTCTTACGGTTATATTTGTGCATATAGGGAATCCAAAATGCCGCCACACAGGTGATTTCAAACTGCTCGGTGCATCCTCTCATCCTCGTTCTGTGCTCCATACCTACGTAGTGATGTAACTCACGTGACTTGACATCTGACATGGAACAAATTAATCACCAACCAGTGACTTTTTTTAAGATAACGTAACCTATTTCTAATTTTTTAAAAAGAAGAAAAAAAACATAGTCCAGTTTTCTCGCACTTGCGAAAAATTGCGACTCATTTTTTCTGTCATCCGGTGCGAATCGTCACATTTGTACCGATTTTTAATCGTGTCACAATGCATCGTTACATCACTAAATGTATGTTATATTACACCATGTTATATCACTTGTGAATACTTTTTGCCCACCTTTTCCTCTAAATATCAGTTTGGTTATATTGTTACTGAAAAAGCCTTAACATTCTTCATAACATAACATTCAAAAACATGAGTTAATATTCATCATTAATTACTGCAGACCTAAATTGATGTACATCAATTGGCTCCCTGGACTGAGCCAGAACCATAATCATTCTCTCAGACTATATCCATCACCTAAATGGGTAAAGACGATCCTAATAAGCACATTAAGGCCCAAGTTCAGGTCCAGGTTCAGGCTCAAGTTTGAGTCAGAGCTCTGACCTCTCTTGGCCTGGGACTGATATCACAGGATTATTGATTAACCCCAACCCCGAGACTGAAGTGTGAGAATTAACACTCAACACATTTATATTTTTATCTTTGGATAAGAAAATTATGGGATTACAACACTGACATAAATCGCGCCTGCATAATGAGACCTGCGCATGCAAATCAAACATCTGCAAGCACTTTTTTTTTCCCAAGCTTTTTCAAAGCACTCGCAAGCTATTTTGTATCGTGCATCTCTGCTAACTGGAACAATATTGTAGCCAGCGTGGGGAAAAACGCAACACTTTCCCTTGGTCAGAGGTGCGCAGATGCAGGATACATGTTCATGTTTGATTTGCGGTCTCATTACGCATGCGTGATTTATGTCAGTATTCTAATCCCATAGAAAATTAACATCAGCCATTCAATCATTTTGCACCAAGAATGTGGTCAGTTTAGATCATTTGACAGACAGCAGATGAACCTCAGATTATCACATTTGCATATATATATATATATATATATATATATATATATATATATATATATTTAACATTCAGCTCATAGGTCAATTAAAAAGCAACCAATAAACATTTTGAAATGGATTTTTGTGAGTGATGCATAATGACTCATTTAGGCCTGGTTCAGGACTTGGACCTGACTTGTTGGACTCAGAACATACAAAACAGAGGCTTACTTCAGACTTGACACACTTAAAACACTTTTACGGGAACTTTTGCTTGTATAAAATATGTTTGCACACAACCTTCTGCTTCATGATCTGAGGATCTTCTGTAATTGTTGTTTTTGTAGCTTTGTTACAAATAAGTGTTGCATGTATAACATGTCTAAAATGTTTATATTGCTCCTGTGATTAGTGATTAACTACACCTATCTCTCTCTGTTGTCTAGGTGGGAACTTTCGTGGGGTTTTTGCTCTGGGTCTTGTTCAGGGTGAATGGAAGATGTATGTGAAGTGGCCACTGGACAGGGAGGAACGCAACCTCTACACAATCAGTGTCACTGCTAGTGACGGACTTTTTGTTTCCCAAGCAACAGTGGAGGTGACAGTGATAGACACCAATGACAATAGCCCCATCTGTGATCAGGTAAGTTTCTTTAAAAGGGCAGATTCAACCACAGTGGCAAATGAGGATAGGCCTGCGAGAATAATTTGATTAAGCTAACTGCAAATGTAGTCATTGTCAAAGGTTTACCAAGCTTTCATATTGTCGCTCCATTCCAGTGACTGACTCCTATATTTGTGTGTCTGCAGGCTGTGTATACTGCCTCCATTCCAGAGGACCTCCCAGTCAACAGTGTGTTGCTGAGGGTTGGAGCTACAGATGCTGATATGGGCATCAGTGCCTGGATCCAGTACTCTCTACATGGTCCTGGATCCCAGGACTTCAGCATAGACCCAGACAGTGGTATTGGCAACTTCCATAAATTACAACTGGAATGAAGCATACAGTTTACACACTTTGAATAATTTGACATTTATTCCTGTTGCTACATGTGTGACACATTCATGTTTCAATGTTGTTTCTTACCTGCCCAGGGGAGGTGAAGACAACTGTGGTTCTAGACCGTGAGATGACACCGAACTACCAGCTGGTTGCCCAGGCAACTGATGGAGGTGGGCGTTGGTGCCGTGCAGAGGTGCAGCTGGTAGTGACTGATGTGAATGACAACCCACCCATCTTCACATTGTCGCAGTACACCGCCAGCGTCTACGAAGACACCGCCCCCAAAGCCCTGCTTACCCGCATCCAGGCCATAGACCCTGATGAAGGTGATACTACAATACTAGTATTACGTGTGGTGGTTTAGATAAACTTCACCTAAATCATTAAGTCCTTATAACATCCACTGATATTGTGATTATTTTATAAATCGATTGTCCTTATTGGAAGACACAGTATGCAGTCTGGTTTTCTTGCTACTGAGGCCTTTAAATCTGTGACGTGTACCTGACACTCTTCTTCTGGCTTTGCAGCAGGTCCAGGCCGTATGGTCACCTACTCCCTGGCCAACTCTGCAGGAGGTTCCTTCTCCATTGATAAGGCTTCAGGCATTGTGGCCTTGGAACGCATTCTTGACCGTGAAGTTCAGCCTGCATATCAAATAACAGTTCATGCCTCTGACTTGGGTCAACCAGTGCCATGCTCCTCATTGGTCAACGTCACAATAACTGTATTGGACATCAATGACAACCCGCCAGTGTTTGAGCGTCGTGATCAGCTGGCGACAGTGCCAGAGGATGTGGGAGTGGGAACAGAGGTTCTGAGAGTTTATGCTGCCAGCAAGGACATTGGGTCCAATGCTGAGATCACATACAGTATCCGATCAGGCAATGAACATGGGAAGTTCCACATCCACCCACTGACTGGTGAGTCTGCTAACCACAATCCTGCACATGGCATCCCTTATTTTAATCACACTTAACACTGCAGCTGTCCAGCCCAGTACACACTCTGGTAGAAACATACCACAGTACCTCAGGACCTTAAAAATATTCAGTTATACTATGATCACTGCTCAAATACCTTCAGTCACATTCACTTAATTCCCAAGTAATTATTTACAGTTTCCTATAATATACACGAGTGTGGCTCGGGATGTCTTTGAATTTCTTAAATATAGGCTAAATTCCACATCCTGAAATCTTGGAAATGTTCACGGCTGTCTGTAGGGAAGGCCTCAAGGTCAGACTGAGAAATAAAATGTTACCACCTGAATCTTCACAGTGGAGATCAAGATTTCCTCTGTTACCTGCTCATATGTCCCATGATACACACGTGATGTTTGACTTTGTTTACACACTTTAACAGGCTTTTTATAGAGGTTTTTACAATAGTTAGTTCCAACTAAGTAATCTGATTGGATAAGAGTCATTCACTGAGGTTGCTGATAGAGAGCACTCCTTTACAGTCCTAATATCCATTACATTAATGTTACATTAATATCATCATTATCATTATCATCATCATCATCATCATCATCGTCTACAAGTAGTTTAAAAACACACAAAGATAAACCGTTTACTGCATACTGCTGTTAGAAACAAAATATGATCAGCCGATCACATCGGTACACAACCATTAATCAAACCAATAACTGACAGCAGTTAACGTCAGACAACCTTATCATACATACATCAAACTTTATCTGGAATTACTGTAGCACTAATAAAACATTAAAAAAATAAACATATTAGCACTTTGAATTAAGCTAAAGCTCCCTGCACTGTCCAGGGAAAATATGACACCAAACACCCTTTAATCTATGAAGATAAACTGTATAACTGGTTTCCTGCTTCCTGTCTGGTGTTAAAGAAAACACACCTAATTCCTATTCACACCACTCACTTTTCGAAAATTTTTGCACCAGTATAGTTTCTTGAGATGCACCAGTGTTGCTTATCACAACCTCAGAGACACAACCATCCGCTCTGACAAACTGCGGCCAGCTGGGCTGGATGTTGTTAAAAGCATTGGAGAGGTTAAAGAACATGTCACACTACCTCCCTACATTTCCACATGAGTGGGCCTCGGGTGTGAAATCTGGAGAAGGCTACAGAGACAGCTTGGTACTCTAATGAGCGCAGTGACCCTTTCAGACATGATATTTGTAGTGCACTCACCACTGCGTTCAGCAGACTCTGCAGCCAAGGTTCAACCAGCAGTGCTATGTGCTGTGCGCTGTGCATTGCTCGATACAGAGAAAGACCATTGTGGCACTGCACAAGCCATTGAAATGAGTGGGCTCAGGCCAATCAGCCAGGTAAACCTCAGTCCTGCCCCATGCTGTTTTATTGCCTATGCTGTTCTTTAGTATTGTTGTTCTCATTTACACATTTTTCTCTTTCTGTTGTCAGATAATTCATTTACTAAGTTACATAGGATGTTAAAATGCCATCCAAGCTGCTGCTGCCATGGTAATTAAATCTGAATTTTATAATTGCAACGTCATTCGTCGACATAAACATAAATACAGATTAATGTCAACATCTGTCAGCTGTGTCCACATTTAATATGAGTAAGAGAGGGCTGAAGGTTGTCCTCTTAACTTCACTGCCTCGTAGATAGGTGTCATGATGAGGAAGTGATTGGTGCAGCAGTTACCAGCTCCTGCCAATGATAGGTGCCCAGGTGGATGATGTTCCACTATATTAGGAGTTGGTGCTCATTTACCTCTCCTTCCAAATATCCACACGTGTTTTTTGTGCCAAGCTGTGCATCTGTTTGTGGGATCTCTGCCAGTCTGCCAGCTGTTGTCCTTCAGGAGTATGTAGGGGTGGGCTGTCGATTATCTTGACCTTGTTTTCTCCTGTTTGTGTTAGTAAGAGAGGTGGAAATGTTGCTGACAAACTAACTTGCTTTGAACCACCTGGATAAGGAGGAGGACCTACACTCCCACTTATTTGTAACTCCTCCTCTGTTTACTTTTTGTTTAAATAATTTAGGCGGTTGGGGGACAGACACAGTCTCTATAGACTTTTGAGTGGGTAACTGTGTGTAAGACTGCAGCTATGCCTCCTGGCCAACTCTAGGTTGTGGGTGATAATGGGTTGGATGGGGAATGACATGCAGGAAAGAGCCATAGGTCGGATTCAAACCCTGAGCTTCCGCAGCAAGGACTGAGCCTTTGTACATGGGGCGGCTGCTCTACCAACTGAGCAAAACAACACCCCAGTACATTTTATTTCTGACCTATATGATATTTTGATTTCAATTCTACATTTTCCGCTCTTCACATGTTTCTGTTCTCTCCTCAACTTCCCCCAGGTGCCATTTTAGTTGCCCAGTCTCTGGACTATGAGATGTGCAGGGATTACTTTCTGACAGTGGAGGCTCGTGATGGCGGCACGCCACCACTGAGCGCCATTACTACAGTGAACATAAATCTGACTGATGTCAACGACAATGCGCCCATGTTCAGCTGTGACCTCTACACTGCAGTGGTGTCAGAGGATGCCACCATTGGAGAGTCTGTTGTCCAGGTAGGTTGTGGACGGAGTCTGTGTGTGATGCCTGAGTACTGTACAGCACTTTTCATCCAGAACAAGAAATCTAATATCTAATCAAATTTGATATGGATAAACCCCTGGAGGTACATTATACATACATCATATTCTCAGGTCTCAGAGTTATGTTGCTTGTTCCACTTGAAGAGCTTCAGAGCTTTATGTCTTGTTAGCCAGCATTTTCTCTCTTCATACATTAGATATGATGTAACAACTGACTTGTCTTTAGGACACTGGGTCAGTACTCAGTAGTAGTAATATGTGGTGAAGTGTGTGTGTGTGTGTGTGTGTGTGTGTGTGTGTGTGAGTCAGTGTGAGTGTGAGATAGTCTGTTTATACTAATGCTCTGAGTAGATGGTGATATACAGTCTATCAGTCAGTGCCTCCCTCTGGAAATAAAATGAGTGTGATGTAATCAACACCTTAAACCTGATGTTGACTGATTTCTGAGTTTGACAGGTTTTTAGTGCTTTGAACTTTTCGTGTTGAGCTCCACATACAGGATAGGTGAACATGCAAACAGCTCTGAGCCACAGGTCACCTATTCTGTTCACAATTTTACAGACATCGTGTTTGATTATGTATTTGCTTACTGCCCATGAACATGCCATAATATGCTCTTATACTATATGTTATAAAGTGAACAGACATAAAGCTATGGCAGTTATGCAGAAGTATATTTTTCATATTTCTTGACTTCCGTTTCTGTTCTTTCCAGCATTCAGTCTTTTTTTAAAATTTTTTAATGAAACAGGAAATGTCTAAAGCAACGCTTCACATAGCCAGCACTGCTCTAATGAACTAGATAGATAGATAGATAGATAGATAGATAGATAGATAGATAGATCGATCGATCGATCGATAGATAGATAGATAGATAGATAGATAGATAGATAGATAGATAGATAGATAGATAGATAGATAGATAGATAGATAGATAGATAGATAGATAGATAGATAGATAGATTATTACATTAATCCCAACTGCATTTTACTTTACAGACCCTGTTCTTACATTAGAAATGCAATGAAATTTTGAACTAAAATAACCATAATGGAGTCCACAGTGCTGCAGACACACATGCCTACATCAAAGTCCCTGTAAGCATAGAAACGTGTGTGTACTGATAGGTTGGAAGAGGAGACGTTTGGAACACAGAAGGCCCATGTTTGTACAGAGTATTAGAAAGTGATTAGATCAGTGTTAATTTTGTCAGCCATTTTTCAATTTAGTCTTAGTGTTGTGTCAAAGTTCATTCTTAGTCTTAGTTACTTTTAGTCTTTCACAAATCATTTTTGTTAGTCATATTTTAGTCGACTAAAAGTCTCAAAATTTTTGTCTAGTTTTATTCAAAACATATTAGTCTTCTTCTATTTTTTTTGTTTAATTCTAGTTCACTTGGGTTCCACAGCTAACACATTGATTAAATGTCTTGATTGAACTGAATGAATTCATCTTCAATTCAACTTTGCTAAGTGTCTTGTCTGTTGTTTCAATACACACTTAATATGCACTTGATTTCATTTTTCAATCTACCGTATTTTCTGGACTATAAAGCGCACCTGCATATAAGCCGCATCCGCGCTATTTTTAAAAAAATAATTAAATAAAGACATACAAGCCGCACCTGCATATAAGCTGCATCCGCTCTATTTAAAAAAAAAAAATAACCCTACCGCACGGGCCGAGGAAACGGGGATCCTAAGAAGGAGAGGGATCTAGTGCTAAGGAGGCACAAATTTCACATACAAATCCTAGGGGGGGATATGGCGTCGGCTGCGACGCATTGACGCCAGGTGACCGGGAGATCGGTACTTGGTGATCACATTCCTTTAGGGCCTTTCCCTACTGCATATTCGTAGGTAGGTGGGGCCCTATTACCAGCGCCTCTCAGAGGGTGGTACCTGATCGTTGCTAGTGACGTATAGCTAGACTCCCCAATAATCAAAGCGCGAAAGCGTAAGATGGGTCTGAAGACCAGGATTTGTTGACGGATAGTTTTGGTGGTTTTAGTGCCAGGAGCTTCCCACCCACGAAATTTTTCTCACTGATCAATAAATTATTATTATTTTTTTTAATTTATCTTCACTTCTCCTGTGTGTGAAATCACATCACCTTAATCATCTTCATCATCTTCGGTGAAACCCACGAAGTCCTCCTCTTCAGTGTCAGAGTTGAACAAGCTCAGCAGCGCTTCGTCACATCTGTCTCCATCAGTCTCGCTCTCCATGTCACTGTCATCCTTCGGTGAGGTTGGCTCTAGAGGTGCGTCGCTCTCTTGGCGTAGCAGTCCAGCCTTTCTGAACGCTTTGGTGATGGTGGATTCTTTAACTGCACTCCACGCTGTCAGGATCCACTGGCAGACATCAGTGAAGGATGCTTTGCGCATGCGGCCGGTTTTAGTGAATGACTTCTCACCACTTGTCATCCATGTCTCCCACTCAACCCGGAGTGCAGCTTTAAACGCCCGGTTGACGCAGATGTCAAGTGGCTGCAAATACTTGGTTGTACCTCCAGGAATCACAACTGGAATTGAGTTTTTTTTCTTGATGGCTTCTTTTACAGACTCTGTGATGTGCGCCCTCATACTGTCCAAAACAAGCAGTGCTTTTTTCCGGTGAAAAAATCCTCCCGGCCGCTTGCTGTAGCACTCCATGAACCATTCCTTCATCACGCCTTCCATCATCCACCCTTTGGCGTTAACTTTGACCACTATGCCTTTCGGAAGTTGTTCTTTAGGCATAGTAATGCGCTTAAATATCACCATTGGTGGAAGTTTTTGTCCAGATGCGGTGCATGCCAGAACGCAGGTGAAATGCGTCCGCTCATGGCCCGTTGTTTTCAGCAGCACGGATGATGCGCCCGTCTTGTTAACGGTCCTGGTCAGAGGCAGATCAAACGTCAAAGGCACCTCATCCATATTTATTATCTCATCTGGTCCGATGGAGTGTTCTTGTGTCTTTGTTTCGACGAATTTGTGGAAGTTTTTAATTTTTTCCTGATAGTCCGCAGGGAGTTGCTGAGAGAGAGAGGTCCGTGTCCTGATGGACAGGTTCTTGCGCTTCATAAATCTGAAACACCATGACGGCCCCGCTTTGAAATCTTCAATTTCCATTTCGCGGGCGATGGTTTTGGCTTTAAGTCGTAGTTTTGATTCTAGTTCCGGTTAGAGCGCCCCTAGCAGTGGAAAAAAATCCACAGAATAGCCGCTCCTTTTTATTAGCCGCATGGTTCAAACCCTATGAAAAAAGTAGCGGCTTATAGTCCAGAAAATACGGTACTAATAGCAGGTACACCCTATTACAACATGTTCTGTCATCTTCTACATGTGTTGTGGAAATTTCCTCTTCTGCTGCTGGTGAAGAATGAAATAGAGACTTCTGCCGGCCGACAAGGTTTTATTTTCTTTGCAAAGAAAAGGTCGATCAACACGCGAGCGGTCAAAGTGAAGAAGGACCCCGAGAATGGGGAGACCTGAACATTTATACCCTCCAGAACCATGTGAATGCCCTCCAGAAACATGTGTTAGATGTTTTACAGTCCTTTGTCTCCTGTGGGTGTTGGCGCCCGTCGTCTGGCCATATGCTTTTCACCTGAGGTGTCCTGCAGGATCTTGCATTGATGTGTAGATCTGAGTCTGGGCAACGCAATTTACACAAGACAAAAGGCTTGATACCTCATGTTTAAGGAGGGTGGGGTTTGCATCTGTAGTGGTTGAAACAAAGGCTTAAATTTACATCGGTAGTGGTTGAAGCAAAGATTTAAATTTACAAAGGCTTAAATTTACTATTACAATTCCCCCTTTTGATTATTGATTAATCATTCACAACTTAATTATCCGACGCATTAATTCACATGGATTTTAAAATGCATCATCATGGCAGTTGTTCAGGAGAGAAGGGAATAAATCAAAGAGGAAAATGAAAATAATGATAATGGAAAAGTAAATAAACAAATAAGTAGAAAGAAAAATAATAATAATAATAAATCAAAGAGGAAAATAAAAATAATGATAATAGAAACAAAACAAGAATGTTATTTAGACAGTGTCGTCATCAGAGTCATATTCTGAGCTGGGATAGTAATGGGTATCAGAGATGTGAAATGAAACTGGATTTTGATTGTCATTGTTAACATTTACATGAGCGTATGTGGAGGCTTGAATTATCCTTTTGGTGAGCACATTAGATAGACATCTTAACATACACGGAATCAGGACACTGAGAAGGAAGAAAATGACTATGACTGGGATAATTATTGTTAAAACCCATGATGACCATTCTTGGCCCCAAGACTTGAGCCAAGAGAACCATGAGTCATCTGTTATTGGTGGGGGTCGAATGGCATCTTGCATGTGTTCTATGATATTGGTGATGTTTTCATATTCGTCAGGAACATAGAAACAACAAGATACATTCAGCATTTTGCAAATGCCCCCCTTTTCAGCCAAAATGATATCGAGAGCAAGCCTGTGTTGGATAACTGCTGTTCTAATTGCAGACATTTCAGTATTCATTAAGGTGAGAGCCATTTCAGTTTGGTTGGCAAGTGAAAGAACAGACCAGGCTAATCCATTAATTTTGTTCAGGGCGGCGGCTGTTCCACCTCCTAGGAATAGGGACCAGCCAATGTTGGCGTTAGGAGAGGTCCAGGGGTCAGCTAGCACATAACCATCATATTTGGAGGGAACACCAGTAATATCTCTGTGAACTCGAAGATGTGTGGTAGATTGAATATTGGTGGAAGGAGCCTTCTTATGGAAGACTTTCGTATCAGTTGCAACAATTGATGGATTGCAACAACCGGACCACTGAAATTGAGGTGGCAAATTATGATAGGCTTTTCTGCCACAAGACCACATGATTCCTGGCTGGGATGAAAGCTGTTCAAATGGACAGACAAATCTTGTCACAGTGTTATTAGGCCATCTGTGAGAACAATTTGTTGTTGTTGTTGTTGTATCCACAAATATTCTAGTTTGGCAACTTGACTGGCCTAGGTAAGGACCTGATGATGATGTTGAACAAACACAAGTCTCTGCATGTTGTAGAGGAACTTCAAATGCCATGTTACTTAAGGTTGAATGGGAATCAATACAGGAAATATTGGAATGTGGGACAACTGGGACATGATTTCTGATTTGTTCGCCGATAATTAACAACATCATCATTCCCAAAGGGACAGTGCACTTTCTCTGATCCTTTCTGCCCCAAGATTCTTTCATGTGGCCCTGTAACACAATATTTGCCGTTAGGGGTTTTGCTTGCCATTTAGCTGCTAAGGCATGACAAACCCAGCAGTCACCAGGAATCTTCAACTCTTTTTTGTGTAAAAGAGCTAGGGCACATGCACTGTTGTCGTTGCATTGTCTGAGCGCTCGTTGCACTGTGTTATCTTTGTGATCAGCGATGTTCAAGTCGTCATGGTGATGGTCTATCTCAGGGGTTGGTGAGGTAGTTTTAGCATCCGACTGCATATTTCGTGGAGTGTCATATGGGTCTTGTGGTTCACTGACTATGATTCTCAGTTGTCTGTACATATCAGTGTTTGGATATTCAATTCCACACCAATATGTGCCTGCATCTGTGGGTTTGACATCAGAGATGGTGATCCTTGCTCCATTGGATTTTGGAATTTTTGTTATTGTGAAGCGGGGATCTCTGTCTGGAGCAAGGGTTTTATCAGTAGCGGCCACGATCAAATGCCAGTCGTGTGGGCCGCAGGGATCTTTGCATAGGTACTTGTTGTATTTGGCATAGTATGACTGAATTTGACCTGATCGCCAAATTTCGGGGTAAACAGTACAGGTGAAGGTTGCATTTTGTCCTTTTGTCAGCGTGATGGTTTTGGCAGGTTTGTATGTGTAGGACTCTGTCAGCATTGTCCAGCATGATGAGATCAGAATCAGGTGATGCATGATGTGGTTCATCAGAGAAAAAAAAAGAGAAAAAAAAAAAAAAAGGCTTGTGTGGTTAATTCTGACGTCTAGTTGGTTGTTGAAATCCTTGTGTCGTCCTCTCCCTGCGCTTGTTCGTCTCCGCGTTGTCCGTCTCCGCGTCGTCCGTCCTCACGCCGTTCAGGCTGACAGCTGGATTCTTCTGATGGTTCAGGGACCTTCCTGCAGTGGCTGGCGTGAACCCACGTTGCTCTTTCAGCGACCTTCACAGCAGTATGTGTTGTCAGGAGCACCTGGAATGGACCCCGCCAACGTTTGGAGTGCCAGTGCTTCCTTCTGAAGTCCTTTATGACCACCCAGTCGCCAGGCTGGAATTCATGCAGCAATGTGGAAGCTGGTAGTGGAAGGGCTGATTTCACCTGCTGAGATATCTGAGAGAGGGTGGAAGATAGATTTTTGCAATATTGTAACATGTCATCATCACATAGACCGGTGGAGGGGAGTGGCCTGGTTACAGGCTCCATTCCTAGGGATGGGGGTCTGCCAAAAAGAATTTCAAAGGGGCTCATGTTCACTCTGGACCTTTTTCTCATTCTTATGTGCATTAGAACAATGGGCAGAGCCTTTGTCCATGGCAGTCCCGTTTCCTCACAGCATTTTGCTAATTTTGATTTCAACGTGCCATTTTCTCGTTCAACCGCACCTGCACTGGCAGGGTGGTATGCACAATGTTGTCTGAGGTCAGTGCCAAGAAATTCACTGATTTGGGTTATTGCAGTATTGACAAAATGTGTGCCATTATCGCTGCTCAGTCTGGTTGGTATTCCCCATCTGGGAATAATTTCTGTTAACAGAGCCTTTGCTACCACCTGGCTGCTTTGGTGCCTCGCTGGGAATGCTTCAACCCATTTTGACCACATGTCAACTATCACCAAGCAGTATTTCTTTCCTTCTGCTGGCGAAAGTTCTATAAAATCCATCATCAAATGTTCAAATGGTCTATCTGGTGGTGGATGTGCAGCATGTGTGATTGTTTTGGTTTTTCCTGCGTTATGTGTTGTGCAAACCATACATGATTGACAAAACTTTTGTGCATGGACTGAAAAACCTTTGGCATCTAACATTCCCCCTTTTGACACATGGTCCAACCCATGTGTCAATTTTGCAAAGTGAGGAAAGAAATGTTTGGGCAGGCAAGGTTTATCATTGGGTCCCCACCACACTGATTCTTTTTGTGTGGCACCGCAACGTCTCCACAATGTCCTTTCTTGTGGTGTGGCAAAGGACTGCATTGCTGTAAGAGAGCTTGGAACTGAGACAGGAGTTGAAACGAACAAAGGGTTGAGGGTGGTGGGTTGGAGTGCAGCCCTTTTTGCAGCAGTATCAGCTCTTGCATTCCCTAGAGAGACAGAGTCTAAGTTGTTAGTATGGGCAAGGCATTTACAAACAGCAATTGAGGTTGGGAGCAAAATAGCATCTAGAAGAGCTGCAACCTTGTCATGATGAAGAATGGGTTTTCCGTCAGATTTTAAAAATTGTCTGTGTTGCCACAGAGTGCCAAAATCATGTACAACACCAAATGCATATCTGGAGTCGGTGTAGATAGTTACAGTCTTGTTGTGTGCCAGTTTGCATGCCTCTGTCAATGCTGTAAGTTCTGCTGCTTGTGCAGAATAGTGAGGAGGGAGTGAGTCTGAGACAAGATTAGTGACAACAGCAAATCCAACTCTGTTGCGACCTGTTTGGGGGTCGCGGGAGGCAGAGCCATCTACAAAAACAACCAAATCAGGGTTAGTTAGTGGGGTTTCTTGCAGATCTGGTCTTGGCGAGCAGACCTGTTGGAGGACAGCAACACAGTTATGTTCTTGTCCATCATCTGGTGTGGGAAAAAGAGTGGCAGGGTTTAGGACATTACATCTTTTTACAGTGATGTTAGGCATTTCTAGCAGCACAGTGTTGTATCTTAGCCACCTTGCAGTAGAGAGATGAGAAGTTTTTTGCTCAAGTAGAATCATAGACACAGCATGTGGAACCAGGAGAGTTACATCAGAGTAGCTCACAATGTCTCTGGAGGCCATGATTGCTTTTTCAGCAGCGGCCACAGCCCTGAGACATCTTGGTAGGCCTGCAGCCACAGGATCTAGTTTTGAAGAAAAGTAAGCTACAGGCCGCAGTTTATTTCCGTGATCTTGCAACAACACAGAAGTCATGTATCCATCTTTCTCATCAACTGTTTGAGTGAAAGGCTTGGTAGGATCAGGTAGACCCAAAGTTGGAGTGGTCTGTAAGGCAAGCTTTAGTTCAGTGAAAGACTGTTCTGCTTCAGAAGTCCATGTGATCTTATCTTGTGATTGTAGACCTTTGCCATGAATGAGAGAAGAGAGTGGGGCTTCAAGAATGGCATAGTTTAAAATGAATTGTCTACAATAAGAACACATGCCAAGAAATGACATCATTTGTTTTTTTGTGATGGGTTTCGGAAGGTTCTGGATTGCATCCACTCTTTTTGGTGAAAGAGTCTTTCCTTCAGAAGTAATGACATGTCCTAAGAAGGTGACTTTTTCCAGGACGAACTGAAGTTTGGACAAGCTGGCTTTGTGACCAGTATTAGCCAGATGTTTCAAGAGTTTTACTGTATCAGCTTCGCATTGCTCTTTGGTTGGACTGCAGTGAATGTGTAGCCTCGGCCATTGAAATTGAAAGCAAACCAGAACTGACTTTTTGGGTGAACTGGAACACTGAAGAAAGCATTAGAAAGATCCACTACTGAAAAGAATTTTGCATTAGATGGAACCTGAGACAAGATGGTGTAAGGATTTGGAGCATTTGGTGCTCTGGGTTGGACGGCAGCATTTACTGCTTGCAGATCCTGAACAAAACGCCATTCTGTAGGTTGCTCCTTATCTCTGATTTTCTTGACAGGAAACAATGGTGTGCGCACTGGAGAGTCATCACAAGGAATAATTACTCCTGCTGCTTTAAGAGACTCGAAAACTGGTGTTATGCCTTCGATGGCTTCTTGTTTGAGTGGATATTGGGTCTTGCAAGGCCTAAAGTCTGATTTTGGAGTTATGACAACAGGTTCACAATCTTTGATGAGGCCAACATCATACTTACTGACAGCCCACAGTGTCTTAGGGACCTCCTGTAAGGCTGTAATTGTGGAAGCTTGTTCTTCAGACAAAAATGAAAAAGATTTAGAAGCGCTTTTAGGTACCAGCTGGACTGTTCTTTGAGTGTGCACACTAGATGGTACATTCTTAGAGTAACACTGCAGTGTAGGTGAAAAAAAAATAGATCGATCAGATGTTTCTTGCCAATCGGCTGCGCGCTGACATGATTTTATGAAAGGGCCCAAATCTTCCCAGTTATCTGGTGTGTGTTTTGTAAGTGTGATGTGTGGGGCCGAATGACCTATGGTGTACACATTACATTGAGCTGGTGTGAGAGAGACTGATACAGCACATTTATGTTGTGTCCAATAAATGTGTGTCAGTGTGAGTTTATCAAATCTTTCTCGCAACCAACTTTCCTCATATGGCTCATCAGGTTCTGGTGACACATGAGAGGTACAATGTAGATTCTCTGGTGTCATGAAATCTACTGTAGCTGTTGAAACTGTGTTTCTGGCTACAGTGAGAAGCTCAGATGCAGTTGATGGCTGCAATTTCCATTGATATGCATATTGTAGGTCTGGGGTGTGGTAAACAAAAGAGTGTGAAAAATTTGGTTCCAGGTCAGATAGCCTGTGGACTTTGACACCTTCTGGGGTTGAGATCAGACAAAGCCCTAATTTACACATCAAGTCCCTGCCCATCAGGTTAATGGGGCAGACTTTTGAGAGCAAGAATGCATGTTTGAAGCTTGTATTTGGTTCATCCACACATTTGAGTGGGACAGTAATGTTTTCTTTAATTGTTTGACCTGATGAACCAACAGAGTACACATAATCTCCACTCATTTTTGGTTTTCTAGTGAACTCTAACGCTTTTATCACAGAGTTCGTGGCTCCTGAGTCAACTAAAAATGTAACATTTTGTTCTGCAATGGTTAATGTATGTTGCGGAAACTTCTTGAAGTTATCGGATGTGTAATGTACATATGTTAAAGCTACAGCACAACTATTGTCTGAATTTTTAATAGTTTGTGCATTGGTATGCTCAGTATGTGTGTGTGAGTGTGGTGCAGTACCTTCTTCTGATTTCACAAGTTGGTTTGGCTTGCCAGCAGGAGTCCATCCCTCTCCGACAGCCCTGAACCATCTTCAGTCCGATTTGTCCACCAGGGTTGATGAGGTATTTTGGGGACACTCGCGTCTCCAATGTCCATATTGACCACAGAGGAAACAGGGTTTTCTTTCGTGCTTGTTTCGGTTATGTCCTGTTCTTCTCTGTTCACGATTTGGTTGTCTTTGTCCTTGGACTGTGTTATACATGGTCACTGCTGCCATGTGAAGCTCTTTCTGTGTTGTCTCTTCTTTTTTTCTTTTTCTTTGAGAGCAATTGTACATGTGCATGTATGGCATGTTTGCGGAGTTCGGGCAGGCGTGCATCATCCCAGCCAATACAGGAACTTTTAACAGCTGAGGCAATGTCTGGTTTTAGTCCGTTTAAGAAACAGTTACAGAGGTGAATCTCCCACACATCTGGAGCATTGTTTAATCCATCAGGCAGTTGAAGGCCACTGATGTTGCTGGGTTTGGCAGATGTTGTGAGGCTGCTGTGATGTCAGCAGAAGTCCACGGGCGGAAAACCAACGTTGCACCCTCTGATCCAGATACTTCAACCATGGGCATGATGAAGGCTGCCTCTTGATTTGGACGGCGCAGTCTATGTGCAATTGGAGAAAGGGGTTCGGTTGTAGGATTCTGTGATGGAACTGGCACATCAGGGGCACAATGAGTTGTTCCTGAGCTTGTTTTTTGTTGTGGCAGGGTGGAATCTGTTTCTCCCTTTGTGCTGAGTGGTGTGATGTTGTATGGTGGAGGAGCTGAAGGATTGGTGGGTGGGCTGCCGTCAAGGTCCAGATCCAGCTTCAAAGCCGCCAACTGTGGAAATAGAGAAGAAATCTGCGAGTCTTGTGTTCTTTGTGTGTGTGAAGCTTGCATTTCATTTGTTGCAAGTTTTTCGCATGGAAAAGGGAGTTGTTTCTGCAGTATTTTCCTATTCCGTGTTTCTGCTTCCCCTTTCCACATTTGAAGACATTCTTTCTGACCTTCTATGTTTTCTAATTTTCGTACAGAAACCTTATTTTTCCTTCTCATTTCTTGTTCTTTTCCTTTCAGTTTTCCTTCTAATACGAGTAGGTTTTTTAAACTGAGGGATCCCCCTATTGGGAATCCAAACTCAGTAGTCCAGACATTTAAATATTTCAAACTTTTATCCCCGTATTTCCTTCTCATAATATCCACAATCGGTCCCTCCGGAGGCCCAACCTCGACAGAGCTTTTACTCCCCATTCCAAATGGAGGTTGTGCACAACAAATACGATACAGACGTCTCTGTAAAGACCACTTCGTAACACAAGTGATGAAAGAAATTTAAGAGGACTTTAACCTCAAGGGACTCAAACCCAAACAGATTTTTACAGAATTCACGGAGTTCGTATATTCTTTAAAAACCAGTCGCTTCGTTCAGGCTACAAGCGAAAAAAGCGAATCGATTGTGGATATGTGAGAAACAGAAATGTTATGCCAAATCTAAAAAAAAAAAGAAGTTTAAATGTCAATATTTCAATGCTCACCAGATGAATTTCGCTGAATTCTGTTCGTGGAGATCCCAGCGGCGACGATCCGGGGCGTTTGCGGTCAGTCCTCCCTTCTCAGAAAAAGATTTGAGGTTGGAGGCTAGAAAGTTTTTCTTCCAGGATGGCCTGTCACTGTCCGCGTCCCGTCCCAGACGATCGCTCGAGGGATCCCACTTCTGACACCAAATTGTTGTGGAAATTTCCTCTTCTGCTGCTGGTGAAGAATGAAATAGAGACTTCTGCCGGCCGACAAGGTTTTATTTTCTTTGCAAAGAAAAGGTCGATCAACACGCGAGCGGTCAAAGTGAAGAAGGACCCCGAGAATGGGGAGACCTGAACATTTATACCCTCCAGAACCATGTGAATGCCCTCCAGAAACATGTGTTAGATGTTTTACAGTCCTTTGTCTCCTGTGGGTGTTGGCGCCCGTCGTCTGGCCATATGCTTTTCACCTGAGGTGTCCTGCAGGATCTTGCATTGATGTGTAGATCTGAGTGTGGGCAACGCAATTTACACAAGACAAAAGGCTTGATACCTCATGTTTAAGGAGGGTGGGGTTTGCATCTGTAGTGGTTGAAACAAAGGCTTAAATTTACATCGGTAGTGGTTGAAGCAAAGATTTAAATTTACAAAGGCTTAAATTTACTATTACACATGCAAATGTTAAATTTCAATATAAATAAATTGATTTCATACCAGTTGCTAGATCACTGTTTTTAGAACATTGTATCGTATCGTCTCATCTTCGTCAAGGGGAAAAGGCTCGTTGACGAACATATTTCGTCTCGTCTGATAAAATTAACACTGGATGCTATATGAATAAAAAAATGCAAACTGATCATTTACTTAACCTGTGTGTGTCTGTGTCTGTGTGTCTGTGTCTGTGTGTCTGTGTGCCTGTGTGTCTGTGCATGTTTGCAGCTGGTAGCAGAGGACGTTGACAGTCAGCTGAATGGAGCCATCCTCTACTCCATCATCAATGGAGACCGAGACAACCAGTTTTTCATTGACCCACTGCATGGCGTCATAAAGGTCAATAAGCAACTGGATCGTGAGACAGTGAGTACACACACACACACACACACACACACACAAACAAACAAACAAACAAAAGAGCTTTGAGTGGTCGGAAGACTAGACAGGTGTTATATATAAGTACAATCCATTTATAACATGCATGTTAAACTCCAGCTTTTGACTTTGTGTCAATTAGTGCCTCATGGCAATACTGTCTATTCATTTAGTCCTCCTGATATGAGGTTGTATATTTCAGTTAATCACTCCCCTTGCAGACAAACAGTCAGTATATGAAATGAACTGCTGTTGGGTTGGTCTGAGTAAGCACCTGTTGTGTGAGCTCTTATGGCTGCCCTTTGATCGAAATGTAACCCCCCTCTACCTTACCTTATAGGTTTCAAATAAAACCCAGGGGCTCAACTTCTAATTTAGATTCGATGAGGAGATTGGTTGTAATCTATTCGTTTGATGGTTTAAGTAACCAAGGATCCACCCCAAAGATCACACAACAACAACAGGTCGTGAGGAAACAAGTAAGAATGTATTAAATCAAGACTTCACATTCTATGATCTTAACCTTAAGCATATGAAAATAAATGACAAAAATACGGAAAATATGACCAGTTATTATAAGCAATGAGCTGGTAACAGCAAATTTACCAATAACCAAAAACAGGTTAGATAACCCCTGTGAGATCTCACAAAATGTTTAGGTTCAAAGTTCAAATAAATGGAACAAGATGACAAAGGAAAAAAATAAAAGGAAAATAAAATGAGTGCACTCAGAGGTCCTACCTCTCTCTTTCACAACAAATGTCCGACAAAATAGTCCGAGGTGATGGTTATGGAAGGGTTGGAAGGAAGATGAAGATGTCTCCCGGGGTGAAGGTGGGGCGCTCTCCGAGAGGAAAGATGTGGATGAGACAGCGGACGGCGACAACCCTAGATCCAGATGGAACTCTACAAAAAACCAGTCTACACAATATGCAGGACAGTCACTATTCACGAGTCCATTAAAACGTCCATTAATACTCGTCCAAAAAGGTTTTTTTTCCTCTTCCTTCATAACATAACTTCATAACACATAACACTATAGACACAATAACGCAAGTTACAGTATACCTCAAGGTGCATAAACTCACATAACCTCAATGTAAATTTGAATAATTGAATATAATTTTACAGCCGAATCCACAATTATCACAGTAATTACCCTTTTTTTCCAAGAAATTCAAAACACACAAGGCTCCATAAATAACTCAAAATGCATTTCAGCAGCATGGAGACATGCCTCAACACCACGTGCGGCTACTAGCTGCCCGCAAGCTAAATGGTGATTAACCGAAATACATATGACACATTACCTAGCTGGTAATTGAGCAGGATTCATAAAACACACACATTATCACCATACATAAACCATATGTCCATTAAAATTATCCCGACTGGTTTTGATAGAAATTCAGGGTTTCTCAGAATTTTTTATATGCGTGCATGTTTTGCTAATTTAGTTAGCATGCCAACTCGACAGGCACGGAGCCGCCAACTCACCGGGATATCAAATGTCCTAAATATCTGTAATAAGGTCGCAGCTCCTCCGTCAACTCTCGTCGCTCAAAAAAAACACAAATCAATTATCCACTCTTAGTTCAACTTTCTCTTTAGCTTATAGTTCAACTCCTCAGGGACTGATGCCGTTGTCGAAGCGGAAAAAACAAAGATTGTCTACTAGAGGAGGGATCGCCACTCTCAGCACTTTCCCAGCACTGGTATAGAACATAACAAAACCTATCAATCTGATTTAAAGGGACAGTAGTTAAACTATACCCGGGTTACAGAAAGAAGCAGCCTCTTAGAAGCAGATGAGCTCACTGGGAGCTGGTTTGTTATGGGATGGATCCCTGACCAGATGGCAGTTAACACTTGAACAGGAAACATGCACAAAGCAGCTCTGTATGTGCACTCTTTAATTAGCAGCAGGAAGAAACATGGAAGGCATGAGTCCCTGCCTGTCTCCTGCTCCCTGAGCTGTTTTCTCACCCTTCTTCTTCCTCATCTTCTGCTTCTTCATCATCTCCTTCTCCTCCACGGTGCTTGAAAAACTTCAGAAATGTTCATATTCCTATCATAAAGTATTCATGAATGCGGTCGATGAGCGTGCTCATGAAAAAGAGTGCAGGGGCGTGTGGGGGATCAAAGCACTGGCTGATGAAAGTGTGTTTGGGGTTATCACACAGAGAGCAGCAGCTTTCTCTCTGTGTCAGTGTGTGTGTGGGTGTAATACTGGTGTGTCCATCTATGTGCATATGCGTTAATACGTAGCTATACTTACGTGTGTGTGTGTGTGTGTGTGTGTGTTTACATATGTTTTCTCCTCTCATTTCCATTCTTCTTCTATTTTCTCCGCATCTCTCTCCCTGCTAAGCAGGTCATAGTTGTTCATTACTGAGGTTTATTTTTTTCATATATCTCAGGCAGCAGAATATTGTTTTGTTGCTGCTCTAGTGTTTCTCTTCAGCGTGCTTCATTAGTGCTTTATTATAAAACAATATGGAAAAATATCCTGCGGTGGGTTTAGGGGAGACTAAGCGGCATGCCAGGGAAACGATAATACCTCTTGTTCAGACAACCACATGAGCACTGTTTCTCTAATTTGAGAAGTCTGTGTCATCTCAGAGCACAGTTTGGAAGAATCAATGGTCTAAACCACTGAAGAATATCAACCACTCAAAGTTGTTTAGTTTACACAACCAAACAGAGAAAGGTACCGACATGTCATACTTCAATCAGGTACTAAAATATAGAAACAGATTCCGTCCTATTTAAGTAATATGTGGAATTGTGGAAATTTTAGATTTGATGAAGTTTACCACATAACACTATAAATTCCCTCAGCTCAGCTTTCAGCTATCAGGCTCCTCTTCTGTAGAACAAACTACCATTCTGGGTTCGGGAGGCAGACACGGTCAACACTTTTAAGAGTAGACTTAAGACTTTCCTTTTTGATAAAGCCTATAGTTAGGGCTGACTCAGGTCATCCCTTAGTTATGCTGCCATAGGATTAGACTGTCGGGGTAAAGCCCTCCGAGGCATATGTACTTTGTGACTTTGGGCTATACAAATAAACTTGATTGATTGATATAGATCTTCATGCTGCCGGGTTGAAAACATGAAGCATCCACATTTTAGAATTTGTAGCTTCTTTGCAGCAACATTAAGATTTAAAGTATTGTCTGTCAGTTTTTAGAGTCAAGTGAAATCAACTGACAGCAATTAATTAATTAATTCAATAATTAAGCAGTTCAAAAACGATATATCAGATGAATAGTGTCAGCAGCTCTTTTGATATAACTGTAACTATCCTTTATTAAAGGTGTCATATGTAAGATTTTTGAGGCAGTGTGAACACATTCCAGGAGTCTGACTCCTGGAAAGCAGTAGTCCACCACAGGCCTCGTTTCTGCTAATATTGAGCTTCAGTTAATTGCCACCCTCAGGACTAGCTTTACATTTTCACCACAAGGAAAGGTGAATGGTAAAACCCTCGTTGTCAAGCACTATTTAAAAAATGTGGGATGTAGTGAACATAGTGCTCTCTGCAGCATCAGCTAAAGGATGCTGTTTACCCGACGACAGCCAAACAGGCAGCTCTACTTCCATCAAACCATGATGGCAGATACAGAAGCTTTTACAAACGTATAGGTGACATCACAGGGACAACGTCCATATTTTAGTTCTTACTTTTCGTTTTTTTGTTTTTTTTGTGGTTTTCTTTTGTTGTGTCTGTCCTTTTAGGTTCCCAGCTACTCTTTGGCCATCCGAGCTCTGGACATTGGAATCCCACCCATGTCGTCCACCGTGATGGTCAACATAGATATCTCAGACATCAATGACAACCCGCCCACCTTCTCCCCGGCCAACCTCACTACTGTCATCCAGGTACACCGATAGAGCTCCCTGGCTAAAAAAAAAAGGAGAGTATTTTATTTCGATAGCTACATAAAAGTGGTGACTGGTATTTCCTGTCATGAAGATAAATGTCTTTTAGAATCTTGTATGTCTTGTATGTTACTTTAATGTTCAGAAAAGTGTTTTGGTGCTGGCTTATTCAGTTAAAGTAACAGATTAAAGCAGAGGATAACAAAAGTGTCAGGTTCCCATTGGTACATTAATAGCTGCTTGCTATAACTATTCTCCTGTTCATACTGCCTTTAAGAGATTTTAAGAGATAAAAGCATTTCAAAATAAGAAATTGGGAACAAATTCTAGTCGTTGTTTTGGTGATTCAAACCACCCCGAATTCTGTAGACCTGATGTAAAGCAGAGAGATATTGAGTGTAAAGAAGACAAAGTACGAGTCACTTGTTGTAAGAGGGAGAACCCAGCTTTGACAGACTCCGCAGTCCTTTCACCATCGCACCCAGCTGAGTTCTGATCTCCAACAGTTCTAGCTTTATTAAACACACAAAAGCAGGCGTTACATTTCAGTAGAGTGTAGATTAATGCATGTTTTTACTCCATATATGGTAAAACAAGATATAGCAAGCTGAGCGGAGCGTTATTGAGATTAAGTGTGGTTTGCATAACTGTAAGCGCACATGATCCTTTCAACTGCCCCCTACCCTTCAACATTTTGCAATACACGCACATCATTCTAAATTGTTGTTCACACAAAAGAATTAACACACACAAAAGAATTAACACACACAAAAGAATTAACACACACACACATCAATAAACACTTAACACACAATATATAATTGAACATTATTACACATTCTCACATCGTCATTCTGTGCAAAAGTTTATGTAAAGCCAAAATGAGTCTATAGTGTCTTAGTTAGTCAAATCCAATCCGAGTATCATCCAAAAGTCTGTTTAGTACAAAATACCCTTTTTCTTACCTCGCCTGAAATGGGTTTCTGTCCTGAGCTCCAGTGGAGCTGTAATAACAAAAAATTCTAACAGAAATTGCAAGGACTGAGCAACATGTAACAATTCAGGGATTTGTTGAGCTCAACCTATTTGCAGTCTTGCCGCCAAGACTTCCTGAAGGGATTGACTAGAGTCCTATAAGTCTAAAGGGAGTGACAGGATGAATCAATAGCAATGACTCCATTATATTGCTGTATGCTGAAATGACATGGCAGTTTTCTTTGAATACACCTCTTCTTGCTGAAACAAAGCGACTCCACATAATGTATTGACAAACAGGTAGGGCTTTCTAATTCTGTGTCTTCCTCCCCCAGGAAAACAAGCCAATTGGCACCAGCATCCTGCAACTGTCTATCACAGATCTCGACTCCTCCCACAATGGCCCACCCTTTGACTTTCGTATCCTGTCAGGAAATGAGGGCGGAGAGTTTGTGCTGGAAAAAGATGGAACACTGGTCGCCAATCAAGTGTTCAGGAGGGACTTGGCAACTGAATATGTTATTCAGATTCAGGTAGAGTCATGCTGCTGCTTCACAACACACCTGCAGAGCTGCTGACGTCATTCTTCTCCCCATCACATGATTTTAAAAATAGCGCTGTGAGTCACTGAAAATATTAGCAGAAACAATCAGAGCTTGGTCATTCTGGACAGATGGAACCTCTCACTGCAGGTTGACAGACTTGTCAGATTTGAGCAGACCGGTTCTAAATGACAGATCTTGAACAATGACACTTTTTCAGATAACACCATTAGTTTGTCCTTCTACTTAACCTCTTCTCTTTATCAGGCTACATGAATGAGCACAGCAAGGTTTGGTTTCATCTGAACCTCGGGCTGATGCTTAAACTAATATTCTGCTATGAACAGAGTCAAGAGGGAGCATGGCTGGAGTAGGATAACAGGCCTCGGATCAGCAGACAACCATCCTCTTAATGGAATGTGCAAAATAAATGTGTAATGTAACAGAATAAAATAAAACAACAATAAAACAAAAGATTTTCCTATAAAAATTAACCCAAAAAAGTTGTTCAGTTAACAGAATGTAACCACCACTGTCTTCTACAGGAGAACTTTAAGACCAAATAGTACTTGAAGTGTTAAAGTTATGAAATGTTGCCACCTTTCCTTCCCGTCCTCTTGTGTGTCAATTCCTTTTTTTTTCTATTTTCTTTTTTCATTTTCTTTCTCTTCCCCTTTCTCCTTCCTCCTCTCAGGTGTCAGACTCGGGGAAGCCTCGTCTGACCTCCTCCTCGACACTGACAGTCAGAGTGATTGAGGAAAGTCTCCACCGGCCAGTGGTGATGCCACTAGAAGTTCATATCATTACTATGGAAGACGAGTTTCCTGGTGGTGTAATTGGGCAGCTGCACGCCACTGATGCAGACCCTTATGATGCGCTGACCTTTGGCCATGCCCCACCAGCCCAGCGCAGTCTTTTTAAGATCAGTCCTCGAGACGGCAAGATCATCGCCCTGGGAGGGTTGGATGCAGGCCGATACTCCCTGAACGCCAGTGTTAGTGACGGACGCTTTGCTGTACCTGTGCCCGTGAGCATACACGTGGAGCAGGCAACACCAGAGATGCTACGTGAGGCAGTGACAGTACGCTTTGAGAGTGTGGCACCACAAGACTTTGTGGCATTGCACCTGAAGAGTGTGTTGAAAGTGCTGCAGCAGGCTGCCGCTTCACAACAGCAAGACACTGTGCATCTCCTCAGTTTGCAGCCTGTTGGTGGGACGCAACAGCTGGACATGCTCATTGCTGTGGAAACAGCAGCGGATGGGTACTACAAGGCTGCCTACCTTACGCAGAAACTCAGTGCTTCGCGGCGGAAGCTGGAGGAGGTCCTCAAAGTGTCAGCTATTCTAGATAAGAACTGCTCCGGGCTGGAGTGCCGAGGGGCGCAGTGTGAACAGAGTATCATCCTAGACTCACACAACCTGGCTACATACAGCACCCCACGAGTCAGCTTTGTGTCGCCACGCTTCCACCGGACCTCACGCTGCACATGTATCGGTGAGTAATGAATGCAGCCGGGCTACAGTCTGACTGAGTCTTCAGAATAAAAAGACAGAGTCAAACAGGGTTTTTAAGAACAATCCAATATTGTTTATTACTTGATTATTTTTAGAGGCCTTTAATGAACACAGTTTCTCATAAGCCTTCAGCTGTGTTCAAACAAAACATGGCATAGTTACATACAAAGTCAATGCCAAGAAGAGAAAGGATAGGAATTTACCTTTACACAAAATCAATGCATTATTGTTTACTTACCACTTACTGTTGCTGTGTGTGGGCACATGGAGCTCTATGATGGACATAAAATGAGAAGCCTTGAAAAATATGCAGAAACCTTAGGACTACATGATGAACTATGAAACTATGAAAAAAATTCATTCCAGTTATTGGTTGTACAAACCAAGTTAGCACTTGTACTCATATTGGCTGTTGAGGGCTAATATATTAGCATATATTGCCAAATACTAATACAGCTGCCATATTCATGTGAGTGATGTGAAAACGAGCTTTGGTCTGAACAAACATTTAGACCTTTGCATGCTGTCTGTTATATCAGCAGGGCAGACTGAGGTGTTTTATGGATAGAAAAATAGTTAGAAAGATGACTGCTGTGCTTATAATCTTTCATAGGCTCTGTACACACAACGAAATTATTGTTTAACTTCAGTGCAGTGGTTCTCAACCTGGAGGGTCTCCAAATGGTTGTGAACAACAAAATAACATTCTGTGGCAAACAGTGCAGAATGAGAGTCAGGGGAGCAGCTCTATATTATGCCTCTTTTTTTGTGTCCAGATGCCAGCTGTGCTGTCCTGTCAGAGCAGTGTGAGGACCAGCCCTGTCCACCAGACATGCAGTGTGTTTCAATTGAGGCCAAAAGAGGGCGCTACGCCTGCCAGTGTCCACCAGGGAAACTGGGAGAGTGTGCAGGTGTGTGAATTGTGTGCGTCCCCTCCCCTTTTTCTCCCTGATACACACACACACAAAATTCACAAGTCTGTGTTAAGTATGATAAATGAAATGTATTTTACTTTTGCATTGCTCTGGAATTTGATTTCTTTATCTGTGTGGTGTGTGTGTGTGTTGGCGGCGGTATGCAGGCCATTCGTCTCTGAGTTTCTCAGGTAACAGCTACATCAAGTACAGACTGTCTGAGCGACTGCAGACAAAGCTGAAACTGAACCTGAGGATCAGAACATTGCAGAGCCGAGGAATCATCATGTACACGCACACTGATTCATGCACTGTGCTCAAGGTGCGTATACAGACACACACACACTCACACACAGAGGTGCTGGTTTTTAACTGCTGTGTTGGAGTTGTTTTAACTGTTAAACATATTTATTTGTTTATTTATGGTGCATGCTGCAGTGTTTTGTGCTAGTATGATCATTTGCTATATTGTGTCCTACTAATCAGACACCTCTACACTAACACTTCAGCTATAGTTAAGCTAATTAAATCAATTAAAATACTAGTTACAAAACAAAAGTAATAAAGGGGTTTGAACTATTAGTTTGAGAGTTTGATAGAAAAAATGCAGTAAACAAGATTTCCTTTAAATAAACTTCCTGATGTGTTTGTGTGTGTGTGTGCAGTTGGAGGAGGGGAAGCTGTGGTTCCAGCTTGCCTGCAGCCTTGGTAATGGTGCTGGAGCTGATGACAGTCCTGACATGTTGGGCATTTCAGGCCGCCGTATCAATGACGGCAGCTGGCACACGGTGGCTCTGGAGCTGAACCGCAACTTCAGCAGCTTGGCACTGGATGACAGCTACGTCGAGCGTCGCCACGGACCGCCATTCATACAACCACTTGCTCCAGACAGAACCATCTACTTTGGCGCACTGGTCAGTCCATGTGTAGTTGTACATGTTCAAGTAATTGTTACCTATAAATAATACAGGTACTGTGAAACCCTCTTTGTCGGGCCTCATTCAGTGCTGTTTCTTCACCAGACAGTGATGTTCCTTGTCAAGATGATCTCAATCTTTTTTTAGTTGTTGTTGTGTTGACACCAGGGCCCTCTACTGTGGTAGCTGTGGCTCAGGTGTTAGATTGAGTTGTCTAGTGATCAGAGGGCTGCTGGTTCGATTTCTTGCTCCTCCAGTCCAATTGGCACCCTGCAAGGCACCCTCTTCTGCCATCAGTATGGGTGAACGTGTTGTAAAAGGTGCTTAGACCAGAAAAGTCCATTTACCATGACAGCCTTGTCACAGCTCCTCAGTTTTTGGGCATCCAGAGAACATGAACACATTTTATCACTGCAGCACTCATTGGTAGAATTACGTGTATTTATTCATGTATTTATTTTGATCTCATTGTGTACCTTCTTATTAAGGAGGTAATTGAGTCCAGTCTTCAGGTCTTGAGGGAATCTTTTTGTGTTCATATATTTATCTTTCACCCTTCCCTCCTCAGGTGCAGCACCCCAACTATCGCAGCCTCATGGACTCCCAGAAGGATCTGCAGGTGCTCGAAGGTTTCCAGGGCTGCTTGGACTCGGTCATGCTCAACAACAACGAGCTGCCACTGCAGAACAAACGCTCGCGTTATGCAGAGGTGGTGGGACTGACGGAGATGAAGCTGGGCTGCATCCTTTATCCTGATGCCTGCCTGCAGCAGCCCTGCCGCAATGGAGCCACCTGCACAAGCCTGCCCTCTGGTGGTGAGTAACATGAACTACAAACAACACAACCACTTCCCACTGAAGATCCTAGAAACTGAGGATGCACATCTTTGATGATATACTGATTATTAAAGTAAATGTTTTGTAGATGTTTCAAGTTTAATGATTTGGTAAAATAATTAATTATCTATTAATATTTGGATGTATAATGATCACTAAAAGAAAAGAAATGACACACTTTAAGGCCCGATTTAGACCTGCAGTGGTCAGACGATCAGACCAGTCAAACTGCTTTACAATCAGCCCGAAGTGTCTAAAACTGAGCGTGCTGCTGGTGGAGTTTATGGACTAAACTGCAATACTCTATTTCACAGAGAGCTCTGACTATACGGACAGAGAAAATTGGTGAATCAGAGAAATACACAAATGCACAACCTGCAGCGATTTGCTGCAACACCTAAGAGATTTAAAATCATGATCAGTGCATTTATAACTGGAGGACATGTCCTGTGTGACAGCAGCTCTCTGCTCTTCCCTAAAACATCGGAGCTATGACACAAAACCTGCCAAACCACTGATTAAAAATACAAAAACAGTGGAACAAAATCTAGCCAATAATTTAGTATCTTTCATTTATTAGTTAAATTAACATTTGGAACTTTGTTGTTTATGAGTCAACTTTGTATTTATTATACCTTTGTGAAGTTAAGTATATGTTGGTGTTCAGACTACTTTAGATTCAACCATTTGAGGGTGTAGTTAGTGGTTAGTACTATATTGAACTATATTGTAACTGCTCATTTGGTCGCAAATGTGCAAACTAGATGGACTAAATAATTTTTAAAAACCACAAAATTACCATTGGATAAGGGCTGTTATAAAATGGACTGAAGGCACTTAACATCATTTTCTTAAGATCTTTACGGCACTCAGCACCTCCTCCCCTTAGACTCAGATTAGATAAAATAAAACATTAATGTGTAAGTCATCTTCTCTCAGGACATGTCAACAAATGTCATGTCAACTACAATATGAATAATAATTGCAACAATATTATAGATAGATCGCAAACATTTATGCAGAGTATGGGTCCGGGAGGACATCCAGCAGCTACAGTGTCAGCTCAGAGTTTAGCACCACATGTTCCACATTCATGCTCTAATGAGCAAACCATTGTGGGGATTGTCGCAGCCCAAACTTGTCATTTACACACACTGTGGAAAGGTTAGAGTGTGTCACAGATGTTTTGTGTACACACAATGATAAATGCAAATTTTCTTGTGTTTTCTTTCAAGCATGTGTGATTTCCCAAAGGTGTGTGTGTGTGTGTATTTTGGCCCCGTTGTGCTGTAAACGGTGCACTGACTGCTCTGAATGTGTAATCAAGTCTGCCTCATTGTTCCCCCTTCCTCCCTGTCTGTCTGCCAGGGTTCTCATGCAGCTGTAGCCCCCAGTACACCGGAGGGCGCTGTGAGATGGAGATAACAGCGTGTGTACCCACCCCATGTCAGAACGGAGGCGTGTGTAAGCCCATTGGCAATGCATTCCTCTGCAGCTGCAGGAGAGGCTTCAAGGGTCTGAAGTGAGTTCCAGTCCAAACATAAAAACCTGAACTGAAACCTGCTTGAAGGATTCATTCATCCACATCATCAACAAAATATTTAGTTACATCCTTCTAGCAGTGTCTCTCTATGCTGATAGTGTTGGTTTACTTGTCCAATTTTGGAGACATGTGAGATTTCCTCCTCCACCCTTATACAGTGGAGGTGGAAGGAATTCTACTCACTGGAAGATCACATTGGTGAAACGACCCAGACATAGAGGTAATAATCAGGATAATGGAGATCAGATTTTGGTTAGGGTCAATGTACAATGACACAATTTGATGACAACATCTTAAAGGCAATAAGCATTTTTCCAAAATGTTGAACTAACTTTTAGGTTAGTGCAAGAAAAGACCAACCAGTATTGGTTTTGGAAAGCAATCACTCAGGGAGCAGGTACCTGAGCAGTCCAGTTATTCATGCACTATTATCTCACAGTCTCTCTCCCTCTCTCCTCTCTCTCATCCCACCATCCTGCAGCTGTGAAGAAGATGTTAATGAATGCGACCACAGCAATCCAGAGGGTGAGTGTGAGAACGGCGGCGTCTGTGTTAACACTCACGGTTCCTTCTACTGTAACTGCACAGCGGGCTTTGTGGGCCAGCGCTGCAGCCTGCGGCCCGTTGTCGTCCCCGACATGCAGGCAGGTCATGCTGTGGTCGGCAAAGAGGAGCTGATCGGCATTGCCGTGGTTCTTTTTGTCATCATCACCCTCATCATCCTCTTCATTGCTTTTCGCAAGAAGGTTTTCCAGAAGAACTACTCGCGGAACAACCTCTCTCTGGTCCAGGACCCAGCCACTGCGGCCCTCCTTAACAAAGCCAATGGCGTTCAATTTAAGACACTACATTGCACACCAGGAGACCCCCTGAACCTGTACGCAGAGCCGGGGCTGGGGCCCATCGTGGGACCTCCAGAGGTTCCTGTGCGGCCCATGGCATACACACCCTGTTTCCAAGGAGACCCACGTTCCACGCTGGAGAAGATGGTGGACGGGCATGGTGTGGAGCATACAGAAATGAGCACCTTTCACCCAGAGTCACCCAGGATCCTGTCAGGAACCACCAGGAGGGGAGTGGTGGTGTGCAGTGTGGCCCCCAACCTGCCGCCAGTGTCGCCCTGTCGTTCAGACTGTGACTCCATACGCAAGAGCCCATGGGACAGCGATGAGGGTGAGTGTGTGTTTCACTGCATGATAAAGTGAAAGCTTCAGTGTAGAATAAGTTGGGGTTAATTTATTAACAGTATGTGGGGATGGTGCACTTGATTTTTACCATTTTTTTGTTTTGTTTTTTTACCGTTATATAATACTCTACTTTTTTCAGCTAATCTCACACTTTGTTGTATGTTTCATACAATATTTCACAATACTCTACAATTCTCACTTGTTAAGTCAAGTCAGCTTTATTGTTAATGCTGCTATGTGTACAGTACATACAGAGAACTGAAATAGTGTTTCCCTCAGATCCCTGGGGCAAACAGCAAATGTAAAACATACTATATATATATATATATATATATATATATATATATATATATATATATATATATATATATATATGAGATCAAAGAAAAGAGTGTGGCTAATCTAAAAGCTAAAAAAAAATATAAACGGTATAAATCTGGCACATATAGAAAGATTACTCAACGTTTTTCAGCATATTTCACACTTCGCAGCAGTCAAAATTTAGATTTTAAATAGATCTTATAAATAGATCTTATCTGCAGTATCATGGCTGTTGTAATAGCAGGTAGCTGTTGCCATTCTACTTGAAGTGAGTGTCTAGCACTCGTTGCCAACATCATTCATATGACCGAGTTGAACTATTTTGTTCACTTATTACTCTCTGCCCTTTGGTTAGCCCCTAGCCCGTATTATAAATAGGGCAGGTTCTCATGGATCGTGGCTGCTGCTGTGATCCTGCACGACGTCCACTACATATATTATTACTGTCAATATTACTACCATATCTGTTACTGTAATCATTTTATCATTCATTGTCATTTTGTCAGTCATTGTAATTGTACAATATGTTTGTGTTGATTTGTCCTGTACACGTGACATCCATTGCACGTCTGTCCGTCCTGGGAGAGGGATCCCTCCTCTGTGGCTCTTCCTGAGGTTTCTTCCACATTTTTTCCTTGTTAAAAGGGTTTTTGTGGGCAAGTTTTTCCTAACTGGAACCGAGGGTCTAAGGACAGAGGGTGTCACTCCCTGTACAGATTGTAAAGCCGTCTGAGGCAAATGTACTTTGTGACTTTGGGCTATATAAATAAAATTGATTTGATTTGAATTGATTTGATAAATTCAGTATCAAGCTTGAAAATGGTTAAGCTATATCCTCCCAAAGTTGAGCCTTTATATTTGTTACAAAAACATAATAAAAATACTAGTAATTTCGTTGAGATGATTATTTTTTGAATAAATGTTATTAATTGAGCTTATTTCTTATTTTTATACATATTGGAGTTTGAATGTCCATCCTATCCAAGAGGGAACTTCTGTGTCATTATGTACAACAGTGGACCCCTTCAACTAAAGTTCAGCCTTTATGATAGAATAAAAACATAAAACAGATCACTTTGAAGAGACTAGAGAATTTAATGTTGTTTTGAACCTTGTTCTCGAAAACAAATTTGCTGGTACATTCGCAAACGCCCTACATCATTAGACTGCCAGTGTCTATTTTAATCTGTACATGTTGAGGAATCATTTTTGACAACAATTATGGGATCTGTGATTCATATAAAAAATGTAATATTTTTTGTTTCTATTCAAGATATAAGATGCAATCCAGGATGAAGGAACCTCTCTTTAAAATGCATACTCATCAGCCATACAGGTCTAAAAAATGACCAAGATTAACACAGAAAAATCTGAATTCTCTGAAGAGGAAATTAAAATTAGTGCACCAATGTAATAAAACAGTTTATATAGCCAAAGCCTAGATAAAGTTAATTTGATTGTTAATCCTGCAGTCCTTGATATCAGTGCATGCAGACAGGTTATGCAGGTAAAACATTATCTTTTCTTGGCCATGATTATTTTTTGTAACATTTGTATTGCAGAAAAAAGTTTAAATAATAGTAGTTAAAATGTCCATTTTGAAAGAAACAAAGTCTTTGTAGTAAACCAACACTCATGAAGTGAAAGAATGGATACAGGCAGTTTCACTGTAGTCTATGAAGGTCCACTTTTTGATAGGTATACATCGCCAAGAATGTGTGTGTGTTTGTGTGTGTTAACTTTAAACGTTAACTTTTGTGTGTGTGTTTGTGTGTGTGACTTTAAAGGGTCAGTATGTGTATCAAACTGAAAACACATGATATTACTGCAGTCCAAATAAAAACTGTCACAGCAGATGTCAGGTTTTCAAATCTATAATTTGTAGAATCAAAGTACTGGCATATTATTGTAGCAGCAGGGACTGAATAAACAGCTTTTAGGGAGAAGTGTTGGCAGCAGTCGAGTGGCTCTGTTTTGATGGATGGCCGAAAAACACTTTAATGTAATATTCCTTCCCCAAATACAATAACATTACGTTATTGCACATCACCATATGTTGACAATTAGGCCTGATCTGTTCAATTTGTTGAAGAGATTATTTTGTTTTGCAAACAGCTATGCTCATGCTTGTAATAGTCATCGTAGTCAATAGCATAGCAAATGCTATACTTAGAGTGTGAAGGTTGTAACACCTAAGACTGGGAAAGCTGAATAAATGTGGTATATTTTTATGTCCTGAAGGAGCGTAAAATACAAACTTCCTGCCACTAGTACAGAATACAGAGAATGCATCAATACTGTTCTTCATAATAAACACAGCCATAGTTTCAGCTTGTCCTGATCCCCTGACCTCTCCCTGCAGGTAAGATGGTCGACTTGGCTGAAGAAGTCACATGTTTTTCAGGAAGCAACAAAGGCAGTAACTCAGAGGTCCAATCACTGAGCTCCTTCCAGTCTGACTCCTGTGATGACAACGGTGAGAAACACACACTCACACACCCACAGCAAGATCCTCAGATTACCCAGGATGCATAGTGTTTCAGTTTTATTTATTTTTTTATTAATTTTTAACTGCTTTGTTTTCTTGGTGTCTCATTCATGTTCTTAAATGTTCACCATCAGTATCCATGTGCTATTAATTTCTGCACAGTTTGTTTAAAAAATTATGCATTAGGTAATCCCATCATTTAAAAAAAACAACATCAGCACAAAAATACATAGTTAAGATCGGAACAAAGCAGTGAGACTTCATTGTCTTTCTTTGTGTTTTTATTGGAGTCATGTACTTGAATGAAAATGTTCATGTCACATCAAAGTCACATGTGAATACTGGAAGAATCACTCAGTCAGCTCCAGTAGCCTTGTGTGGTGGAGTATGTGCAGTATGTGCACAGGAAGAGGAAAAGGAAGAGGAAGAAAGCACAGTAGTCAGGTTTATGCATTCAGTATTAATAAAGCCAATTTGTTTGTCCAAACCCAACAGTGAAAATCAATGCAGTAATTTTGAGTTTATATATTTTTAAAAAATATTATTATAACTTTTATTTAACCAGATAAAAACCCATTGAGATCAATGCTGACCTGGCCAAGAAAGGCAGCAGCACACGTCATAGTGTTCAAAACTTTGTAATTCAAATGGATGGAAATTTTCTATGTAATTGAAATACATAAGTGGCCACAAGAAGAATGGCCAAAACTTCTGATTTCAATGTCCCCATGGTCGTTTCTCAGGTCCATTTAATTTTTTAGGGCACCAAGGTAGCCTAACAGTTGGGCACATGCCATTTGGGTGCAGTATCCTCGTTTGGATTCATGCCAAGGACCTGTCTCTTTCTAAGCATTTCCTGTCTGTTCCTGTTTACTATCAGTGATGGGAATAACGGCGTTGAAATAAACGCCGTTACTAACGGCGTTACTTTTTTCAGTAACGGGTAATCTAACAAGTTACTTCTTCTATCGTTGTAACGCCGTTACCGGTACCAACACGCCGTTACCTCGCGTTACTGAACCAACCTACTCGTTTAGAAACTGGCACCTCACTCAACTCGATACAGGAATGCCTTTTTTTTCTCCCTTTGGTAAGGGCGGGATACGTAATGACGATTGGCTAAAGCAGAGATTTCATGTTGAGCCAACCAGAGACACCCGGTGGGCGGGTATACACACAAACCAACACACGGTCGTAGCGCACACACACACACACACACACGCACACACACACACATAGCATGTCAGATGAGATGGCGAGTCCCGAGTCTAAGACAGCGTTTTCACGGTGGAAGTATAGGCAGTATTTTAACCTCGTCGAGGTAAAAGGTAAAAATGTACATGTTACATGCACACTGTGTCTAAGACCAAAGACTTTGTCCACTTCAAATGTAAGCAACTAGAATTTAATGAAGCATCTCTCGACTGCACACGCGTCTGTTAAGCTAGTGGCCACCGGCATGCCCCACGATAAAGGCAAGCTAGCTAACAAGGAAGGCTGGATTTTTCTGCTTCAGCCTCTACCCCAAAACTTACCACACAGCAAGAACTCAATAAAATTATAGGGAGGTATGTGGTTGAAACATGCTGCCATTGAAAGTTTGTATTTGTAAGTTTGTATTAATTTGCAGCATGTCAAGTGTAAAACATGTCATATTGTTTAACTGCTTACATTTGTAAGTAAAGAAAATGCTTGAAGTTCAGTTGTAATTGCGTTGAGGTGCAATACATTAAAACCTGTATGGGTATCTGTTGTTTGCTTTACTCCAAATTATTTGGCATTTTTTAACTTAAAAAAGTAACGCATTAGTTACTTTCCTGGGTAACTAGTTACTTTTATAGTGTAGTAACTCAGTTACTAACTCAGTTACTTTTTTGGGTAAGTAACTAGTAACTGTAACTAATTACTTTTTCAAAGTAATGTGCCCAACACTGTTTACTATCAAATAAAATATCAAAAATCAAAATATAGATTTTTGTTGCACTACTGGTAAGACTCTGACCTTTGCATATTGTGAGATGAACATATTTCAGTCATGTTTGCATGTATTAATCCATATTCAGAGTAACGCAGGAATCCATTCCATTTCAAGGTTTGAGAAATTTTTCGCACAGCTGTACACTCTACTGACTGCTTCACGGTGTGGTGTTGGTGGTCGTGGCCTTTGTGCTGGAGCTGTATTTGTGGTTTTGTGTTTTACATTGCATCGCCCTGTTTTCACCTAATTTTATTTGCAATCCATGACATTCATCGTTTTACTTTTCAGAGTGATCATCATCAAAATCTCAGCTTTTTTGCCTCAGCTTTATCAATACTGTTGCCAGTGTCATTCCTTTGCTTGCTGAAGTCTGACTTGTGTCAGATGAAGTGTCTGCACCAAAATTGCAAACAGCAGAAATGTACTGGTGTTTGTTTGTTTTGCCACTTGTTCTCTCAGGGCTTTCTTTTATTTGTGTGTTAATTTTCTTTGTTTGTAATGTTCTCTTTGGGTTTTTTTATTTTTTCTAACCTAAACTATCTAGCAAATTGCCCCCAAAATCCCCCCAAATCAGCAAGAAGTCTTGACTGTGCCAGAAGCAGACCAGGTAGTCCTCTCTGCAGATAGGCCTGGCAGTAGGTGTGAGGGGTGAACCCTGGCTGACACCATGATGAGCATTTTTCACTTTGAATGACTGTGTTTCAAAACTTATCTCCTCCTTTTTTCCCTCCACAAGCCTCCATAGTGACCGTCATTCGACTGGTCAATGATGCAGTCGACACAATCGAAAGTGAAGGTACCATGTCTCATCCCTCTTCTGTCTCATCTCATTTTTCCACTCTTCTCTTCTCTCAGTCTTGTTATTGTTGACACCTGAAAGAAATCTCTTCATTTATATACCCATACTGAATACACTACACATTGACTGTTACAAACTGTACCTTTGAGTGAGAGAACCCTCCTGGGCACTACACAGAGATTAGCTCCCAACATGTCAAGACTTGTTTAACAAATATTGTTCTTCTTTCTCAGATGTATTCTTTTCTCATTCTCCCAGTCAGGGTCATCGGCCCAACCCACTTCCAGTTTAGCTTTGGTTCCACTGTCTCAGTTTTCAGTTTATTGTCCTAAAGCAGTGGTTGCAAACCATATTTCATGGATAGCCAACAATCTGCAGGTTTTACATCTTATCACCTCAATGGATGATTTTCAGTGATGAGTTCCCCCTTTTTGCTTTACTCCTTCAAGGAGTGTTGAAAACACTGCTTTTCTGTAAAGAGTGAGTGAAGGAAAACGTGCAGACTGTTGGCTCTCTGTTGCACATGACACAGGTAGTTTCTTTCATTCTTTGTTGTGAAAAGCTTAAACATGAAAGCGTGGATGCTGATTTTTGTAAATGAAAAAAGTAAAACTTGAACGCTTCATAGTTTTAATCATTAACATGTTGAAAACAAAGATAGCTTATACAAACCACAGACTGTCAAAGTCACTGTATGGCCAACTACGAGCCTGCACTCTTCCCTGTTTAGATGTGAAGACAAACAGATCTTACTTATGGCACAGATACGTGAACACAGATGCAAATTTATTTGATGTGGTCACATCAGCAGTACTGTCACTCAGGACTGCAAGTTTGAGAAAAGCTAGTTTAGTGTTTGCCTGCACATGAAATCCCACAGCACATCCACCATAAACCTTCTGTCCTCTACAACTACATGTACAATAGTAGGCACAGCCATGATCTAATGCTAAAGGCTTATGTTGTTCTTCCATCTGACAGTGTCAGTTATGGACCATGGTCAAACCTACAACAGAGGTGACTTTCCTACCTTATTCTTTTACCTTACCTTACTCTATCTATCGATCTATCAATCTATCATTCAATCTGTTGCTCTATCTATGTATGTATTGATCTGATTATCACGAGTAGACAAAATAACCCAGTAAAAACCACTTGAACTGTGCAGTAACTAGTACTCTACATTGCTTACTGCTAAAAAGGTGGGCCATATTAGGCCATCTGTTAATTAACATAATTTCCAACTCATATATACTGAAAATGTTTGTCATATAAACAGTTGCGTTGGTGTTGAACAGAACAGATCAATTTATGATGGATCTAGTTCAATATTCAGTACAATAATAGCAGTATTACTGTATCCTGCTGTTAGCTGGGCCTGGTGCCTAGGTCATTGTCTAACTATATGATCTAGAACAAGGCATCTTTGGTATGGACCTGCTGACCTTTTTTTTTGTGCCAGCATCAAACCAAAACTTTCACTTGACAATATAATACAGAGTTGTCATCAACTCCACTGCAGCCTGCTATCTGCTCTGTGTAAGAGCTGGGCCCTACCCTTGCCCAAACAAGCATAGGAGAGGCAGCTCATGCGACCATAAATGACATGGTAGAGAATGCTCAGCATATTTTTTTTTCTTTTCATTTGTTTCTTGGTTGCCTGAAATGAAGCAACAGTGATACCAGCACTTTTCTGAAAAGAATGCAGCTACACAAAAAGGTGAAGCACTCTCCTCACTGGGAATGATCTAAAATAGAAACATAACGAAGACAAGCCCTCACTTTCAGATACATTTCATAGCTAACAAATGTGTTTTAATAGAATTCAACCTAAAATGATTCACCTTTAGAGCAAATTCATGAAATTAAGACACATCACTGCTTCCCATTAAGTCTTGGGATAGTGTCTATTGTTGTCTTTGTCTTCGACTTTGACCAGAATAGCATGCAGTCATTTCCTTTGAACATTTGGCCCAGTGGTACTTATAACAGCAAAATTCTAAAAATATGGAAAATCAATTGAAGCTCATCAATCTTGACAATTTATTTAGTCTACCCCCTGGATCTTTCTACCTCTCTCTACCTACTTTTCATACTTTTATACTTTCCCCTGCGCTCCTTTCCCCTTTTTGTGAGTATATATGTGTGATTTGATATGACCCCTCTAACTCACTGTGCTGCCTCTACCCACTACAGCTTGTGCCTGCCACTGTCACCTTCCTGCATCCCGCCATGTCATGATTTTATCTTCAACTCAGTGTTGGTACCAGGTGTACCATCAGTTGCTGTGTCCCAATTTTCACAGCCACAGTCTTTCCATGGTTTATGTTCTACTTTGTTGCATGGATGTCCTGTTGTTTTATTTGTCAATGCTTTTGAACATCACTTATAATTTGCTCTTGAATTTAATTTGCATCCAGTGAATCTGTTGTTTTTGGTAGATGGTGGATTGTTGGCTCCAGTGCTCAATGCTAACACCTTAGCATACTCTTGTTGGGTCTCTTTTCAGATTTCAGATGCTTAGCCCTTCAATGATTACATTTCAAGATGGATTATGTTCTATCTATATGTCAGCTAGTTTCTCACATTCCAAAGGCTCTACCAATGTGGTCAAGGAATGCAGTCTTTCAACCACTTAAGTAAGACTGCACAATCCCAAAGTTTATTGCTTGCCTGACACTTCTTTATGCTACATTGGATCAGATCATCACCATCAACTTTGAAAATCAGAACATCACTTGACACCGTTTTTTTTATTCTGTACATAAACTGACCAGTTAGATGCCAATAAAGGAAGCCAGACATATATCATTGGTTGTTGTTAGTAGTCTGAACATGTTCCTCCCTAACTGATGAAAGTTTGTTGGAATATCTTATAAATGTTATGATAGAAACTTAGTAGTTAAATGTCAGCTTGCTCCACATCATTAGTTTTAGGCCCTAGTTTGATGGCATTTCCTTTGAAAACAATCCATAAAATGTTTTCTAATTTACAAACTTTAATTATTGCAGTTTGGTGAAATTGACCAGGCAACTAAAAATATGTGGAAAACATGTTAGGATTATGGTTAGAGTTGGTGTATGATGTATGATGAAAAGTAATCAGTGTTGACTTTAGGTAGCAGATAGGCTGTGAACTACAGTCACCTTGGTCACAGAGTGATGGCAAGCCATCCAAAACAACAACTCAGACTACTTATGCTTTTTGCTTCTGAGAGTGAAATGATGCTTCTGCAATCACAATATGTATTTTTAGCTAAATGTAAACACGTCATTAGACATTGACATTGCAACAATGTCAATGCAATAATATCAATAATAACTGCAATTAATTCTGTCAGTATTGCGGCGAGGGTTGTCTTGCTGCGGTTGAAATGGGAAACAGCTACCGAGCTGATCTGCGTGAGTGTAAGTGATAACAAGGAGCCAACAACCCACTGAAAATGCATAGTTTTTGTTACCTTGGTACCTTTACCAATAGGGAAATCTACCGGATATTTGATTAATCCCTCTAACATCCAGAAACTGTTGCTGTGTTTTCTGAGCCTGTCAACATGGCTTGATGCTGCAATTCTTCATGAAGCTCAGCATGCTGTGACTCCTGTGACCCATAAAGGCTTATAATATGCATGTCACATACTCTCAAAGACCTAACATGTTTTCTGTACAGGTTGTACCTGACCTTCAAGTTCTCTGTGTCTGGTTGATGTTACTGAGCCTAACGTGCCTTGTGCATACTGTAGGCATGTCTGCTGCACAGCTCCATATTTTGGAGACTAATTTGTTGGCTTAGCTATATGGGCCTGTTGATTCTTGTTTCCACAGTCCAAATTGTTACTAATAATCTCTCCTCTAATGTTTAGCATATCACTGGGACACGTCAGACTGGATGCCGAGTACCAGGCTATCAGACATTGAAGAGGTGCCGGGCTATGAAGCAGGTCCTGGCAACGATGTAGCAGGCTCTACCCCCCGCCTTGGGGGAAGCACCCGTGAGCTGGAGTCAGACTACTACCTTGGGGGTTATGACATTGATAGCGACTACCCACCTCCTCACGAAGAAGAGTTTTTGAGCCAAGACCAGCTTCCACCTCCACTGCCCACAGGTGAGGACTTTCCTGAGCCCTACACACCAGTGCCCGCCAACCCACCGGTCTCCAAAGAGAGCACCCTGAGCTCTGGGAGCACTGGACGACAGCATGTCAGACCACACTTTCACCCAAGCCAATACCTGCCTCCACACCAGCTGCCCTTTGGGGAGGTGCCCCATGCCCAGGAAAGCCCAGGAAATGGGGACACTGATGACTCTGTGTCGCTAAATATGCGACTGTCCGTTGGTGCATCATCAGCCTCGGACATGTCAGCCCCCTGTGGGCTAGATGACTCTGAACATAGCAGCGACTTTGACAGTATGGATGAGCTTCGTCGAGGGGTGACCATCATCACCGACTCACAGCAACAGACTGAGGTGTGATTGATTGACCTGTACAGGGATTCCATGAGGTGTTTAATGGGCCAGAAGGAGCATAGCATTGGTGCAGATATAGTGGGAGATGCACGAGCGGATGTTATCACAGAAGAAGAAAGGCTTTGTCAGCAACACTATGAACTGCTACAACCATAGACTGTAACAATGACCACAAATTTAAAATCACATTTCACTTCTAAATACTGTCCTCCAATGCAGTTCTGTCCAGAAAAGGGAGTGTGGAAGTTTGTCAGTCCTGTCCCTGTTGTGCTGAACAATCAGAAGTGTCCTTCCTGTTCCAATAGGGAGATATTTGTAATGTGAAATGATGGGGTAGAGAATGTGAATGAGAAAGACTAATCCAAAAGATTATTTTGGATTAGGATCGGATATGTTCCCTGCTCCTTCTCAAAAGCCCATCAGACCACTTCTTTGTAGAAAAAATTAAGATACAAATCCCCATTTTCCTTTTTCTTCCTTGATTTGTAAACTTTGTACTGTAGTGCTCTGAAATTGTACAGACTTTGTAAAATAGTATGACCTTACTGGTGAACAAGTTTGAAACAGTGTTGTGGCCACATTTTAAGAAAAATGTTTTAATGTGGAATGTGCTTGGTTCTTTCACAAAAAAACTCAAGCCATGACATATCAGCCATCCTCTTTCTCATTTGCCCAAAATTTGTCTTTTTTTTCTTCTCTTTTTTTTTGTTTTTTGCTGTAGTTGTTGATGTATTTAAGATCCGGTCCAAATTTTAATCCTTACATTTAGTCTGTTAAGACTATTATTATTATTATTATTGGGTAAATATTGAATTATAATATTATTAGCACTTTTGTCATCTATAATTGCCTATTCAACTCTATTTCAGACTGAATTGGAGATAAATAACTCATCTTACTAAATGTTTTTGTCTATTAAATAATGTGGATACTTTACCTACACTTGGATAACTGGCTTAAAAAATTAGCACAACACCATAGTTTGTCTTTTAAAATGACACATCTAAGATGTAATCACGAGGAAATAGTTTTCAAATCTTAAGGTAACAAAATAGTAAAAGTAGTGAAGTTAAGATAGAACTCCTAAAAATGTATATTAGCAACCACATCAGTCATGAGTCATTTTGTTTTGTGGAACTGTACTAGTAATTTGTGTTGGCTTTCTATGATGTAAAATCATGAAATAAATTCAGCAGGCCTTGGTGACAACATGTCATTGTAAAGACATTGTAAAGGACGAAATGTCGCAGCAGAGTTGGAAATCTTTGACAAAAAGAATTACACAACTGCTTTTTGCTCAAGTTGATGTTCATACCCCCCCTGTTGAATACTGTTACACTATTATTCCTAAAAACAAATGCAGAGCAGACACAACTGTAGCGACATTTCAATACCAGCGTTTTCTGTTACTTTGTAGCATCTACATCATGACTGCACATGAAAGTCAAAACTCTTAACCAGGTCACTAATGGTTTCTTGATTTCTGTTTGGCCTCCAAGACAGATAGCACACCCAACTGCTTCAGATTGTCACTGTATTGTACTATAATCTGCCTGATCCACTCAGGCATGCAGTATCCTTTTTTCTTTGTAAAAGATGTATGTTTAAATCTCTGTACAGTGTACATAGCTAGGTTGTTAAAATGCAGATTTTGTAGATATGGAATTACAATCCTGAACTGCCTATGTTTTTGTTTTGTTTTTTGCTGTTGGACCACTTTATGTGAATGTGGACAATATGAGACTGGAATATCAGTTATTTTCACATAATTCCTTCTTTGCCACTGACTGAATGCAATTTCAATATTATAGATGAATTTTGCACAGTTTTAAATCTAGATGTTTTTATTTTGTTTTTTCAAATGGGCTGAGGGAATCTGTTTGTATATTTCTTTCATCTATCATGTTTTATGAATTTCTAATGTTCATGGACATTGTCAAAAATATGTCCCTAATATTCAGAAAATGAGTGTACAACGGAAGTGCTTTTTTGAGGGTTTTTTTTTTTCAATTTAGTGCAGAAAATAAAAGGTTCTTGCGCACCATTTCACCTGTGTTCAATTCTGAGATAAATCCACCCTGATAGATCATCACAACTATTTACTGGCTGTCATGTTAAATACCTTTTAACACAGTGCTTGCTAGGTCTCACACATCTGACATGCGCTTGGATTTAATATGAATCTCAAAGCAAGTTCAAGCTGTATCATTCACTTTGTCTTTGCCAAACACCAGATTTAAATCTCATTGGTCATTTCAAGCTCCAGAGCTGTATAGATAATGGAAACTGTGGAAAATGTGAGAATGAACTGCTAGAGAATGACAACAAGTTTCAGTGTGAAGTGTTCAAGTATGCTTTAGTCTTTTATACCTCAATCTAGCTGTCAAAACCTGGGACAGAGTATAGTCTGGCAAAGTTTGAGAGCTGAAATCATCCAACACCTAACTGCCTTCAACTTCTAAATAGGTTCTGCTCATCAAACTCTGTAGTATATAATCAAATGTCACAGAAAAAGTGGAAAAGATCACCATCACCATCCTCCTGTTTCCCAGTCTTCCCTGAAACTCTTTGATAGCCAGCTAGTGTGATTTGGAGAGGAAGACTGGAACACCAAGGCCTGTCCCACACAGGTCCCACTACAGGCAAAAGCTTTTCATCAAGGTGCAGACCTGATTAGTAACCGGACAGCTGTAGTGTATGGTACAGCCACAGTGCACAGTTCCTACTATATTTCTTAATTATTGTGGAGAAATTGCTGATCAATGCTCAGGACAGTGTTATACTGTAATGTTTTTGCAGAAAATTAAACACATCCTAAACCAGGCAGTGCACTGGGTCACCAGGTGAAGACCAACTCTTCCCTAGCAATGAGGGAAGAGAGACCTTCCTCACAAATGGGAGTTAAGTTGCTTTAAATTTCCCAAATTGAATAAATACCACACCTATCAAAGCACTGCCTTCATTGTTTGTGTGTCAAAGGGCTAATGAAATCATCTCAGATCATCAAATCATCTCATCTCTTCTTGGCTCTGACTTTGCATCCACTCAAGATCTGTCTTGAAGGTAACTTTTTGGTCTCGATCTTGTCTCTCAGTTTCTGACAAAGAGTACTCTAGATTTTATTTCAAGACCGGTCAAGACCACAATTGCAAGAATATCCAGTGTTAATGATTTTTCATCTAATGTCTCATTTGTCCACTACAGCTTCATAATAAAAAACCAATAATTCATTTCTAATTTTAAATTTTAGTCACAGCTGTCAGCCATCACTGACCTCCTTCATAGATGCTCCTAGCAAGTGATTGTATCTGTCTGTGAGGAGATGTCAGCCAAACCTTCTGTAATAAAATTTGACTTTCTAAAGAGTTCATCTGCAAAACAGTGTCCTAAAGAAAACACACAGCACAGTAAATCCTGCAATACATTTACTAGAAGCTAAGGAGGAGGCTAGGAGGCGTCCATGTTTACTTCCATATGACAGCATGCTCTGTGTGTTGTCATATGATGTGTCATGGTTGTTTTATGCATGTAGGTCAATTCATGATGGCATCTGAAGACCATGGTTTGAGGCTATATTTTGGCATTGACTGGAGGCTCAGTTAGCATACTCTGGTATGTCATGGAAGATCAGTGCTCATTAATCTTGTCCCTCTTCAGTCCATGATCTGCTCCAGTCTTCAGCAAGACCAAATATAACAGCACGGTCCAATATAACAGTGAATGCTGTCTTTATCAAATCAAATCAATTTTATTTGTATAGCCCAAACTCACAAAGTACATTTGCCTCCCTCTCCCAGGACGGACAGACGTGCAATGGATGTCACGTGTACAGGACAATCAGTGAAGTTACAGTATCTTATAGTCAGCAATGCAGCTTTTTGAGTGTGGCTACTAATAAATATGACATAATATATTTCACGAACAAGGACCACGCCCATACAGATGGAGTTTAAACATGTTTATTACAAGTGACGTTCGGGAGCATGGGTGATATGCTGTGGGAGGGTTTAGGGAAAGAGAGGGTTAGAGGGTTCGAGGGATGGAGGGATGGTGGGATGAGGGTCGGAGGATGGAGGATGTTAGGGTGAGGGATGAAAGGGGGGGGCTAGGGGGATGAGGGATGAAGGGAGGAGAGGTGTGTGTGTGTGGGGGGGGGGCATCGGCAGAGTGGTCCTGAGGTAGACTGGAGGAGTCCCGTAAGGAACCTGGGGGGATGGAGAATCTTGAGTGGGGGAACCGTCTCTCTGCGACTCTACGGATTAGAGCCCCAAGAGAAAACTTCATGCGGATAGAAGTGCGTGTGCATTTCGGATGTCGTTCAGGTCGTTGCGGACGTAGGCTAGGTACGAGGCTGAGTATTTGCATGTTAATGTGGGCGTGAGCTGAGGCGGGGCACGGAGACCCCGAAGATATTTTAACGAGGAAGTTAATTCCACTGAGGTAAAGTTGTACGGTAGATGGTTTGATATTTTGGATCGAATGGGTGAACGTGATAGAATTGGTGAAGGTGAGGACGTCTAGTGTAGGGAATGGGAGGTTACCTTGCTTTGTTACGTTGCTTTGAAGCGATTCCAGCCGGTTAGGTACGAGGAGAGGGTTCGTGGAGTGACGCTGTTGAGGATGGAGTCTCGAGACGCGGAGTCGGTTAAAGATGGTGGCTGAACACGGTGGGATCGGAGTTGGAAGGGGATCGGAATCTGGAGCCAAGAGTTTGAATTTCTGGAGAGAGAAGCGGGAGAGTGAGTTGGCGATGGTGTTTTTGTGGCCTGGAATGTTGATGATAATGAATTGGTGTTGTGCGGAAACCAGTGTGAGCCTACGGATTAATTGCATGATGTCGAGGGAGTGGGACGGCCTTGGTCTATGGTGTCTACTGCAGCGCTGTTGTCGGAGTATATTGCAATGGTTTTCTTGGACCATTCGTGGCCTCAAAGAATAGCTGCTATGATAACGGGGTATATTTCGTGAATAGTGGAGGAACGAGGGAGGGGATGGAAATTCGCGAGGCCACACGGCTGCGAACCGTTTGCCGCTGTAGAAGCCGCCGAAGCCTGCGGAGGGTGCTGCGTCAGTGAAGAGCTGGATGTCCTCTGGCTTGGTGATATGGTCTGCCTGGTTGCGATTCTGTGGGACTGAAGTATGGGGTAGCGGTGTGGTGATGGAGCAAGTGGTGGCTGGATGCGATGGTGCGCCACACGGATCGCAGTGGAGGGATGGACGTGCTGCGAAGGTGCGGCAGTAGAGCTCTATGTCAAGGGTGCCCCAGTAAGTGCCCTGGTTAAATTGATAGAGGCGCTCGGCGGCTTGGGATGCAAACAGAATGTGGTAGGAATAGAAACCTTTGCCGCCGAACTGCAAAGCTAGGTCGATAATGAGGGACAGGTAGTCGTCTACCTGCGGCCGGTGTAGCGGCCCACTTGGAATAACCACACACCGTGAAAACTTTATGGACAGAAAATACAATGCCACAGTACCATATTATTTCCACGAATAACAGATAGAAATCATATTTATGTTTTAAACTTAACACAAACAATTTTAGTAAACAAATAATGAATTTTACATGAAATTAACCCTTTAAGCCTTTTATGAGTTGTAGTTCTTATTTAAATAAAATGACAGTTTTCTTCTGTTTCAAATGAACCACTCATTTTACAATGAATACACCATCAGTCTTCTCCTACCTCCTGCTTCCAAGGGTGCTAAGTTTGAGTTTAGTCTGCTAGCAGCCTATGAGTTATGGCAACCGGTTGCACGAAACTGGGTTAATTTAGATGTATTCAACACAGTTATGTTAAGTTTATTCAACAGAGTTATGGTGGATTTATTAAACAAAGCCATGTTGGATTTATTATATAAAGTCATATTCGATTTAGTGAACAAAGTTATGTTGGACTTATTAAACAAAGTTACATTGAAATTAATAAACTAAATATAATTGCATTTAAGCTTTACCATCTTGTTCCATCAATTTAACTACCAATATTCAAATAAATGACACAAAATTGAATTCTTTAAACCCACTTTTATTTATAATTTTACAATAACAATTTGGCAGCTTTCAGAATACTGGTACTAATACAAAGAAAATTGTCAACTCTTGAAGTTGCATTTGGCCACTTTAAGATTACTAAAATCTAGATGATTAAAACAAACCCCATAAAAAAGTCAAATCAAAATGTTATCATGTCAAATGCCACCAACAAGGAAATTACAAACGGACTTGGTATGGCAGAGATGAGTAATACAGATAAGCCAACCTCCAATCACTCACAAATCAGTAGCACATAAAGGAAGATTTTCATGGGCTCCCATGAAAAGAAGTAGTACAATAGTCCTCATCCAAGTCATTGTGTTGTGTATGTGAAAGATAGAGACAAAGCTAGTGTGTGAGTGTGTGTGTTTTGAAACAAGTTGAAAAGATTACTCAAGCAGTCTGTTTTTGAGGACCTGCACCTTTTGGGAAAGTCGGTTGCCATCCAACTCCATAACTACTTTTTGAAGGAATTCAAACGTGTTCTTCAGCTCCTTTGGGTAGCTCAAATTCAAACTGTAAATAAGGCCGAGCAGGAGCACACATCCATTTGCCACATTCCTGAGACCTTGCAAAACGTTGACTCCCTCAATTATGACTCCTACATCTTCTGGATCTTCATCGGGCTCTGCGCCCTCATGTTGTATGACATAGATCCCCATGACGATGGCCTCCATTCCATGGCTTGCATCAGAACTGGCATCCTGGCAATGAGGTGAAAACATAGCATCAATTTCGATTTGTAGCATGTTAACATCAGAGACTATTAAGTAAGGGCCATACTTTTTATTACAACTTACCAGGTAGGTTTTTATTAAGTTTTCAGGCTCTTCGTTTAGATAGATGCAAAGTCCTCTGATGACACATTCTCTGCGCCTCTCAATTCTAGGATCCTGAGAGACAGAGAGAGAGACAGAGAGACACTTTTACTCGATACAAAGCAGGGGTTTACAACCTTTCTGGGACCAAGGGTTACCTTGAAGGATGAGAATCTGTGCTAAAGGCTGCTCCTTCAAAATCTACTCAGTGAAAGTTAATGTCCCGTTCAAATAACACTTATGTCCCATTACTCACACACAAGTTAGGCAAGGTAAAGAAACAGGATTGGAAAGTAAGAAGGTAAACATAATACAATTATACCTTGTCCATGAGTGCCGTGATCAGTCTGATTTTGCGTCCGGCTTCACCCCCCTTCTTTCTGAACACTTTCAGTAAGCGATCAGAGTATCCATCCAGCTGGGACATGAATTTGGACAGAAGTGGAACAGTGGTGATGCGGGTAAATTCTGCATTTACCTAAAACAGAAGTGATGCAAAATAAAATTTCAAGATTAAAACCTGTTGTACAGAATATAATCATAAAAAGGGGCATTAGCCCATTGTTAATATTCCCCTTTGACAGAATGAATGGCTTAAGTGAGGCGTCATAAATCAGTTGTGGAGAACCTGGGAAAAAAGCCTCATCAAAATACAAAATACATACAATTACATAGTCTAACTTTAGTCTGCCGTGAAAAAGTTTAGCTTAGTTTTAGAACAAACTTTCAACAGAGTTTAACCACTATATGCACAACATATCAGATACCAAATAAGGATCAATTCCATTACCTCGCTCTCAGAAAACAGAGCTGGCCACCTGCTTTTGAGCTCAGTGATGAAGGGCATGTCCATAACAATTTCCTGCCTTCGGTAGGCAAATGTTTTTTCCATTTTACTTTTTATATGTTGCTGTTTTTTCTTTTTTATATCTAAAAGAAGTGCTTGCCGTTCCTCCTCAAGAGACTCTTTTGTTTCCCCCACCGGAAAGTCAGGACAGTAGTTGACCTCTGCTTTCCGTGGCTTTTTCACCTGGTTTGGACTTTGGCCAGTGGTGCCATGCTTTCCCTTCATCGAATTGATGCTTAACTCTGGACAGCCAATGCCCCTCAGCCTGGTGCGGTAGTTAGCCATTTTGTATTTTAAACTTATTTTCCACCCATAGTACCCACAGACTGATCCCTGCTCCTTCAAACAAGGATGCTTCCTTATAAGCGCCTCTGCCACGGTATCGAACTCCGCACTGGAGGGGTACACTTTGTATTTTATGATTTCTGATGCCAAACTATCCAAGATGTCGGACTTCAGTTTGGCACTGGGACTAAGAAGTGTGCCACTGCTCAGGTAAGTGCGGTTGGCCCTCTCCAGCTGAACCTCTACCTCATAACTAAACTGAGGTATTGGGAAGGTTTGGGGCCATGGCTGTGAACGCAGCGATGGACCTGAAGAGGTAGATTCAGGGGAGGAAAGTATCATTTGGTAGGTAAATCACTTTAACAGTGCTCTTGTCTTGCAGTTCAGCAGTGGAGGATAAATTAACGAACTCATTGTCAAACTCAATGTCTCTGTACTGTAGTCTGAAGTTTCCTGACAAACCACAATGTCTTGTAATCTCTCTTTTCAGGTCCTCGACTGAATCAGGAATTCCAGTTGGAAGTCTCAATTTGGATGCATCGTCTGTTCCAAGCACGACCCTTAGGGTTGCAGCCATCTTGTATTCAATCTAAAAATGAAAGCACATTTCCATACCAAGAGTGATAATTAGGATCAGGTGATGCATATTATTCCAGCAATTACTCAAAGCTTTGTGCTCTTAAGAGAATTTTTTTCATATTTCTGTATTTTGAATGATGCCAAGTGAGTCTGTAATGAATATTGACCTTAATGAACATTAAAAGGTCCAACAAGCAAGTTTGAATACATCTCATTCGTTTCTCACAAAAAACAACTTTGTATCCAGCTAGTGTTTCCTTGAAAGTGGGGCCCACAGACAGTGGGCAGAAAAGTCTTTATTCCCCTAGTAATGACTAATTTAAGCATTGGTTGGCTTGTAAAGGTGATTAACTTGAAAAACATTACATGGTGTGCCTTTAATTAGTGAAAAATTATTAAACAGTTTGTATTTCATATTACCTGTCACATGCACAAACCTTTTAGCATCACCATTCGTGCAGATCCGGTTTTGTAGTCAGCCAAAGGGTACTGGTCAGAAAGTTCCTTCACATGAAGAAATCCAAGCTCGCTTGTTGGATGCAACTCAAAGGTTCGGTAGTGTTCCCTATACCATGAGCACAATTTTCTAACAATGAGACTCAAACCATCATGTAAAATACACAGCTGAATTATTTCAGAGAATTCTGGCAGTCCCCCACATGACCCATGCACAACTATCATGCCCTTTTTGTAAGTAATGCCATTAATGGTTACACTATGAGAAAGGTTCACAGCAGTGATCTCAGGGTACTTCTGAGTAAGCGTATTCAAAACATCACTATTTAGGACATCAATGGGGACCTTTGAGACTTTGCTTACCTCCAAGGGAGATTTTTCAGCATCAGATGTAAGCATATGATAGCTTACCATTAGCTGATGTTTTTTGGCCAATGACAAAGTTATGTTTCGGAAGTTCTTTGTGTGCCTCACAATTTGCTTAAAAAAACTATGCTTCGCTTCGAAACGCATAGTCCATAAGGCAACAAGGGGACCAAAACATTTAATCATCTCTGGATAGTGCTCCAGAAAATGATGTTTTGGCAACAGGTTTTGACTAGGAAAAACTTCCAGATACAGCTTTCGGTGCTCTGAGATTTTACACTCTAAATATCCAACAGACTCTGCACTGTGAACAGGGGCAACAACTAGTTCCACAATGTCCTTTAAATTCAAAACTACCTGCCACACAGGTTCATCAACAGGAACTAGTGCACCAACCATCAAAGGAAGTAACCTCAGGAGGCACCAATTCTCGTGGGCATTGCCACCTATTGTATGTTTCCTTTGGAATGTTTGGGGTAACACATGAGGACAATTAGTCTTATCCCCCCACTTGTATGGAAACGAACGAATGACATTTTTGATGTGATCAAGAGTGAAGTACTTCTTTGACAGAAGCACAGCAATGCATCGTGCCAGTTCAACTGGAACTATGCCCTCAAAGAGATCATGCACAATGTCTGGAGGGTAACCACTAAGGACATTAAAATGTGATAGACTGTCAGTTAAAATACAGGATCTCTTTACACCAAAGCAGTTCACCTTTTCTTCCTGAGCAGTTCTGACGTGTAGCTGATGACTCTCCTTGCTTCTGAGCTGGAATGCTCCTAACTTGACTTCTTGTTTCTGGATATCACCAAGCTGAGCTGTGCAAAATCGACAGAAATACTTCCCTGAGAAACTCTCCACAAAACCTGCAAGTCCATGTGCTCCAAGGTTGTCAGCAATGACACACTGTACAGTACCCTTCACAACTTTACCCAACTGTGGGATAAACAGCCCTTGCTGCTCCAAGATGACAAGCTCATGCAAAAGGGGCTCAAATATCTTTGCATAGCCAAATTCTTTAACATGAACACTTTTGCACAGCAGTGCTAAGTAAATTGAAGACAAAGCTGAACTATTACCTGGAGGTAGATTACCTAAAATCCAGTACACGGCACACAGTTTGTGTTTCTTTCTTGACGTCCCTAAGGGGTTGCAGACTTCAAAATCATCTATATATAATGATATGCAGATTCTTAAATCCTCACATGCAAAAAAGGAATTGTTCTTGAAATGTGCTCCATCCTTAACCGACAAATACTGCTGTGGATCTACTGTACAGGAGGCATGAGCATCAACCATCTTTTCAACCACATTGTTGCTACTGAGAAGTTGTTGTAGAGACTGGAGTAAAGGAATATACTGAAAGGTTTTCTTTGACCTTCCATCAAGTACATACTCAACAGGTTCCACAACCTTAAAATGCTCCTTGTAGTACTGATTACGTCTATGAGCTGTAGCTAATTGACCATCCGTAGCTATTGCTTTTAACAAAGGATTCTGAGTAGAAATTGCAATGCTTAGTTCATTAATTATTGACTGATCAATGTGAAGGTCATGCTTTTTGAAAAGATCACAAGCAGTACTGTTTGATATAGGCAATACAGCAGAAGCGAAAAGAAAGTGCAATTCTGCTAGGAGCTCATCAATTGCTGAGCTTGGCACATGCGAGTAAATCTCCAATTTCAGAAGAACAGATGATAATTTCTGAATAATAGTGTCTTGAAGGTTCTCATTTCCTATGTCCGACTCAACTACACCTTGACTAGAACCTGGTTCTGCAAGATCAGTTACAAGTTCTTCAAATGACTGATCCTCAAGTTCTTCAGATAACTGATCACTTGTTTTAGCAGCTTTCACTACTCCAGCCTTAAAGTCTTTTAATGTCCAAGTACCATGTTTCCTGCTCTTATGAGATCTGAAAGTTGTATATATGTTACTTTGAAACAAACAATTCTGAAACATACAAGTGACAGTTTCATAGTTTTTCAAATGATTGTTGATATGGTAAAAGTAGCCTCTACTAGACGACAGGACACTTCCTGGACACAAAAAGCATGTAAATGTTAGAACCTCTGTACTTGCTTCAGATGAAACATTAACATGATATCTACTCAAATGAGTTTTAAGAGCACTCCATGTTTTAAATGAACAAGAGCAATCAGAATATGTGCATGGATACGAGTGGCCCCGACCAAAATGGCCGTGTTTCAATTTGTAATGTTTTAGTAATAGGTACCTTGTAGATACAGCTTCAGTACACTGTTTGCATCTCCACATTTATAACCTAAAGAAAGTAAAGAAAGAAAATAAGTGTAAATCATCAACATTGCCATTCATAAATTACGGCTATGAATGTAAAAACAAAATTAAAGCTTTATTAATGTATACTTTATCAGTACAAATTGCATTTATTCGCATCTGTGTGTTACTGTGTGAATTACACAACAGAATGTCTATTACACTAACACGTTAGTATAATTATATTGCATTTCTATCCTTAATTCTTACAACATGAGTTATTGTTATACAGCCACTACTGTTCCACCTCCTTGTAGAACAGTCCCCTCTCTTGGTTTAAGCGGATTTATAAAATCTTCCTTTTTCTTGAATTTTACATTTCAGAGAATAGCAGAAACACCTTTTCAAAAGTATGGAAACAAATACTTTTTTTACAGGTAATAAACCCCTCAAAATAATACTCACCACTACTGTATAGCCGCTGTCTTTGCATCCATTACAAGAGCCACTCTCTGAGATGACATGGGAATCTGAAATCCAAAGTAGATCCCAATTTTTAACACACACTACATACAATGACAAACACTGCCCCTAGAGTGCATGGTCAGAATGTGGAAAACTACATTAACACTAATAAGGCGGCATTTATACTAGAACGCTCTCGGCTCGTTTGCTGTTGCGGATGCACCTTTTGTTTACATTGTAGACGATAGCGCTAGCTGCGTCCTTATTGGACCTTCACTGTGACTTGCGACTTCCTGATTCGCTGGATTTCGGTCATCTGACTTGCGTTGTTTTGTTCTGAATGTTTGGCGGATACAGAAACCGCATGTGTGTACGCATAATTTACTCTTACCCTTGTTTTGTACAGCACACTTTTAATCTTAATTCGTCAGCCAAACAATGTATTAATTTTGCATATCATGATTTTCACAGGCATGCGTTTCCAACTAAAAGGCTTGGGCTAGCCCTTTCATAGCCACCATCCGCCACTGACGACATGTATAAAATTACATACAAATACATATTGCCTGTTGCGGTACACGCATGGTTTCGTTCAATATTGTAAAAAGATTGGTGTTAGGTTAATAAAATGAAATTCTCTTGAGTTTATTGTCAAACATGGACACATTTAGTAGTTTTAATTTGAAAGATTTATTTAATGCCAGCAACATCCAAATTTCATTTCTTTGAGTGTATCTTCCACACACCTCGCAGTGACATCCCTTAAACGTGACATACAAACGATACAAACACGAAGCGAACCACAATAAAACACCTTTTCACAAGTTTCCGTACAGTATATAACAAGTAAATTATTTGTTATGCATATTTTACCGACTCTGGAGCAACGTGAGCATGTTGTTACGACGAGACAGGAGTGTGAAGTCTAGCGTCAATAACACAGGAAGTAACAGAAAAAGAGCGGTGCTTCTTCAAAATAAAAGCACAAAACGTAAAGTTTCCTTTACCACAACATAATTTGCTGCCATTTACACTCCCACCAAATCCTGCTACAATGAATGAACAAGTACACAAGGAGTAAATAAGTTGTACAGGATTTCTTGACTCTAATAAATGAATAACTTTACATTAAACTATCAGAGGTATGGAGTTAAATTGTGCAACATCATACACAATGAAACAGTGTGCACACAGGCAGTTGTCACTCTGTCTGTTTACTCAATTCTCAAGGAGAAGTACTATTTTTTGTATTGGTCTCTCTATAACTGAAGGTTTGGAGGGGGGATCTTGTTTTCGAGCAGACAGAGCCCTCATTGAAGGAGGTAAGACCCGCGGTGGCGGGGTCTGTGTGTACATCAGGGATGCTTGGTGTCAGGACACTGTGGTGGTTTGCAAACACTGTTCATCTCTTGTGGAGTTTATGATCATCAAGTGCCGGCCTTTCTATCTACCGAGGGAGTTTTCTGCCATCCTGCTTGTTGCAGTCTACATCGCTCCCAGCTGTAACAACAACGATAGAGACAAGGCACTGAGTGAACTGTACAGCTCCATCAGTGAACAGCAGACTGCCCATCCAGAGGGACTTCTCATCGTGGCTGGAGATTTCAATCATGCAAATCTCAAAACAGTGTTTCCTAATGTGTACCAACACATTGACTTTGCTACTCGGGGAAACAACACATTGGACCAAGTATACACACCACTGAGAGGAGCATACACGGCCTCACCCCTCCCCCATCTCGGCGCTTCGGACCACATCACTGTTATGCTAATGCCAGCATACAGGCCTAAGGTCAAAGTCACCAGACCGGTTCAGAGGCAGGTACGGGTGTGGCCACAGGGTGCCTCCTCAGCACTCCAGGACTGCTTTAACACTACAGACTGGGACATGTTTAAGCAGGCAGCCACCTACAACCACCAGATTAACATCCAGGAGTATTCAGACACTGTTACTGCCTACATCAGCAAATGCACTGATGATGTCACAGACACCAAGACCATCACGGTACGGTCCAACCAGAAACCATGGCTGACGGGGGAAGTCCATCGGTTACTGAGAGCCCGGAACGCTGCTTTCAGAGCAGGTGATGAGGCTGGTCTGAGATCAGCTAGAGCCAACCTGTCCCGTGGCATCAGACTTGCAAAGAGGCAGTACAGCAACAGGATAACCCACCACTTCACCGACAGCAGAGACACAAGGAGCCTGTGGCAGGGGTTACAGACCATCACGGACTACAAACCTCGACCACAGACCTGTGACAGTGACATCACTCTGCTGAACGATCTGAACCACTTCTTTGGACGGTTTGAAGCTGACAACAGCACCCCTGCACTGAAGACAACACCCCCTCCAGATGACCAGGTGCTGTCCCTGTCTCCGGCAAGCGTGAGGAGATCCCTCTCCAGGATCAACGCTCGCAAAGCTGCAGGACCTGACAACATTCCTGGTCGTGTGCTGAAGGACTGTGCAGAGGAGCTCACAGATGTCCTCACAGACATCTTTAACACCTCCCTGAGCCAAGCTGTTGTCCCCACCTGCTTCAAGTACACCACCATCATCCAAAGAAGGCTTCTCCCTCCTGCTTCAACGACTACCGCCCCGTGGCACTGACCCCCATCATCATGAAGTGCTTCGAGCGGTTAGTCATGCAGCACATCAAATCCATCCTCCCTCCCTCCCTGGACCCCTACCAGTTTGCATATCGGGCCAACCGGTCCACTGATGATGCAATCACCACCGCTCTCCACTCAGCTCTCACCCACCTGGACTCTAAGGACTCATATGTGAGGATGTTGTTCTTAGATTTCAGTTCAGCCTTTAACACCATCATCCCCCAGCAGCTGATACAAAAACTGGACTGTCTAGGACTGAACACCTCACTCTGCAACTGGTTGCTGGACTTCCTGACCGGAAGACCACAGGCAGTACGGGTCGGCAGCAACGCATCCAGCACCATCACGCTAAACACAGGGGCGCCCCAAGGATGCGTGCTCAGCCCCTTACTGTTCACCCTGCTGACCCACGACTGCTCACCGACACACAACACCAACCTCTTCGTCAAGTTTGCGGACGACACGACTGTGGTAGGGCTCATCAACAAAAACGATGAGTCATATTACAGGGATGAGGTGAGCCGACTGGCCAAGTGGTGCAGAGACAACAATCTCTCTCTGAATGTGGAGAAGACGAAGGAGATTGTTGTCGACTTCCGGAGAGCCCCCTCCCAGCACCACCCACTAACCATCAACGGTGCTGCAGTGGAGAGAGTGAGCAGCACCAGGTTCCTGGGTGTGCTCATCACTGAGGACCTCTCCTGGAGCAGCAACACAGCATCACTGACCAGGAAAGCCCAGCAGCGCCTCTACTTCCTCCGCAGACTGAGAAGAGCCAGAGCTCCAGTCCCCATCCTGCAGACTTTTTACCGCGGCACCACCGAGAGCATCCTGAACAGCTGCATCACTGTGTGGTACGGCAGCTGCACTGCATCCTGCAAGAAGACCCTGCAGCGCATAGTGAGAGCAGCTGAGAGGATCATCGGTGCCCCCCTCCCCTCCCTCCAGGACATTTACAGCACACGCCTGGCCCGCAAAGCAATCAGCATTGCGGGCGACCCCACCCACCCCAACCACCACTTCTTCAGCCTCCTGCCTTCCGGGAGGAGAATGAGGAGCCTCCGGGCGAGAACCAGCAGACTGAGAGACAGCTTCATGCACCAGGCCATCAGGATGCTGAACTCCCTCCCAGTACTGCCCCCTCTTCTTTCTCTGCCCGCTGCCCCCACAAACTCTGGACACTGCTGACCCCCTCCCCAAAAGGCACCAGCCACTTTACAGTGTCAGAAAGACTGCTCTGGACACTGCTGACCCCCTCCCCAAAAAGGCACCAGCCACTTTACAGTGTCAAAAAGACGTGCTTGTATATATTGTTGCTTGTATATATTGTATATATATATTGCATGTATGTATATATTTTTATTTGTATATTTTTATTTTTATTTTTTTAATATTTTTATTTTCATTTTATTTACTTTATTTTATTTTACATATGTTTACATCTTTACGTTTGGACAGAGAGAAACCTAATTTCAATTCTGTGTATGTCTTGTACATTGCAGTCTTGACAATAAAGCATCTTGAATCTTCTGGCCCGCGGGCCGCTAATTGCCGACCCCTGGACTAAGCCATCGCTGTACATCAAACTTTTTAAGTTGATAAACTTAAAAATTACAATTTTCTGAACTTACTTGTACTCAAATATTTTGATAACAGCTGAATCAAAAGTGCTCACAGGAAAAGGTTTACAGAACTTTAAAAAAGTCAGTACACAACCACATCATTTTTATGTTCTCAACACTCATTGTTTATTAGTTTGTGTTGTGCAATTTTTTTTGTCCAGATTACTCAAATATGTTGAGTTGGTATACTTAAAACCACCTGATTAAAAACTTAATTTTTTTGTGGCAATTGATTGCCTCTATTACAATGAGTATAGCTAACTTAATACTGCTAAAAGTTGAAATTAAATAGAAAATAGATAATAAACATTTATAAATTAAAATAAATAGAACAAAAAATATTTAGTCAGGAAAATAATCAGAGTAATCCAAAATAATGATAAATAATACAAAGATGAAATATTCTTTTGTTACAGCTATACAAAAAACAAAACAACAACAAACAAAAAAAAACCTTAACGTGTTCTTTTGGCTTTCTGGCTAATACGTAGTACCTAGCTAGTAAGGCAATAGGGCAACAATGGATGCAGTTACAAAAGTGCCACAGACTGTTTAAGAACTGAACACCAGCAGAGTAGTGCAATAACTTTTTGAAGCATTATTTAGACAAAAGGAAAGAACTTTAAACTAGTCTTTTACAATACTTTTCCCTGCATCCTTCTTTCAGATGAGTTCAGTTTCTCCATCATCAAGTCATTCTTGAGGGACTGCAACCTGGGTGACAGTTTACCACTTTCTAGACCAAGTAAAATCTTTTGAGTGAATTCAAAAGTGTTGGTCAGTGATTTGGGATAGCTGAGGTGAAGTACAAAGATCAGTCCAAACATTACCAGGAAGGCATCGCCAAATCTCGGGAGACTGACCACGGCATCACTTTCAATGATGACAGAGATTTTCACAGGCTGGTAGTGAACTGGACTTGTGTCATGGTCACTAACGACACTAAGGAGGGCCACTGCAACACCATCAAGCTCTGGCTCATCAGACTCGTCCTGAATGAATGAAAAGAGATATTAACCACAGTCTAACCCATAGAATAGAACAGATGACATCATTTTAGGGATGCACCGAATAAAAATTTTGTGGCTGAAGCCGAATAAAAATCAAACGCTTGGCCGATTACCGAATACTGAATATGTTGTTAAGTTTTTACCCAAGAATCGAAGTGGTGTAAGATAGACTGAAACTAAGCTTAAGGACATGTACAGGAAATTTTTTACTGAACATCTTATCAAAACGCCAATTCAGTTCCTTTGTAATGAGGAGAAAGAAAACAGACCATACATGGAAAGTGTATAAGTAGTCTAAACAAAGGTAAGTCATAAAACTGTTTACATAATACACAGTAGTATATGTTAGATACTTAAGGAGACTTACTGTGCAGGTTCTGAAAAATCCGGAGACGTCCTCGCGCAGATACACAGGAAGGGCGTGGAGGACAGTAGTGCGCTTGGTGTGGATGTCATGGAGTTCCTATTTCCAGATAAAAACAGAATTGTATGATTTTAAACAGTCAAATCAGAACATATGTCCACAAATAATCTGTTCACATCTTTAATCAAATCAATTTTATTTGTATAGCCCAAAGTCACAAAGCCCTCGGAGGGCTTTACACAATCTGTACAGGGAGTGACACCCTCTGTCCTTAGACCCTCGGTTCAAATGAGGAAAAACTTGCCCACAAAAACTTTAACAGGAAAAAAATGTGGAAGAAACCTCAGGAAGAGCCACAGAGGAGGGATCCCTCTCCCAGGATGGACAGACGTGCAATGGATGTCACGTGTACAGGACAATAAACACAAACATATTGTACAATTACAATGAATGATGAAAATGATTACAGTAGCAGAGAGAGAGAGAGAGAGAGAGAGGGAGAGATGGTGAGAGAGAGGAGAGAGAGACCCCCAGCAGTCTAATCTAATTCTTTAATGCAGTCAGACAAATAGCAAACACAAAGTGGACTAATCGCAAAATTCAAAAAGCTCATATGAATCATTGAACCTGTCCAATGTTCCACTTGTTCAACCTATGAAATGTGTAATGATGTATTTACCTGTTCATCATGGATTTTAAAAAATTTCAGCCAGGGCATCTGCTGTCTTCCCAGTTTTTGATGCCTTCTGTCTGAATAAGGTCATCAGTCGAGGAAGATGGCGGTCAAACTCAGAATGTGTTGGGCAGGTTCTGATTTGCAATCCGCTGGAACTCTGCATACAACTACATTGAAATAACAGCAGGAGGACAATACAGCAAAAACACTTAATCAGTTCAATTTGAAGAATCTTGCACACATTTATAAAGCTGCTAATAACTAAATAAATAAGAATTAAATGTTCACTTTAAAAGAGAGAGCTGATCCATATTACCTCTGACTCTATTTTACAGTAAGTAAGTAAGTCCAGTGGTGCTGGCTGTGCAGTGTAGGTCCAACCCTAGCAGTCCCCCGTGCTGCCTCTCTTTGGCGCTGCTTCCCGCCACTTACGCTCAACCTTTTGTTCTTCTATTTTTTCCTCACCAAAGAGCGGTAAGCAATCAATCCTTCTGCTTTTGTCTTGACTTCTTGAAACTGGAACAGAGACATACGAAGGCGCAAACTGATGAACAATTAAAAAGCATCCAAACAGTGTCAAATTATAAATACTTCCACTTATAATTTTTCCCTGTTAATGACCTTTTCATTTAATCCCTAAAGTGTGAATGCATCAGCAGTAGCTAGCGGTGCTGCTAAGGCTAAAACAACACAGAGTGTGGATGATTGACAGTCAGGAGAATCGATTAGTACCGCCCACATTCACCTTTGACCAATGACGATCAAGAATGAAGTAAACCCAACCCAGGCATGAGGTTACCAAGCAACCAGCGCCATCTGCTGGGCCCGAAGCGGTGACGTCATCTACTCTAGCAGGCGCAACACACACTCGTGTTAAACGCAGATTTGGAGTAAAAACCTGCACAGCTTTAAAGTGGGATAGTTTAAAAACAGTAAAAGATTTTTACAAGTTGAATACAAGGTTAAAAATTTAATGGCCTTTGGGCATCCCCACTAATTACTGTAAAGACAAGCAGCAGCACTTGAACTTAAACTGCGTGGTTAAATCAATGATAACGTCGTTTCTAGCTAGCCCTGCTAGCACAAGGTTTCCCTTGGGGAGAGCAGCAAAGCACATAAAAACAGAAACCCACCATCTCTGCTATTCTTTTCGACACACAAAATACAACCAAATGTTACTATATTCAACACATTCAAAACCTACAGTAAGTCCAGTGATGTTTTTCCTGCTTTGCGTCGTTCGCTGTCAATCGTCCGTTGCTCCTTTTCGCTCCCAACCTTTTCTTCTTCTTTTTTCTTCAAAGAGCGGTAAAAAATGTGAAGTGTATCACGCGCATTAGCGCCCCCTTCTGCTTCGGAGGGGGAATCGGAAAAAAAATTGATCCCTCGATATATATAAAAATCTATATTAAAAAAATTGATATCTATCTATCTATCTATCTATCTATCTATCTATCTATCTATCTATCTATCTATCTATCTATCTATCTATCTATCTATCTATCTATCTATCTATCTATAAACTGATAAGACATAACGATTAAAATAAATAGGCTACATTAGTACATTAATGTCTAGACCATTTCCCAAATCAAATTGTTTCTAGTGTTGTTTTATTATGATTGCAATTTATTTTTTATGATCAATTTTACTTGATAAAGCACTTTGAGATTTTATTGTAATTTACCATGTGCTAAATAAATGAAGTTTATTATTAAATCCTACCTATTTGAAACAATAGAAGACTACCATATATGTAATTACTTAATTCTATTAAGTTGTGCTTAAGTTATGTTTTTAAGTTATGCTTACTTATTTACAAATCATTACATTTAATCAAATAATATTAGTTTAAATTACTCAAAAAGGAAGAACATGTTCCATAAACTACTAATTAAGTTAGTAGAACTTTATTTAAACTTTGAGTATACAATACTTAATTTATTTAATTACTTTGAACGTTCGGGTTTACAGTGTAGATACTCCTTTTTCCAGCGACCCCAGAATTGTTCAATAAGATACTGAACTCTTCTCCATCTCTTTGTAGCGTACAAATCCTCCTTGACAAATACTCCAGGAGGAGGAAGAGCAACTTTCGATTTCATCATTATGAGGTGATTTGGCGTTAAAGGTTCCAGTGCTTGTGGATCATTAATTCCATCTACTGTTAATGGGCGGCTGTTAACGATAGCCATGGCCTCATATAGCAGTGTTCTGAGAGAGGCATCATCAAGTCGACCTGGGCACTGTGCAAAGGTGGCGTTCCTGCGTGGCTGGCAGAAGGGGCGTTGAAGACAAACTCACACTGCCTTTCAGTCAGGAAGATCTCCAGTAGTTTGGTGTCACAGTGTTTAAGTGCTTCCTTAAACTCATTTCTGGCGCCAATGAAATTAGAACCTTGGTCGCAATGTAATTGTTGGACAGCTCCTCTGAGACTAATAAAGCATCTCAATGCATTGATGAATGAGTCTGTCGACAAATCTTCAAGCATCTCGATATGGACAGCTCTAGAGTACAGACATGTGAAAATCAGACCATAACTTTTGTATTCCTTGCGGGCCTTTTTTACAAAGAACGGGCCAAAACAGTCCATGCCACTATATGTAAAAGGTGCTGAGGCTTCAAGACGTTCTTTAGGGAGTTCGGCCATCCGCTGGTTCTCTGTCGGCCGTCGTAGTTTCCTGCAAAGCACACAGTTGCGTAACAGCTTAGCAACTAGCTTGCTCCCACCAATGACCCAAAATCCATTTGTCCTAAGCTCCATTTGTGTCTGGGTTCGACCCTGATGACATGTCTTAGCATGGTAGTGGGACACAATCAGCTTGGTAATATGACTGTTGTTTGGTAAGATGACTGGGTGCTTGACTTTGTGACAGAGAGATGACTGTTTTAATCTCCCACCAACACGGAGAAGCCCTTCAGAACAGAAGGGTTCAAGACTAAAGAGAGCGCTTGAGTTTGGAAGGTCTTTTCCACCTTAAAGCATTTTTATCTCATGTGGGAAGGCTTGCTGCTGTACGATCCTAATTACTGTCTGAGCAGCCTCCTCACACTCCTCAACAGTCACATGTTCACTAAGTTGTTTTTGTTTAGAGATCAGTCTCTTGATTCTTGCAACCGCTTTTACAAGTGTCGTCCATGAGGAAAACTGACTCAGACGCCTGAGGATGTCGTTGCAGTTATTGGTTTCAGTTGCAAGTACCTGAATTGTTTTGACTTCAGGATCACCGACGAGTAAGTCTGCTGGAGTGCTGGGTGTTAGATTTAATTCACTCTCCCAGAGAAACTTTGGTCCTCGCAGCCAGTTCGTTGTGTGAATGTCTGCGGCGCGAAGACCTCGTGATGCGTGGTCGGCCGGGTTTTCTGAGGTGTCCACATAATACCATTGATTGGGATTACTATTGTCTCTAATTAAGTGGACACGATTTGCTACAAATATGTGGAACCTACGGGCATCATTGTTGATGTACCCAAGCACAACTTGTGAGTCAGTCCAGAAAAATTCTTGATCAATTTTGATGTCAAGTTCACATTTTAACATGACACTGACCTTTGTGGAGACCACCGCTGCTGCGAGTTCTAGCCTTGGGATACTTGTGACCTTTGAGGGTGCGACCCTTGCTTTCGCCATCACAAGACTGCAATGGACTTCATCCTTGTCATTTTTGTACCTGAGGTAAGAGCATGCACCATATCCAACGCAGCTGGCATCTGAAAAATGGTGTAACTCTACTCGGACAATGTCATGGAAGTCATGTGGGTGGTAACATCTCGGAATTGAGACCTCTTTCAATTTGAGAAGACCATTTATCCATTCCTCCCACCGTGGCTTTATATCTTCTGGGAGTGGGTCATCCCATCCGATGCCTCTGTGACAAAGCTCATGAAGGATACGTTTTCCACTTAGGCTGAAGGGCGCGATGAAACCGAGTGGATCGTAGAGTGAGGCGATGACAGACAGACAACCACGACGAGTTGAAAGCTGATCTTTCAAACTGATGTTAAAGCTGAAAATGTCATCCTTTATCGACCACTGAATGCAGAGAGCACGTTCTGATGGGGTTGGATCAAAACCTAGAGGCTCAATGTTTGCTGCTCTTTCAGAAGGGTCTAAGCAAGAGAGTGCTGCTTCTTCATTCGAGTTGAATTTGTGAAGGCGTAGGCCTCCCTTTTTTGCACAACTCTTGCGCCTCAGAAATCAGTTGCTTGGCTTCGTCAACTGATGGGACGCTGACTAATCCATCATCAACATAAATTTTTTTCTATTCAATTCAATTCAATTCAATTCAATTTTATTTGTATAGCCCAAAGTCACAAAGTACATTTGCCTCGGAGGGCTTTACAATCTGTACAGAGAATGACACCCTCTGTCCTTAGACCCTCGGTTCGAGTGAGGAAAAACTTGCCCACAAAAAACCTTTTAACAGGGAAAATGTGGAAGAAACCTCAGGAAGAGCCACAGAGGAGGGATCCCTCTCCCAGGATGGACAGACGTGCAATGGATGTCACGTGTACAGGACAATCAACATAAACATTTTGTACATTTAAGTCATTTGTACAATGACTGACAGAATGACAATGAATGATAAAGTGACCACAGTAGCAGATATAGTAGTAATAATGACAGTGGTAATATGTGTAGTGGGCGTCGTCCAGGATCACAGCAGCAGCCACGATCCACGAAAAACCTGCTGGACGACAGAGCACAGAAACTCCGGGGAAGTTTGGTTAGTAACATGCATTAATGAGACATGTCCAGAGAGAGAGAGAGAGAGAGAGAGACAGAGACAGAGACAGACAGACAGACAGACAGACAGACAGACAGACAGAGAGAGAGAGACAGAGAGAGAGAGGCAGAGTAGGAGGGAGGGTTTTCGGTAAGGGAGATGTGACTACATCTTTAACCAATACCGTGCCTGGCTAGGCATAACCCTGGGGAGTCCCCCGGCAGTCTAATCCTATAGCAGCATAACTAAGGGATGGCCTGAGCCAGCCCTAACTATACGCTTTATCAAAAAGGAAAGTTTTAAGTCTACTCTTAAAAGTGTTGACCGTGTCTGCCTCCCGAACCCAGATTGGTAGTTTGTTCCACAGAATGTCCACAAATTGATGCTAGAGGATAGCTAGCTTTATGTTGTCGCACTAGATGCTTTAAGCCAAAATTAGCACATCCAGGAGAGGAAGCGGCTCCGAAGAGATGAACTGCCATCCTGTACTCTTGTGGTTCCTTCTCCAAATCTCCACCTTTCCACCAAAGAAACTTCAGATAATTTCTGGATTCAGGAGTGACAGAGAATTGATAAAACATTCTTTCAATGTCACAGATAATGGCTACGGCTTCCTTCCTGAATCTGCAAAGTACTCCTACCAGAGGATTGATTAGATCAGGCCCAGTTAACAGAGTGTCGTTTAAAGAAACACCATGGAATTTGGCCGAACAGTCAAAAACGACTCTTAACTTATCTGGTTTTCTGGGGTGGTAGATGCCGTGATGTGGAAGGTACCACTCTGTCTCTCCCTCAGATGTTGTAAGGGCCAGCTCTGCGTCACCTTTGTTAATTGTTTCCTCCATAAATGTTTTGTATTGATCATAGTATTGTTTGTTGGCCTTTAATTTTTTCTTAAGACACTGTAAGCGAACTGTGGCTAACCTCTTGTTGTTTGGTAGGTTGGGCAGACTGTTGCCTTTGAAAGGAAGAGGCATTTCATAAAGCCCATCCTCCTTCTGTGTGATGTGGTTACTGAGGAACTGTATGAAATGAACATCATCTTGGGACACATATTTATCCTCATGAGTTCTCTCAATGAAGTCTGCTTCCAGGGCCTTTAGAACATCTGTCGCCGATGGGACTGGCAGTTCCTTTACTGTTAGCCGATGTACAAAACTTTGACTTCCTTGTCTGTCTAGGTGGGGGTTTGATGAGCCTATTATACTCCATCCTAGTTCTGATCTCTGTGCAAACGGTTGGGTTTTGTCACCTAAGATGACTTCGAGAGGAGCCAGTGCTGCTGGACAGTTGTATCCTATTAGGAGCCCTACATCATAGTCTTGGAGGGGTGGTAACTTATCTGCTAAGTTTCTGAGATGAGGCCACAGTAATGCTGTTTCCTTCGTTGGAACAAAAGACTTGTCCACCGGGATGAAGTCACGACTGTAGGCCTGCTGTAGTTGAATGCAGTTCTCTGAATGGAGTTCTCGAACTTGTAGACCACAAACACTCTTGCTCGATATGATTGAGTCAATAGCTGTCATAGTACGTAAGTAATAAGTTTCAGCTTTACTGGTTGGACATTCACATTCAGTTTGTCAAGTACATCTTCTAAGACAAATGTAGAATCACTCTGTGTGTCCAGTATTGCATATGTAAGTATTTCTCTATGTGGTTCTTGTACTGAAGACACAAAGACTGGAACGATACTTGAGGTAGCAGAAGTACGTTGTGTTGATGTATGGGACACGACCTTGTGTGTTTCCTGACTTGCATGTTCTTCTGTGGAGGTGGAGCTATTCGGTATTGCTTCCACAGGTCTTTGATTCCTGTCTTCGTGCAAGCAGTTTGGGTGAGGACGGCTGCATATGTTGCACGTGTGTCGCCTCTTACAATCTTTGGTCATATGACCTTTTCTCAAGCATCCAAAGCAGAGACTATTTTCATGGATGAATGCCTTTTTATCTTCAACACTCTTTGCTGTGAAAGTGGGACACTTTGTGATGCCATGAGCTTCACTTTTACAGACAGAACAAGGGGATTCTGGTTTACTGGTGTTTGTCTCTTGTTTCTCCTGAGCAAAACTCTTTGGTTGTGTGTTTGTGTTGAAGGCTTTGGCTCTTTTTGGAATTTTATCATCTATGGGTTTGAAATTTATCAGTAGTGGAGAAGCAATAGGGTTACAAGCTATCCGTGCTTCTTTGCTCAGGAACACTGAAGCATGCGAGATGTGTCAAGTTCATCTACAACACTTCGACTCCACTTTCGGACGATCCATTCTGGCAGTTTTTTGAGCAACTTGTGGTTTTCCTCACAGTCGTTAAGGATAGCTAGTCCTTTGACGTATGGGATGGCTTCAGTGCAGCTTTGGAGGAAGTCGGCGAACTCTCGTAGTGCTAGTGGGTCATTTTTGCTGATCTTTGGCCATTTCATGAGCTTAACACGAAAAGCTTTCTGTATGATGAATGGGTTTCCATATCTGTCCTGTAAAACTTTCCATGCTCCATTGTATGCATTCTCTGAATCTCGATAAAAGAAACCTTCTACAGCTTTACATCAAAACATCTTTTCACTCGCTGGGAGTGGTTTTCTGTCAATCATGAATGACATCTTCCAATCAGTAAACCTTAAAGGGTCACCACTAAAGGTGGTGGGTTAAGGGACTGGCAAGCGATTCATACTTAATGAGTTGGCGATTGCTTGAGCTAGACCAGTGTTTCTCAAACTTTTTCAGACCAAGGACCACTTTGTCAAAAAAAAAAATTTCAGGGACCACCTGACCCCGTCTTCAGCCACCTATCCATCATTGTTTCCCATCCTCTCCGTGCCTTGTTTTAGTTAAAGTTCACAGCTTTTGCTGCTCTTTTCCTTGCTTTCTTTTCCTTACTTACTGACGTGACAGCGGAATGATTTTGTCTATAGGAGACGCCGTGGTTGCTTAGGCAACAATTTGGGCACTGCTAATTCAGATTTATCTTCATATATCCATTATACATATTTAAAAAAAATATTTGTCTGCATTTTTGTTCAGAGAACAAATTCGCTTTACACTTCAAATAATGTTAGGTAGGACTAGGGCTGATATGGCCTGTAACCAATATCTCGATATTTTTAAGCTATATCGCGATACACGATATATATTTCAATATTTTTGTTGTTGTTGTTTTGTATTGTTTATTTCTAATAAATATTGTCATTATTTCCATGATAGCATTGTAATTGCTCAGAATCAACGTAGAACAGTAGATTTACACTTGCTGTGAGACACACCTCTTTTATAGCATTTTAACACTTGTCATATTTTTTATGAATTTTTAATACATTTCATGATGTAAATATGAGCTTTAAAGCTCAATAGCTTCCAGGTCCTGTGACCTATTGGCTCAAAATCAGTGTAGAACAGTCGAGCTACACCTGCTATACGACACACACTCTTTTTTTATAGCATATTAACACTTGTCATATTTTTTATGAATTTTTAATATATTTCATAATGTACATATGAGCATTGAAGCAGTGCAGAATCATACTTGGCATATGAGACACTTTTTTAAATCAAATTTTAACCATTCTTCATATTTTATAAATAAACGTTTAATACATTTAACACCCACGTTTTATTTTGAAAACCGAAAGTGTCCACACGCTGCCGTAAGCTAGCACTGACTTTCCAGTTTTTTAAAAGTGTTTTCAATAAATAAATAATCTGCATACAACTACATTGAAATAACAGCAGGAGGACAATACAGCAAAAACACTTAATCAGTTCAATTTGAAGAATCTTGCACACATTTATAAAGCTGCTAATAACTAAATAAATAAGAATTAAATGTTCACTTTAAAAGAGAGAGCTGATCCATATTACCTCTGACTCTATTTTACAGTAAGTAAGTAAGTCCAGTGGTGCTGGCTGTGCAGTGTAGGTCCAACCCTAGCAGTCCCCCGTGCTGCCTCTCTTTGGCGCTGCTTCCCGCCACTTACGCTCAACCTTTTGTTCTTCTATTTTTTCCTCACCAAAGAGCGGTAAGCAATCAATCCTTCTGCTTTTGTCTTGACTTCTTGAAACTGGAACAGAGACATACGAAGGCGCAAACTGATGAACAATTAAAAAGCATCCAAACAGTGTCAAATTATAAATACTTCCACTTATAATTTTTCCCTGTTAATGACCTTTTCATTTAATCCCTAAAGTGTGAATGCATCAGCAGTAGCTAGCGGTGCTGCTAAGGCTAAAACAACACAGAGTGTGGATGATTGACAGTCAGGAGAATCGATTAGTACCGCCCACATTCACCTTTGACCAATGACGATCAAGAATGAAGTAAACCCAACCCAGGCATGAGGTTACCAAGCAACCAGCGCCATCTGCTGGGCCCGAAGCGGTGACGTCATCTACTCTAGCAGGCGCAACACACACTCGTGTTAAACGCAGATTTGGAGTAAAAACCTGCACAGCTTTAAAGTGGGATAGTTTAAAAACAGTAAAAGATTTTTACAAGTTGAATACAAGGTTAAAAATTTAATGGCCTTTGGGCATCCCCACTAATTACTGTAAAGACAAGCAGCAGCACTTGAACTTAAACTGCGTGGTTAAATCAATGATAACGTCGTTTCTAGCTAGCCCTGCTAGCACAAGGTTTCCCTTGGGGAGAGCAGCAAAGCACATAAAAACAGAAACCCACCATCTCTGCTATTCTTTTCGACACACAAAATACAACCAAATGTTACTATATTCAACACATTCAAAACCTACAGTAAGTCCAGTGATGTTTTTCCTGCTTTGCGTCGTTCGCTGTCAATCGTCCGTTGCTCCTTTTCGCTCCCAACCTTTTCTTCTTCTTTTTTCTTCAAAGAGCGGTAAAAAATGTGAAGTGTATCACGCGCATTAGCGCCCCCTTCTGCTTCGGAGGGGGAATCGGAAAAAAAATTGATCCCTCGATATATATAAAAATCTATATTAAAAAAATTGATATCTATCTATCTATCTATCTATCTATCTATCTATCTATCTATCTATCTATCTATCTATCTATCTATCTATCTATCTATCTATCTATAAACTGATAAGACATAACGATTAAAATAAATAGGCTACATTAGTACATTAATGTCTAGACCATTTCCCAAATCAAATTGTTTCTAGTGTTGTTTTATTATGATTGCAATTTATTTTTTATGATCAATTTTACTTGATAAAGCACTTTGAGATTTTATGGGCTTTGCTTCCAGGGCCTTTAGAACATCTGTCGCCGATGGGACTGGCAGTTCCTTTACTGTTAGCCGATGTACAAAACTTTGACTTCCTTGTCTGTCTAGGTGGGGGTTTGATGAGCCTATTATACTCCATCCTAGTTCTGATCTCTGTGCAAACGGTTGGGTTTTGTCACCTAAGATGACTTCGAGAGGAGCCAGTGCTGCTGGACAGTTGTATCCTATTAGGAGCCCTACATCATAGTCTTGGAGGGGTGGTAACTTATCTGCTAAGTTTCTGAGATGAGGCCACAGTAATGCTGTTTCCTTCGTTGGAACAAAAGACTTGTCCACCGGGATGAAGTCACGACTGTAGGCCTGCTGTAGTTGAATGCAGTTCTCTGAATGGAGTTCTCGAACTTGTAGACCACAAACACTCTTGCTCGATATGATTGAGTCAATAGCTGTCATAGTACGTAAGTAATAAGTTTCAGCTTTACTGGTTGGACATTCACATTCAGTTTGTCAAGTACATCTTCTAAGACAAATGTAGAATCACTCTGTGTGTCCAGTATTGCATATGTAAGTATTTCTCTATGTGGTTCTTGTACTGAAGACACAAAGACTGGAACGATACTTGAGGTAGCAGAAGTACGTTGTGTTGATGTATGGGACACGACCTTGTGTGTTTCCTGACTTGCATGTTCTTCTGTGGAGGTGGAGCTATTCGGTATTGCTTCCACAGGTCTTTGATTCCTGTCTTCGTGCAAGCAGGTTGGGTGAGGACGGCTGCATATGTTGCACGTGTGTCGCCTCTTACAATCTTTGGTCATATGACCTTTTCTCAAGCATCCAAAGCAGAGACTATTTTCATGGATAAATGCCTTTTTATCTTCAACACTCTTTGCTGTGAAAGTGGGACACTTTGTGATGCCATGAGCTTCACTTTTACAGACAGAACAAGGGGATTCTGGTTTACTGGTGTTTGTCTCTTGTTTCTCCTGAGCAAAACTCTTTGGTTGTGTGTTTGTGTTGAAGGCTTTGGCTCTTTTTGGAATTTTATCATCTATGGGTTTGAAATTTATCAGTAGTGGAGAAGCAATAGGGTTACAAGCTATCCGTGCTTCTTTGCTCAGGAACACTGAAGCATGCGAGATGTGTCAAGTTCATCTACAACACTTCGACTCCACTTTCGGACGATCCATTCTGGCAGTTTTTTGAGCAACTTGTGGTTTTCCTCACAGTCGTTAAGGATAGCTAGTCCTTTGACGTATGGGATGGCTTCAGTGCAGCTTTGGAGGAAGTCGGCGAACTCTCGTAGTGCTAGTGGGTCATTTGTGCTGATCTTTGGCCATTTCATGAGCTTAACACGAAAAGCTTTCTGTATGATGAATGGGTTTCCATATCTGTCCTGTAAAACTTTCCATGCTCCATTGTATGCATTCTCTGAATCTCGATAAAAGAAACCTTCTACAGCTTTACATCAAAACATCATGGTTTTCTGTCAATCATGAATGACATCTTCCAATCAGTAAACCTTAAAGGGTCACCACTAAAGGTGGTGGGTTAAGGGACTGGCAAGCGATTCATACTTAATGAGTTGGCGATTGCTTGAGCTAGACCAGTGTTTCTCAAACTTTTTCAGACCAAGGACCACTTTGTCAAAAAAAAAAATTTCAGGGACCACCTGACCCCGTCTTCAGCCACCTATCCATCATTGTTTCCCATCCTCTCCGTGCCTTGTTTTAGTTAAAGTTCACAGCTTTTGCTGCTCTTTTCCTTGCTTTCTTTTCCTTACTTACTGACGTGACAGCGGAATGATTTTGTCTATAGGAGACGCCGTGGTTGCTTAGGCAACAATTTGGGCACTGCTAATTCAGATTTATCTTCATATATCCATTATACATATTTAAAAAAAATATTTGTCTGCATTTTTGTTCAGAGAACAAATTCGCTTTACACTTCAAATAATGTTAGGTAGGACTAGGGCTGATATGGCCTGTAACCAATATCTCGATATTTTTAAGCTATATCGCGATACACGATATATATTTCAATATTTTTGTTGTTGTTGTTTTGTATTGTTTATTTCTAATAAATATTGTCATTATTTCCATGATAGCATTGTAATTGCTCAGAATCAACGTAGAACAGTAGATTTACACTTGCTGTGAGACACACCTCTTTTATAGCATTTTAACACTTGTCATATTTTTTATGAATTTTTAATACATTTCATGATGTAAATATGAGCTTTAAAGCTCAATAGCTTCCAGGTCCTGTGACCTATTGGCTCAAAATCAGTGTAGAACAGTCGAGCTACACCTGCTATACGACACACACTCTTTTTTTATAGCATATTAACACTTGTCATATTTTTTATGAATTTTTAATATATTTCATAATGTACATATGAGCATTGAAGCAGTGCAGAATCATACTTGGCATATGAGACACTTTTTTAAATCAAATTTTAACCATTCTTCATATTTTATAAATAAACGTTTAATACATTTAACACCCACGTTTTATTTTGAAAACCGAAAGTGTCCACACGCTGCCGTAAGCTAGCACTGACTTTCCAGTTTTTTAAAAGTGTTTTCAATAAAGTCGGCAATAAGGGCGCACTTGAAAATATTGGAGCAGCTGACGTGACCACGCGGAAACGAGAGACGTGACCGCAGCTGTTTTTCTTCAGAACCAAGTCGTCCGTCTCCATCTTCAATTACCTCACTTGGACTCTTGGCTTCACCTCTCCTCACTTGATACAGAAAGTACGCATGCGCGCAGGGGATGTTTCTGGGTGGGCGGGGCAGTGTGCTGCGTGCTGTGAGCAGCAGGAGTGAGTGACAGACGAATCCCCGGAGAATTAAATGCAGACGGCTTAAAACATTTACGTGACAAGTACTCGATGGTCGCGATATAGTAATTTCATACATCTCACGTAGAACAAGCCGCGATATATCGAGTATCCCTAGGTAGGACTCCACAAACTTGTGTGGGAAATTTTAATATTTTAAGAGGTCCTCTCACGGACCACTTGAGGTCGCTCGCGGACCACACTTTGAGTAACACTGTTCTAGAGGCTACGGCGAAATGTGAACCTGCGTCAGGTGGGATTACAGACTGCGTCTGCTCCTCCGACTGTATGACAGATCGGGACCACAACTCATCCCTTTCAAATTAAAGTTCCCCTAGTTTTTCTACAAGAATAACCACAAATAGTCTTTTCTTCATGAATTTGACAGTCTTTTAACTCACATATTCTCCTCTCTTTTAGATATAAAATATACCTTTTTAATACACATGTTTTTTTTATCTGGGTTACATGTGTGTCTATGTTACTGTGTGTGTGTGTGTGTGTGTGTGTGTGTGTGTGTGTGTGTGTGTGTGTGTACTGTCTGTGTGTGTGTGTTACTGTGTGTGTGTGTGTGTTACTGTCTTTGTGTTGCGTGTGTGTGTGCGTGTGTCTGTCTGTCTGTCTGTGTGTGTGTGTGTGTGCGTGTGTCTGTCTGTCTGTCTGTCTGTGTGTGTGTGTGCGTGTGTCTGTCTGTCTGTCTGTGTCTGTGTGGTGTGTGTGCGTCGTCTGTCTGTCTGTCTGTGTGTGCGTGTGTGTGCGTGTGTGTGTGTGCGTCTGTCTGTGTCTGTGTGTGTGTGTGTGTGTGTGCATGCTTGTGTCTGTAGAAATGTTCTAAATGAGTTGAATCTCAAAAAAAGAATAAAAGTGTAATAGTACGATCCTGTTAATCAAGCAGGGTGAGGTTGCCAAGCAACCTGGGTGAGCTGCAGGTCTCATTAATTAGACACAGGTGTTCATGCATGTCTCACTGAAATGCACAGTATATGTCTGAATGATCCCCCTGGAAGAGGGTCCAAAAAACCCTCAAGGTATGCCTCGAAACCAAAATCTAAATGACCAGAAGAATGCTCATCGTGTGTATAATGTCTGTGCCAAGTTTCAGGTGAAAATTGTATAAACTTTGGCCTCGAGAGTCAGAGCAAGCACAGGTGCGCCCTGCTCCTTCCGGTAAATTCTCTGCTTCAAAAACCATGGGAGTGAATGAGGCTGTGGATGGGAGTAGTCGATCAATTAACGTGTAGGGACCCAAAACTATACGAGCGACAGCTACAACAGTGGTATCAGTGCGATTACCTCGAATTTTCCTACGTTTTATGTATACATCGTGTCTGTAGTGGGGCATTTGAGCCCACGGTAGTGAAATACGTTTTATTTTTTCACAGATTTTTCTCCCTGCTCCTCACTCTAGCTGATGATGTCATCCACTCTAGCAAAAACATTCCGCCACATACACACCCATTATAAACCCAGAAATTTGACTAAAAACCTGCTCAACTTTGAGCCTTGATAGTTTAAAAACGGTAAAAGCTGTCGATGAGTGTAGTGAATCCATGAAGAGAAGGCAAGCATACCTCCGTTTTAAATTTTAAATGAAGTCTCTCGGTGAAAGTATGCCAGAGCTGTTCATTGTTTACAATGTCTGTTGAAATTTATTTTTCTTCGGGCCTCCCCATTCATTCTTTATGGGAAATTATTCTCAGTTTTTCGCGAATAAATTCGCGAAAAACACGCGAATCTCTTAGAAAAGACATAGCACACGATTCCCGGCCGAGCCGGTCGTTTTGATACCCGTTTTGTGTGTGTGTGACAAAAACTCTGGGAGGAGAAGCGAGCCAAAAAAAGGGTGGAAGAATAACTAGAAAATTTCTAAAGAAATTTTGAGTGTGCCTGACTCTGGCCCTGTCGCCCCCATGCATTATTACTGACACTGCTCAGCAAATTCAGTACTAGAAAAGAAATTTTGGAAGTGACGAGTGGGCTGTTGCCGGGGTTCTGTGTTTAAAAAGCACACCTCAAATAGTCATTTTTAACATGTATATTTAGACACATTTATAACAGAGACAGCTTCAACAGTGTTATCAGTGGGTGTGTGTGTGTCTGTGTTGCTGTGTGTGTGTGTGTGTGTGTAACCCTTCTGAAGCAGAAAAGTATTAGTAATGATAATAATAACTTTAACTAATGGCCAGAATAAGAAACAGAAGATTTAAATTCGACTACGGAGCCCAGGTGTAACCAACTGATGCACAAGAACGACACGACACTGTGGCTCTTTTTGTTAATGAGAACAATGCTCCCCTATTTTAATATGAAGCTGGGGAGAATAATAAAACACATGAAATACATACAACAGCCTTACCCGGGTAGGTATAGAGAATAACAAACAAAATAAAGGTTTTCGCAGCTGCGTGTGGTTTTTCTTATTGTTCTGTTCACTTCAATATATGTGCACCCTTTAGGTGTCAGTCCAGCCACACGGTTGTGTGGGTGTGTGTGTATGTGTAAAAGTGAGCAAAAGGATTCAATTCACGGTGTACGTCTAAGATCCTCCAGGGTCCGGCTCGCCATCAACGTCTCTCTCTGGCTCCGTCCTCCAGACAGGCTCTATCCAAATCCAAGGGTTCCTCAAAAACCTGACCTACAATAAGTAGGATCAGAACATATTTCTTCAATTTCTCAGATCTTAAATTATTAATTATTGTACATAAATCACTTTAAATTGTCTCTATATTATGTAGAGGATAAGTGCTTTAACTAACTTGTATTGCAAAATAAGATCACAATTTCTCAGTAGCAAAAGGTGAATAATTCAAAGTATATTATGATACCAAATGATTATATTTCGAACAGTACCATCACATATATATATATATATATATATATATATATATATATGCTATTAACATAGCAATTAACATATTAATTATCACAAATAACCAAAATGTAAACTCTTGTAATGTTCACAGTAAGAAACCATAACTTAATGTGCTTAAAATAAACAAATATGTTCACAGTCACACACATGGCACACCATAACTCAAGTAAAAGCTAGACAAAATTGTTACATCAGAGCTTGGTGTGACTGGCAGTGCTGATTAGCCCCGGAGCTAGCGCTCCGATATTAGCATTGAGCTAGTACTTAGCTCACGGAGTTAGCCGTTTAGCTTGTAGAATTAGCGTTTTAGCACTTAGCATTAGCACAGCAGGACGATCTCTCACCGCTGCGATTCTCCACCCGAGCGAATCCTCCAACTGCACTCCTGCAGATCGTGGTCGTCCGGGGAGATTCCTCCTTTGGTTTTGTCCGAGTTTTTAATCACTTTTTTCCAGTTTATCCACTTTTATGTTTTCTCCGTCCTGACATTAAAACCGTGTCCAGAACATGCTTCCTCTTGCTCCTTCTAGAGGCTACGGCGAAATGTGAACCTGCGTCAGGTGGGATTACAGACTGCGTCTGCTCCTCCGACTATATGACAGATCGGGACCACAACTCATCCCTTTCAAATTAAAGTTCCCCTAGTTTTTCTACAAGAATAACCACAAATAGTCTTTTCTTCATGAATTTGACAGTCTTTTAACTCACATATTCTCTCTCTCTTTTAGATATAAAATATACCTTTTTAATACACATGTTTTTTTATCTGGGTTACATGTGTGTCTATGTTACTGTGTGTGTGTGTGTGTGTCTGTGTTACTGTGTGTGTGTGTGTGTTACGGTGTGTGTGTGTGTGTCTGTCTGTCTGTCTGTCTGTCTGTGTGTGCGTGTGTCTGTCTGTCTGTCTGTGTGTGTGTGCGTGTGTCTGTCTGTCTGTCTGTCTGTCTGTCTGTCTGTGTGTGTGTGCGTGTGTCTGTCTGTCTGTCTGTGTGTGTGTGTGTGCGTGTGTCTGTCTGTCTGTCTGTGTCTGTGTGTGTGTGTGCGTCTGTCTGTCTGTCTGTCTGTCTGTGTGTGCGTGTGTGTGTGTGTGTGCGCCCTCCCCCCCTCCTCCTCAAGCAGGGTGCGGTTGCCAAGCAACCTGGGTGAGCTGCAGGTCTCATTAATTAGACACAGGTGTTCATGCAGCATGTCTGTCTCACTGAAATGCACAGTATATGTCTGAATGATCCCCGCAAAGAGGGCCAAAAAAACCCTATATGGTATGCCTCAAACCAAAATCTGAAATGACCAGAAGAATGCTCATCGTGTGTATAATGTCTGTGCCAAGTTTCAGGTGAAAATTGTATAAACTTTGGCCTCGAGAGTCAGAGCAAGCACAGGTGCGCCCTGCTCCTTCCGGTAAATTCTCTGCTTCAAAAACCATGGGAGTGAATGAGGCTGTGGATGGGAGTAGTCGATCAATTAACGTGTAGGGACCCAAAACTATACGAGCGACAGCTACAACAGTGGTATCAGTGCGATTAGCTCGAATTTTCCTACGTTTTATGTATACATCGTGTCTGTAGTGGGGCATTTGAGCCCACGGTAGTGAAATACGTTTTATTTTTTCACAGATTTTTCTCCCTGCTCCTCACTCTAGCTGATGATGTCATCCACTCTAGCAAAAACATTCCGCCACATACACACCCATTATAAACCCAGAAATTTGACTAAAAACCTGCTCAACTTTGAGCCTTGATAGTTTAAAAACGGTAAAAGCTGTCGATGAGTGTAGTGAATCCATGAAGAGAAGGCAAGCATACCTCCGTTTTTAGTTTTTAAATGAAGTCTCTCGGTGAAAGTATGCCAGAGCAGTTCATTGTTGAAAATGTCTGTTGAAATTTATTTTTCTTCGGGCCTCCCCATTCATTCTTTATGGGAAATTATTCTCAGTTTTTCGCGAATAAATTCGCGAAAAACACGTGAATCTCTTAGAAAAGACATAGCACACATGTCCAGGCCAAGCCGGTCGTTTTGATACCCGTTTTGTGTGTGTGTGACAAAAACTCTGGGAGGAGAAGCGAGCCAAAAAAAGGGTGGAAGAATAATAATAAGCGCGGTGGATAACATATAGTGTGCACTTTCAGGCACACTCAATAAGCGCGGTGGATAACATATAGTGTGCACTTTCAGGCACACTCAACTAGAAAATTTCAAAAGAAATTTTGAGTGTGCCTGACTCTGGCCCTGTCGCCCCCATGCATTATTACTGACACTGCTCAGCAAATTCAGTACTAGAAAAGAAATTTTGAGAGTGACGAGTGGGCTGTTGCCGGGGTTCTTTGTTTAAAAAGCACACCTCAAATAGTCATTTTTAACATGTATATTTAGACACATTTATAACAGAGACAGCTTCAACAGTGTTATCAGTGGGTGTGTGTGTGTCTGTGTTGCTGTGTGTGTGTGTGTGTGTGTGTGTAACCCTTCTGAAGCAGAAAAGTATTAGTAATGATAATAATAACTTTAACTAATGGCCAGAATAAGAAACAGAAGATTTAAATTCGACTACAGAGCCCAGGTGTAACCAACTGATGCACAAGAACGACACAACACTGTGGCTCTTTTTGTTAATGAGAACAATGCTCCCCTATTTTAATATGAAGCTGGGGAGAATAATAAAACACATGAAATACATACAACAGCCTTACCCGGGTAGGTATAGAGAATAACAAACAAAATAAAGGTTTTCGCAGCTGCGTGTGGTTTTTCTTATTGTTCTGTTCACTTCAATATATGTGCACCCTTTAGGTGTCAGTCCAGCCACACGGTTGTGTGGGTGTGTGTGTATGTGTAAAAGTGAGCAAAAGGATTCAATTCACGGTGTACGTCTAAGATCCTCCAGGGTCCGGCTCGCCATCAACGTCTCTCTCTGGCTCCGTCCTCCAGACAGGCTCTATCCAAATCCAAGGGTTCCTCAAAAACCTGACCTACAATAAGTAGGATCAGAACATATTTCTTCAATTTCTCAGATCTTAAATTATTAATTATTGTACATAAATCACTTTAAATTGTCTCTATATTATGTAGAGGATAAGTGCTTTAACTAACTTGTATTGCAAAATAAGATCACAATTTCTCAGTAGCAAAAGGTGAATAATTCAAAGTATATTATGATACCAAATGATTATTTTTCGAACAGTACCATCACATATATATATGCTATTAACATAGCAATTAACATATTAATTATCACAAATAACCAAAATGTAAACTCTTGTAATGTTCACAGTAAGAAACCATAACTTAATGTGCTTAAAATAAACAAATATGTTCACAGTCACACACATGGCACACCATAACTCAAGTAAAAGCTAGACAAAATTGTTACATCAGAGCTTGGTGTGACTGGCAGTGCTGATTAGCCCCGGAGCTAGCGCTCCGATATTAGCATTGAGCTAGTACTTAGCTCACGGAGTTAGCCGTTTAGCTTGTAGAATTAGCGTTTTAGCACTTAGCATTAGCACAGCAGGACGATCTCTCACCGCTGCGATTCTCCACCCGAGCGAATCCTCCAACTGCACTCCTGCAGATCGTGGTCGTCCGGGGAGATTCCTCCTTTGGTTTTGTCCGAGTTTTTAATCACTTTTTTCCAGTTTATCCACTTTTATGTTTTCTCCGTCCTGACATTAAGACCGTGTCCAGAACATGCTTCCTCTTGCTCCTTCTAGAGGCTACGGCGAAATGTGAACCTGCGTCAGGTGGGATTACAGACTGCGTCTGCTCCTCCGACTGTATGACAGATCGGGACCACAACTCATCCCTTTCAAATTAAAGTTCCCCTAGTTTTTCTACAAGAATAACCACAAATAGTCTTTTCTTCATGAATTTGACAGTCTTTTAACTCACATATTCTCTCTCTCTTTTAGATATAAAATATACCTTTTTAATACACATGTTTTTTTATCTGGGTTACATGTGTGTCTATGTTACTGTGTGTGTGTGTGTGTGTGTGTGTGTGTGTCTGTCTGTCTGTCTGTCTGTCTGTCTGTCTGTCTGTCTGTGTGTGCGTGCGTGTGTCTGTCTGTCTGTGTGTGTGTGTGTGCGTGCGTGTGTCTGTCTGTCTGTCTGTCTGTCTGTGTGTGTGTGCGTGTGTCTGTCTGTCTGTGTGTGTGTGTGTGTGTGTGCGTGTGTCTGTCTGTCTGTCTGTGTCTGTGTGTGTGTGTGTGTGTGCGTCTGTCTGTCTGTCTGTCTGTCTGTGTGTGCGTGTGTGTGCGCCCTCCCCCCCTCCTCCTCAAGCAGGGTGAGCTGCAGGTCTCATTAATTAGACACAGGTGTTCATGCAGCATGTGTGTCTCACTGAAATGCACAGTATATGTCTGAATGATCCCCCTGGAAGAGAGTCCAAAAAACCCTCAAGGTATGGCTCGAAACCAAAATCTAAATGACCAGAAGAATGCTCATTGTGTGTATAATGTCTGTGCCAAGTTTCAGGTGAAAATTGTATAAACTTTGGCCTCGAGAGTCAGAGCAAGCACAGGTGCGCCCTGCTCCTTCCGGTAAATTCTCTGCTTCAAAAACCATGGGAGTGAATGAGGCTGTGGATGGGAGTAGTCGATCAATTAACGCGTAGGGACCCAAAACTATACGAGCGACAGCTACAACAGTGGTATCAGTGCGATTACCTCGAATTTTCCTACGTTTTATGTATACATCGTGTCTGTAGTGGGGCATTTGAGCCCACGGTAGTGAAATACGTTTTATTTTTTCACAGATTTTTCTCCCTGCTCCTCACTCTAGCTGATGATGTCATCCACTCTAGCAAAAACATTCCGCCACATACACACCCATTATAAACCCAGAAATTTGACTAAAAACCTGCTCAACTTTGAGCCTTGATAGTTTAAAAACGGTAAAAGCTGTCGATGAGTGTAGTGAATCCATGAAGAGAAGGCAAGCATACCTCCGTTTTTAGTTTTTAAATGAAGTCTCTCGGTGAAAGTATGCCAGAGCAGTTCATTGTTGAAAATGTCTGTTGAAATGTATTTTTCTTCGGGCCTCCCCATTCATTCTTTATGGGAAATTATTCTCAGTTTTTCGCGAATAAATTCGCGAAAAACACGTGAATCTCTTAGAAAAGACATAGCACACATGTCCAGGCCAAGCCGGTCGTTTTGATACCCGTTTTGTGTGTGTGTGACAAAAACTCTGGGAGGAGAAGCGAGCCAAAAAAAGGGTGGAAGAATAATAATAAGCGCGGTGGATAACATATAGTGTGCACTTTCAGGCACACTCAATAACTAGAAAATTTCTAAAGAAATTTTGAGTGTGCCTGACTCTGGCCCTGTCGCCCCCATGCATTATTACTGACACTGCTCAGCAAATTCAGTACTAGAAAATAAATTTTGGAAGTGACGAGTGGGCTGTTGCCGGGGTTCTGTGTTTAAAAAGCACACCTCAAATAGTCATTTTTAACATGTATATTTAGACACATGTATAACAGAGACAGCTTCAACAGTGTTATCAGTGGGTGTGTGTGTGTCTGTGTTGCTGTGTGTGTGTGTGTGTGTGTGTGTGTAACCCTTCTGAAGCAGAAAAGTATTAGTAATGATAATAATAACTTTAACTAATGGCCAGAATAAGAAACAGAAGAGCCCAGGTGTAACCAACTGATGCACAAGAACGACACGACACTGTGGCTCTTTTTGTTAATGAGAACAATGCTCCCCTATTTTAATATGAAGCTGGGGAGAATAATAAAACACATGAAATACATACAACAGCCTTACCCGGGTAGGTATAGAGAATAACAAACAAAATAAAGGTTTTCGCAGCTGCGTGTGGTTTTTCTTATTGTTCTGTTCACTTCACTATATGTGCACCCTTTAGGTGTCAGTCCAGCCACACGGTTGTGTGGGTGTGTGTGTATGTGTAAAAGTGAGCAAAAGGATTCAATTCACGGTGTACGTCTAAGATCCTCCAGGGTCCGGCTCGCCATCAACGTCTCTCTCTGGCTCCGTCCTCCAGACAGGCTCTATCCAAATCCAAGGGTTCCTCAAAAACCTGACCTACAATAAGTAGGATCAGAACATATTTCTTCAATTTCTCAGATCTTAAATTATGAATTATTGTACATAAATCACTTTAAATTGTCTCTATATTATGTAGAGGATAAGTGCTTTAACTAACTTGTATTGCAAAATAAGATCACAATTTCTCAGTAGCAAAAGGTGAATAATTCAAAGTATATTATGATACCAAATGATTATTTTTCGAACAGTACCATCACATATATATATGCTATTAACATAGCAATTAACATATTAATTATCACAAATAACCAAAATGTAAACTCTTGTAATGTTCACAGTAAGAAACCATAAATTAATGTGCTTAAAATAAACAAATATGTTCACAGTCACACACATGGCACACCATAACTCAAGTAAAAGCTAGACAAAATTGTTACATCAGAGCTTGGTGTGACTGGCAGTGCTGATTAGCCCCGGAGCTAGCGCTCCGATATTAGCATTGAGCTAGTACTTAGCTCACGGAGTTAGCCGTTTAGCTTGTAGAATTAGCGTTTTAGCACTTAGCATTAGCACAGCAGGACGATCTCTCACCGCTGCGATTCTCCACCCGAGCGAATCCTTCAACTGCACTCCTGCAGATCGTGGTCGTCCGGGGAGATTCCTCCTTTGGTTTTGTCCGAGTTTTTAATCACTTTTTTCCAGTTTATCCACTTTTATGTTTTCTCCGTCCTGACATTAAGACCGTGTCCAGAACATGCTTCCTCTTGCTCCTTCTAGAGGCTACGGCGAAATGTGAACCTGCGTCAGGTGGGATTACAGACTGCGTCTGCTCCTCCGACTGTATGACAGATCGGGACCACAACTCATCCCTTTCAAATTAAAGTTCCCCTAGTTTTTCTACAAGAATAACCACAAATAGTCTTTTCTTCATGAATTTGACAGTCTTTTAACTCACATATTCTCTCTCTCTTTTAGATATAAAATATACCTTTTTAATACACATGTTTTTTATCTGGGTTACATGTGTGTCTATGTTACTGTGTGTTACTGTGTGTGTGTCTGTGTGTGTCTGTGTTACTGTGTGTGTGTGTGTGTGTGTGTGTGTGTGTGTATAATAATAATGCCATGAAACACGCAGAAGATCAATAGTTGCTTGTTAGCAGCTATTGTGTGTGTCTGTGTCTGCTGGCCCCTCCCCCCTCTCCTCTTGAAGCAGACGAAGGTTGCCAAGCAACCAGGACCAACTGTAACCAGCAGAGCAGTTACTGCAGTTATGTCACTTAGAAATTGAGAGAAAATGCTGAGACCTCCTCTCGAAAAGGAAGGATTTCTGACCAGAACCGTATCTCCAATCATTGAACCGACTTAACCACAAGCAACATGAGACCTTCCTGATCGTTTTACATATTTGTTTGGTGTCGATAAATAAAGAAATGTGTCCTTAAGAGCAAGAGAGAGAAAGGTTACTTCTGCTTTGCTCTATAAAATGTCCAGCCGTTTTAACATGGCAGTCTATGGGGCTGTGGATGGGTGTTGGTGGCGCAGCTTTGTGTGTTACGCCAAAACTATGAGGCTGACAGCTTTGGCAGGCGAATGTGAGTGAGACGACAAATTTTCCTACGTTTATATGTATAAATCGCGTCTGTAGTGGTACATTTGAGGCCACGGCAGTCTAATACGTTTTATTTTCTCACTGATTTTTCTCCCTGCTCCTCACTCTAGCTGATGATGTCATCCACTCTAGCAAAAACATTCCGCCACATACACACCCATTATAAACCCAGAAATTTGACTAAAAACCTGCTCAACTTTGAGCCTTGACAGTTTAAAAACGGTAAAAGCTGTCGATGAGTGTAGTGAATCCGTGAAGAGAAGGCAAGCATACCTCCGTTTAAAAGTTTAAATTAAGTCTCTCGGTGGAAGTATGCCAGAGCAGTTCATTGTTGAAAATGTCTGTTGAAATTTACTTCGCCCCATTCATTCCCTATGGGATTTTTTTCTCAGTTTTTCGCGAATAAATTCGCGAAAAACTCGTGAATCTCTTAGAAAAGTAATAGCACTCGATTCGGGATCAAGACGCACGTTTTGATATATCATTTGTTGGGGTCCTCGCACCGCTGCGGGCCGCATTAATGTTCGAAAAAGGGCGGAAAATGAATAATAATAATGCCAAGAAACACGCAGAAGAACAATAGTTGACGAGTGTCGAAGGCACTCGTCACTAATAATAATAATAAGAAGAAGAATAAGCGCGGTGGATAACATATAGTGTGCGCTTTCAGGCACACTCAATAAGCGCGGTGGATAACATATAGTGTGCGCTTTCAGGCACACTGAACTAGAAAATTTCTAAAGAAATTTTGAGTTTGCCTGACTCTGGCCCTGTCGCCCCCATGCATTATTACTGACACTGCTCAGCAAATTCAGTACTAGAAAAGAAATTTTGAGAGTGACGAGTGGGCTGTTGCTGGGGTTCTGTTAGCACTAGCATGTTAGCATGCGCATGTTAACACTGATGCGCTAGCAGTTAGCATTAGCATGTTAGCATTAGCATGTTAGCATTAGCATGTTAACACTGATGCGCTAGCAGTTAGCATTAGCATGTTAGCATTAGCATGTTAGCATTAGCATGTTAGCATTAGCATGTTAGCATGCGCATGTTAACACTGATGCGCTAGCAGTTAGCATTAGCATGTTAGCATTAGCATGTTAACATTAACATGTTAGCATTAGCATGTTAACATTAGCATGTTAACGCTGATGCACTAGCAGTCAGCATTAGCATGTTAGCATTAGCATGTTAGCATTAACATGTTGCATTAACATGTTAACAATATCATGTTAATGCTGATGCGCTAGCAGTTAGCATTAGCATGTCTGGATTGGCATGTTAACGCTGATGCGCTAGCAGTTTGCATTAGCATGTTAGGTTGGCATGCTAGCATTAACATGTTAACATTAGCATGTAAATGCTAATGCATTAACAGTTAGCATTAGCATTAGCAAAAGCAACAGCGATTGGCTAACATCAACTGGCATCAAGAGTTTTAAGTCTTTTATTTTGAAGGGACTCTTATTTTGAAGGGAGTCTTTTGTCATGTGTTTCAATCTGTGTGTGTGTGTGTGTGTGTGTGTGTGTATATATATATATATATATATATATATATATATATATATATATATATATATATATAAATGTATGTACACATTAGTGCTCTTTATTCAGAAAACCCTCATCTCACATCTACATTTCAGGATCTGGTTATTATAAACACAGATTAAATGTTAAATATAAATATTTCAATATTTATCATCACAGTAACAGTGTTACACACATTAATAGCTGTAAACACTCAGCATTGGAAAAATACATACTTTTTTTTTGGTGCTTACATAAGGAGTAAACATTAATAATCATCACTTTAAAAGTTACATATCGTCAGCCTAATAGCATTTCTGCCTAACTCATTTTTTTGCCAAATTGAGATATTGGCCTAACTCTACTCTCCTATCACTGCTCCACCACCCTGTGTAATCGCCTATGTCCTCAGCCAATCAGAAGGCTTGTAACATTCAAAAAACACTATTTGCCTTAGTCATCTAGTTGACTTGGGCATTTTTGATGCCATAAAAAAATGTGCCCAAGTCATCTCAAATTGACTTGAGCAGTTTTGGCGCTACCCAACAATGGCCGCCCCCATGAAGAACAACGCTCGTCTTAGCATAAGTGAAGCATTAACTCTCATCTTTGATCCATCAGGTAAGCTAATTCATATTTCTCAAACTTTTTATACACTCAAGGTACTGAATTGTGTGTTTAGACTTTTGATCACGTTTATCCAACAAAAGAATAAGGACTGCAAAATAGCTAGCCTAATTTAAAGATTTTAAGCTAAAGCAAAGCTAAATTCTATACACTGCATCAGTTACATTTTGTTTGCTAAAATAATGCTAGCTATAAATATACGAACAAAATTCTTGATTTGAGTAGACATACTGTAGACTGTTAAAAAATTTAACACTGCTGTTGAGTGTTTAATAGTTTTGTATTTAGCACTTATTTTAGCAAGAATTTATTTGATTTATTTTATATGAATTTGCTTTTTGAGTGTTTTATACATTTTATCGTTAGTTTTTATATAACATTTATTTCAGCAAACAAAAAAAATAACTGTTGCTGTACTATTTTCTGCTTCAGAATCAGGAAATCAACCTAATACCAATCCAGAGAGTGAGTTTGGACATGAGGAAGAAGATGGGTCAGGAAGTGACGAGGACATGGACACCTGGCAACAAATTGAAGAAGAAACAGCAAATGAAGCTTCTAGAGCTGCTCCTGATTCATGGTCAGAAAGTGAACATGATGACTCTGTCTTGGATAATGACTATATACCCAAGAAAGAAAACTGGTCAACAAGTGGAAGTGATACAGACTCATCTCAACACAGTGAGGAAGAAAAAAGTGAGGAAGGTGAACTCAGAGAGGAGGGAGGAGGTGAGAGGAGTGAAGAAAGAGGACGTGCATGTAAACGTCATAAGAATCCAAGGTCACACATGTGGAAGCGACAGATGATGAAAGAGAAACGTCTGAAGGGGGAAAGTTACAAAAATGCAAAAGGAAATGACAGACAGCCAAAGACCATGGGCCCACCCTGCACATCACAGCACTGCTTAAGGTCGACAAAGCGAAGTTGTGAACTGCTTTGTGGTGAAGAGGGGATAGATATTTTTAAAAAATTCTGGTCCATGCCCTCCTGGGAGACACGGAAGCTGTATATCCAGGCTTTAGCAGAAAATGTAAGTGATTTGTTGTAGTAAATTTGTCATCTCTGCTGTCTCCTCAGCTCATTAGCCTGTACTTCAGTCTATCTGGATTGGCTTTTTTATTTTTCTTTACCTACAGGTGCCTATAAAGCAGAGCAAAGCTGGTGCTGCATCAAGGAGAAAAAATTCTCAATTATACTACTTGCAACTGGCAGATGGCCGTACACTACCTGTGTGTAAGAATCTTTTCTGTTCAACACTTGGCATCGCCCCCAGAACCATCGGATCATGGTTGAACAGGAACATCAATACAGATCCGCCCAAACCCAAGACCAATAGGACTGGTAAGTAAATCACAAAATAAAGATTGTACTTGAATATTGGATTTTAAATAGCTGTGGGAGATGGGTTATTATATCCAGTAATGGTATATTTGAATGGCCAAGATCTTTACTTTATCTTATCTTACTTTAGTTACCTTGCAAGTCTATAGTGTATCTATATTCTAATTTCCATGTTTTATTTAGGTCCACATGCGCCCATATCAGATGCTGACCTGTCCTTCCTGAAGGATTGGCTGTCATGGCTGCCTACCATTCCATCCCATTACTGCCGCCATGTTCCCTCCTATCAAGACATGAAGTATCTGGAGCCTGGAACAGTTATTTCTGATCTGTACAAAGAATACTGTAAAGTGTTGGTGTTAGTGAGAATGGAGCACGGGTCGTGAGTGAGGGGTATTTCCGCCAAGTGTTCCGTGAGTTGAAATACTCTGTGTTCATACCACGGAAAGACCAGTGTGATGTATGTGTTGGTGCCAAGGCAGGAAATATAGATCAGCATACCCTTAATGCTCATTTGAAATTAAAGGCTGATGCTCAGGCTGAAAAAGCTAAGGATAAACAGGAATCCAGTGACAAACTCTCAGTGTGGACAATAGACCTGCAGCGTGTTCTTTTGTGCCCCAAGACCTAAGCGAGCACAATGTATTATAAAACTAAATTGCAGATGCACAACTTTACCTGCTTCAACCTGGGTAACAAAGATGGCTATTGTTACCCCTGGGAGGAGCATGAGGGCTCCCTCGGGAGCGAGGTTTTTGCCCATCTCCAGTTCAAACACTTTAAGTCAGTCTTAGAGGCCAATCCAAATATTAAAAAAGTCATAGTCTGGAGTGATGACTGCGGCTATCAGAATCGGTGTTGCACCATTGCAAATGCATACCTTGATCTGGCCATGAAGCATGATATCACCATTGAACAAAAATTTCTGGTTGCAGGGCACACACAAATGGAGTGTGACTCCATGCATAGCTGCATTGAACGCCGCATCAGGAAAGACATTTACACTCCACGTGATTACATTGTCATTTTTGAAACTGCACGTTTGAACCCATCCCCATACAAGGTCACCCAGTTGTACCACAACAACTTCATGAAGTTATCTGGGGCCTACGTCACAAACATCCGACCAGGTAGAAAATCAGGTGACCCCACAGTCCATGACCTTCGGGCTCTCCAGTACTTGGCAGATGGTACGATTCGATATAAGTTAGCGTTTGCGTCAGACTGGGAGGGCCTGCCTCAGCGAGTGACCATCCCCAGAGAACCATTCCCCTGGGTCCAACTCTTTCCTACCCAATTGCCACTTACTCTGAGGAAATTTCAGGACTTGCAGGCAATGAAGCTGGTACTACCAAGAGTGGTCCATGACTACTATAACAACCTGCCTCACCAAGGCAAATAAAACAACCTGGGTTAGGCAAGTGATACATCTTAGTTAAAGTTAGGCCTTAACATTGGTTATGATAAAAGTTAATGTTAAGATTATGTTAAGGCAAGTAAAACAACTTTGTTTGATGGTTTAACTTTTTTATAAAAACTGCCTAAGTCAACTTAAGTTCCCTGCAAGATTTGCACAAGTCAGTTTTATATGTTATGGAATAGTTATTATGTCTATTTTTTTATTTCAAACTTGTTCATACATGTGGTGGGAGTCACCATTAACATATAAATAAAAAGTTCTTACAACTTGCTGAAAGAAAGGTGTTTTTTCTTCTTTTCCAAAAACCTGAAAAAATGAGTTAGGCAGATATGCTATTAGGCTGACGATATGTTGTTTTGGGTGCCTGTTTGTTTCCCAGATATATTAGTGTGTGTGTGAATGGGTGTATAAGAGACATTAACTTAAAGAACTTTGTAGAAAGGCGCTTTATATAGTTCAGTCCATTTCCTTGTATTAGTTTACCGGCAGATCTGCCCAATCCAATATAGCGGACCCGTTTACGTATCGCGACCAACGACCAACCCGCTCAATGCGGCGTCTATGTATATATGTCTATGGCAGCACCTGCCACTGGAATACAAGGGAATGAAAAAGCACATCAAATGGCAAAGGAGGCAGTAAAGAAAGAGGAGGTGGAAATGAAAGTAAAATTATCAAAAGCAGAAGGAAAAGAAATAATCAATCAATGCAAACAATATTGGAAAATCCAGGAAAAGGGAAGACATTTATATAAAATACAAGATGAAGTAGGAGAGGTGGGGTGTTGTGGACGTAGCAGAGTGGAACAGGTGAGCATGAGCAGACTAAGAATAGGGCACAGTAGATTGAATAGCACACTCAACATAGTAGGGAAACATCCAACTGGTCTATGTATCTGTGGGGAGAGAGAGACAGTGGAGCACGTGATGGTTGAATGTCATGGATATGAAAGGGAGAGGGAAGAGATGATGGCAGGGTTGCGGAGGACAGGGGCAGTGAAGAAGAGTGTCAAAAGTATAATGAATGTGGGAAATGTAGAGAAGGGACCAAAATCATAATGGAATATCTTGTTTTAACTGGGTTAATTAAAATAATTTAAAAGGGAAAGGAAAAATGAAGTAGTAAAGTCCAGAAGAGGGCGGTATATGCAACTATAAGGATGCTGACTGCCGTAAAACACCAAAGAAGAAGAAGAAGACCGCGTCCGTGTCTTGAGATGATGTAAGCACCGTGCGCCCGGGTAGCCTGAGGCTCGGAGTTGCTTGTGTTCAGCAAATAGAGATGGCGGCACCTACAGAGTATTACCGTGGCGATGGCGAGGGATTTACTGCTTGTCTGCGAACGGTGAAGTCTTGGTGGTGGGTCGTTGTGCTCCTGTTCTCTGTGCCTTCCCTGCCCACGGTCACTGCGCTGGTGGAGGGCTTATACTGCGGCACTGAGGTCTGCTACGACGTGCTCGGCGTCACTCGGGAGGCGGCCAAGGCAGAGATCGCCCGTGCTTACCGGCAGCTTGCGCGCCGGTACCACCCGGACGTGTTCAGGCCGACAGAACCCGGCTCGGAGGGAGAGACCCACGAGTCCGCCCAGAGGAAATTCCTGCTTATTGCAACCGCGTACGAGACGTTAAAGGTCGGTCTTAGCCTGTATTAATCTCTTTTAAAAGACATTTCTGTTCCCGCTGTCTCAGCGTGTCCAGTAATAACTCATATTTTATATAACAGGGGTTTTCAAAGCGTGGGATAGTGGGCCTCTCCTAAGAGAATTATTATCTCGTAATTACGAGATAAGGTACCTCATTGGCCACTGCACTTTGGTAAAGTTAGAAAGATATTGGCACTTCGCTCCGGGATCAATAACTCTTAATTGAAACGTTGTTAAAACACAAAACATACATATTTTCAACCGTAGTAAGATAAACAGCGAGCCACAACCTAACGTTCATCGCAACGCGCTACAACCTAAAGGCCAACTCACACAGGAGGCGGAACGGAAGCGGCACGGTACCGCCGCGGTCATCGTAGCAAATAGAAGTCAGTCTAGTCAATGAGAGCACTCACACAGGGCGCAGTGCAGACGCAGTCCAGGAGCGTCCCAGAAGCGGCTCGCCGCCCCACGGCGCGAGCTTTCCATTTCATTCCTATTTTTACCGCGAGCCGCGGCTGAACCTCGTAAATTTCAACAGAGCACTGCACACCAGACAGGAAACCCGGCCTTGAATCAACATAATAAACCTCCGCCCCCTTACAAAATAAAACACAATACTCAGTTCATGTAGCTTTTTACAACTTCACATCAACATTACGTCATAACCAGTGGCACCAGATGATCAAAGATCGATCAATGAGAGACTAATTGTTGAAGTGGAACAACAACGATTCTCTTGTGATCTCGCGTGAAAAACGGCCGGCTCACTCCGCTGCCGTTCCGCTGCTGAAAAGCGTGCACAATACATTCCATTTCACACAGCCCCGCTGACTAACCGGATAGCCCATACTCCCTCACGCAGCTGAAAAGTGAGGAAGTGTGTCCTTTGGTGTTCAAAAACAGTGAGTGAGATTGAAAGCGAATGAGAAGAATCCGATGAGAAGCAGCAGCACATAATGTGCAAGATTTAGTACAAGGTAATAGCTGCTCTTTTTGGTAACATTACAAATTTATTCAACCATCTCAAACAAAAGCACAGAGTCACTCACGACGAATTAATACAGAAACAAAAAGACAAAGCCAGTGCCACAACCAGCAAGACGTCAATGCAAACTCAGTCATCGATCACAGACACATTGTTTATTGCGACTCCTTATCCAACAAGATCGGAGAGGCACAAGACATTAGGGTACATTTACACATAGCCGGGTAGGCTGAGAAACGAATATTTCCCTCCCTCTGTTTTCCAAAATAACATTGTGCACATAGCATCGTTTTCAAAAAAGTTTTCGTTTACATCAACCCGCATAAATATGCCATCAAGCGCCATCATAACTAAGCCAAGCCTATGGGCGGATTGCTTCCATGATCATCGTCATAGCGAAAGGTAAACATTGGTCGCACTTTTCAATTCGTTTTCAGAGGCGAATTCACCATTTGCGTGTAAAAGATAGGTACAAACGAAGGGAAATGTCTCAGTTTTTTAAAATACCCGTGTACATGTAAACGAGGCCTAACAGCTGCCATTAGATATTTCTTAGCTAAAGATATGCAACCCATTAATACAGTCGAGGGTGAGGGTTTCAAGAAGATGCTTCTTGCTTATTTATGCTTATTATTATTATTATTATTATTATTATTATTATTATTATTATTATTATTATTATTATTATTATATTTATTTTGTTCTATAAATATAGAGAATTTGCAGAGCAGCTGGATCCATAGTTTATTTTGAATACATTTATGTTTTTCTATGCCTTATTTAATGTTCCCTAAAGTATATTTATTTTATTGATTTAATGCTTTATACATTGCAAAACAGCTGTAAAGTACATATTTGTAGCCAAAATGTATTTTCAATTTGAATATTTTGCATAAAGGATCAATAACAGTGTTTTTTGAGAGAGAGAAATGCTTAATAAATGCATTGTGAAACTCAAAATTAATCATTTAAATAATCGGGATTTCAATATTGATCGTGATATTGATTTCTTTTTTTCCATAGTCGAGCAGCCCTAATATCGCGATAAGAGGTCACACTTCACTGTCAAAGCCTCTTTTGTCTTTACGTAAACAACCAGGAGCTTCGTGATTGATTCAAACTAAAGCAGACATAGGAGTAGACATTAGCAGCATTTCTTTGCGCTGGAATAGAACTTTTGACCACAAAACAGCAAAAATAAGACGTACTGTATCGTTTTGTGGATTTTTTTTGCTACTCTTTGGGTGCTAGCTCGCTGAGTTTTCATCGCACAGTGAGACACATATTATCTTTGTAAGATATATTTTTATTTTTTCTAGGGATCGACCGATACGGGTTTTTTGATGGCCGATGCGATACTGATTTTTTCCCCATGGCCCATGGCCGATACCCGATTTCCGATACCCGATTTCCGATACCGATATGGGTTAAAAAAAGTTTAAAAAATGACATTCCATGAATATTCCAGGTCTCAAGTTAAAAATAAATAGCCATTTATTTATAATAACACGAATAACAGGAAAATGACAATCATGTCTGAAGCCCATTGAGCATTTTTTTTTTAAGTGTCTGCTTAATGCTTATACAGTATTATATCCACTTAAAAAGGAATAGCCCACATACTTCGGTGCTTTTATTCATTTTTATTTATTTAAAAAATATATATTAGTTTGGCTTGACACATTCAAAGGACTGTGGCTTGACAGTGGCAACAGAGCTTGACTGCACATTTGAGAAATGTTGGGGATGACACAAAGATTATTTAGAGTAAATGTTTAGGCATATTTTACAACTGTAGGCCTATATTGTAGTTGATATACCATTGCCTTTGAAGCAGGCAGTGACAGTAAATAGCCTGACTTGATCATCATCCGCATTGCAAAGTGAGTGAATGAATTGTAGATTTGTCACTTTTTAAAAAAATAAAAAATGGGCACACCATAATTTGTTTTAGTTGTGGAGAAACAAAACCTCGCTGCTTGCCCCCTGCTTTGTTTCAGGAAGAGGGGAGAGGGGCGGGACAAATCACAACAATCTCCCTTTAGGTTTGACGCATCAAACTTTATCTATTTCGACATTGTCTTAGTTAATATCAAATCCCACGCCACCTCTAACTCTAACGAAGTGTACCCTTATATTGCACACAATATGCGTGGCGAGTTACGTTTAGGAGGGATTTAGAAGTTTATTCAGTGATAATCACTCGCATGCCATTATTGCTCCCGCGGTGTCGACATGCACTGACACGGCGCTACCCCATGTGTTGAAAAATATTCCCGTACGTAAGCTAAAGTAGTCTATGGCTTAGCAAGCCTCTTCTCGAAACCCCAAAACGTTTCATTAGGTCCTGGACTGTTGGGTTCGTTGTGCAGTTATCTGATTACAGCAACTGTTCCGCTCCGCGCTGATCACTTTTTCTCGCTCCATCTGTCTCTCCCTCACGTGCGTGCACACTCACTCACACACACACACACACACTGGGCTGCTTCACCGGTGTTCGCCGGTTTAACTCCTGCAAACGCCGAATTGACAGTGACTGATAACAACACCGACTTCATTTGAACTTTAAACTGCGGGTGATTGCATCATAGCCTACTCTTAGTGTTACAGCTCCCTAGTTTAGGTTGGCAGTTTAAATGCGACGCACTTAAACAGCATTCCCGTTTTTTTCGACTCACTTAATGACTTTCAGGCACACGCATGCTACTGTATGCAGTGCAATGCCATGTGCATACTATGCTGCGGGGGCTGCAGCAGCGTGCATAGCGGGTCTTCACAGAGCTGCCCTTGAACGCCTGTCTGTAAATGACGCTGGATGCGTATCGGCCGTATCGGCCATGCCGATACACCTAAACAACGCTAATATCGGCCGGCCGATATATCGGTCGACCCTTAATTTTTTCCCCCGCCACGCCTCCCCTGAAGTCCTCTGGTGCTCCCCAAGGGAGGCGCACCTCACACTTTGAAAACTGCTGATAGTTTAGCAATTTTCAATTTTTCAATTTTCAATTATAGCAATTTTCTGCTTTGTAATACACCTGTTAGGATTCATAACTTTAATGAAAATACTGAGCCACATATTTATTTTATTTATAGTCATATGTATCTTTTATTGTTATATTGTTACTAGAGTTGCACGATACCCACCGTATACCCGGTACCCCGCGGTACCAAATCATACCCGTCGCTACTATACTAGAAATTTTACACGACGGTACTACCGTGGATTACTATACTACCGGTGCCAGTCTCCGCTACATAGCGGCCGCCTCTGCCCTCCTCCCGGCTTCTCACTGCATGCTACTCACTCGTAAAAAAACATGGCATGTGCAGCAACCGAACTACACAGCTGCTGAATGATTGGCTGTTTTCCTGTTACTGGTGACGTCCAGGGATGTGATAGGCTGTTGCACGCTGGGTCCGCCCGTCTGTTAGCTGATTGGCTGTTCGCGTGTTTCTGCCGGCAAGCATGAATTCCATGAAGACAGCTCCGCTTCGATAGAAACTCGCTTCAAAACAAACAACAAGCTAAAGTTCTGTCTCGCCGAGACACGAGACAACACACTCACCGTGGCAGAAGCACCGGGCCCGAGCAGCGAGTCTGCTGTGGCGTCTTTGTCAGTGGCAACACTAATTTTGCTTAAAAACAAACGTTGTTGTTTCAAACTAACTTGTACAAATACATTGCAGTTTATAAAGATAATAATAATAAAAAAAGGCTGCAGTATCGCGGTATTACCCGGAACCGTGATACTTTGTCTGGTATAGTATCGTGGTTACTCATTTTAGTATCGTGACAACTCTAATTGTTACGTCTCCCCGGAGTGAGCAGTCAACTGACAACACATTGGTAAATATGGCCATGTCCAACAATGTGTAGCCAGGTGTTAGAGAGCATGTACTTATTGGTTTTTGACCTTGTTGACATGACTGAAACTATTTTAAACATGATTGATTTTATGGAAAAATCAAGACGAGAAAAAGACAGACGTAAGACAGCTTGAGTGTTTTATGACCATGTACACCATATTATGTACGGAAGTGCGCTGTAACTTTCAATTTTCAGGATTTCAGGAGAAGAACCTGTAACAGACAAACCAAAATTTGTCTGTGAGCACAAAGACAACTTCAGATCTGGTACAGTCAGAACAATATAGTGGAAATGGTTGTGGACTTAAGAAGGAACGCAGCCGGGCCTGCCCCCATCACCCTGTGTGACTGCATTACATTACATTACATTGCATTTAGCAGACGCTTTTATCCAAAGCGACTTACAGGGGAGGACATAAGCTGAAAGGGGTGTAAGGAGCGCAGAGTAGTTGTTAGTTTTGTTAGGCAGGGGAACATTCTCGAAAGAGAAAGGTTTTTATTTTTTTTAAAGGTAGAAAGGGATGTTGCTGTTCTTGCAGCCGTTGGTAGGTCATTCCACCATTTGTTTTGGGTGGCGGAATTTTCATATGTTGATTCTGTGTCGGCTTTCCTGTCTGGTGCGCAGTGCTCTGTTGAAATTTGCTAGGTTTAGCAGCGGCTCGCGTCAAAAATAGAAATGCTATGGAATGCTCGTGCTGTGGCGCGGGGAGACGCGTCTGGGATGCTCCCTGTGTGAGTGCTCTCATTGAGTAGACTGGCAGCGATCTGCTCCGCTGGAGTGGGCCAGTGGGCCTTGTCTCTCCTCACTTGATACAAAAAGTACGCATGCGCGCAGGGGATTTTTCTGGGTGGGCGGGGAAGTGTGCTGCGTGCTGTGAGGAGCATACATCTCATGTAGAGCAAGCCGCGATATATTGAGTATATTCGATATATCGCCCACCCCTACTCTGAATGTGTGTTTTGTTAGAAACAAACAAAAAAATGTTAGCTCCTCCTATGGGACTTCCTAACAGAAATCTTCAAGTAAAAATAGATCTTGTTTTCTTTGCATGTAGGATGAGGACACTCGGCGAGACTACGACTACATGCTGGACCATCCTGAAGAGTACTACCAGCACTACTATGCCTACTACCGCCGACAACTCACACCAAAAGTGGATGTCAGGGTCGTTATCCTGGTCACTATCTGCGCCATCTCCATCTTCCAGGTGTGTGTGTGAGAGTGTGTGTGTGTGAGAGAGTGTGTGTTATTTGAATGGGTGAGTTAAAAAAAAACTCTGACTCGGTACTGTTTTTATTGACGCTGAGGCACCAGCAATTAACATTAGCACAAATTTTACCATTGGCTGCTAATGTTAGCAATTACCATGTTTTTACAGCTAGCATTAACGCGCTAGCTGCTCTGCTGTCTCTGTCTGTCATTTTAGACCAGTGTTTCTCAAACTTTTTCAGACCAAGGACCACTTTGTCAAAAAAAAAAAATTTCAGGGACCACCTGACCCCGTCTTCAGCCACCTATCCATCATTGTTTCCCATCCTCTCCGTGCCTTGTTTTAGTTAAAGTTCACAGCTTTTGCTGCTCTTTTCCTTGCTTTCTTTTCCTTACTTACTGACGTGACAGCGGAATGATTTTGTCTATAGGAGACGCCGTGGTTGCTTAGGCAACAATTTGGGCACTGCTAATTCAGATTTATCTTCATATATCCATTATACATATTTTAAAAAAATATTTGTCTGCATTTTTGTTCAGAGAACAAATTCGCTTTACACTTCAAATAATGTTAGGTAGGACTAGGGCTGATATGGCCTGTAACCAATATCTCGATATTTTTAAGCTATATCGCGATACACGATATATATTTCGATATTTTTGTTGTTGTTTTGTATTGTGTATTTCTAATAAATAATGTCATTATTACCTTGATAGCATTGTAATTGCTCAGAATCAACGTAGAACAGTAGATTTACACTTGCTGTGAGACACACCTCTTTTATAGCATTTTAACACTTGTCATATTTTTTATGAATTTTTAATACATTTCATGATGTAAATATGAGCTTTAAAGCTCAATAGCTTCCAGGTCCTGTGACCTATTGGCTCAAAATCAGTGTAGAACAGTCGAGCTACACCTGCTATACGACACACACTCTTTTTTATAGCATTTTAACACTTGTCATATTTTTTATGAATTTTTAATATATTTCATAATGCACATATGAGCATTGAAGTGGTGCAGAATCATACTTGGCATATGAGACACTTTTTTAAATCAAATTTTAACCATTCTTCATATTTTATAAATAAACGTTTAATACATTTAACACCCACGTTTTATTTTGAAAACCGGAAGTGTCCACACGCTGCAGTAAGCTAGCGCTGACTTTCCAGTTTTTTAAAAGTGTTTGCCATAAAGTCGGCAATAAGGGCGCACTTGAAAATATTGGAGCAGCTGACGTGACCACGCGAAAACGAGAGACGTGACCGCAGCTGTTTTTCTTCAGAACCAAGTCGTCCGTCTCCATCTTCAATTACCTCACTTGGACTCTTGGCTTCACCTCTCCTCACTTGATACAGAAAGTACGCATGCGCGCAGGGGATGTTTCTGAGTGGGCGGGGCAGTGTGCTGCGTGCTGTGAGCAGCAGGAGTGAGTGACAGGCGAATCCCCGGAGAATTAAATGCAGACGGCTTAAAACATTTACGTGACAAGTACTCGATGGTCGCGATATAGTCATTTCATACATCTCACGTAGAACAAGCCGCGATATATCGAGTATCCCTAGGTAGGACTCCACAAACTTGTGTGGGAAATTCGAATATTTTAAGAGATCCTCTCACGGACCACTTGAGGTCGCTCGCGGACCACACTTTGAGTAACACTGTTTTAGACAGACAAGTTAGTTACAGGTGCGCGCATGTGCTCTCTCCCTCCCCTCTGAGAGGGAGTGAGCACATGGTTTTTTCTTCTTAACCCACATCTTTGTCATTCAACACAGCTAGTCACACTACTGGGTTTACTATCAGTCTGCACAGTAATGTCTGACGCTGCATTGCACATGGCAACCAGTCAATTGGCAATTAGTTTGTGCTTAGTCAGTCATTGACAGTCCGTCAGTAAGTCAATGCAAAGTCTATTTTCTGTTCAGTTCGGCAACCAATGCATTGGGTTTATCCCTGGTCGTGTGCATGGATTTAAATGGCCTTTACAGTTTAGTGCTACATATACCTCTACAAGTCAGCGCCAGCTTAGTTGTTCTGATGCTCCATAGCCTTCAGCATATGCACCTCCTGGCACTTAACAGCTGTGAATAATCCAGGATATCCTCCAACTAAAGCGAAGATCCAGCAGCTCTCCCCGTCCTCCTGAGATGCCTCGGGTTTGTACCAATCACTATCACTGAGCTACTGGGTTGCGTTCAGCATAAAATCCACACCGTTTTTGATGCTGCAATGATCCATTTTCATCTGTACAAAAAAGAACAATAACGTGAATGTTTAACCATTGTAGTGTCCTCCTGCTTGCCATACAACTTTTGTCCTCTGTCCTTCGGGTTATTTCGCCACCAGGAGTATACCAGGGAAAAGATTTGTGGTAATGGGTTGGACTGAAGTAAGACTGAATCAAATCCAATCAAATCAATTTTATTTGTATAGCCCAAAGTCACAAAATACATTTGCCTCAGAGGGCTTTGCAATCTGTACAGGAAGTGACACCCTCTGTCCTTAGACATCTGCTCAGCCACATTTAATGGAAATAACCACACCAACATGATAATATCAGTTATTTTCAACAGTTAACATTGTGTGCACTGTCTCACACACACAAGTTCAAGCAAGTCCACAAACAAAAATAGAATAATTTTCAATAAAATTTTTCTCTTACTATGCTGCTTAGTGAGACTTCTGGCATTCCTTATCTTGAACAATCCTCTTCAAATCTGGCTTGTATTCTGTTGTTGCCACTCGAAGCAATTCTTTCAAATGAGTGTCAGTCAGAACAGATCGATGCTCTGATTTCACATGTTTCAGGGTAGAAAACACAGACTCGCAGACGTACGTTGACCCAAACATTGACAGTATCTTAAGTGCAGCCTGTTTGATGTTGGGGTATTTTTTCATTGGCACACTTTTCCAGAACTCAATGGTCCCTTCCCTTAAAACAGCTTTCAGTTGATCCTCCTCACAAAGATCGATCATCTCCAACTCAGCCGCAGCCTCATCTGTGACGAGCGGGGCTTTCAAACAGTCTGTCTCCGCATTAAATGGGTCGACGAGGAACGTAATCTGTGGTCTTTTCAGTTGTAGATCACAGAACCGGTTTTGTGCAGGTTTGCAACCAGTGTTGCATATCTCTCTTTTCTTTTTCAGGGCGGCGCTGGTGACTTGCTCACTGGCTTTTAGCATAGTATGGAAATGCGTTAAATCTCCCTTTTTGAATATGCACCTCGAACAGCTTTAGTTTGTTGACAAACGCAAACACACTTTGCACCAGGTCAGGCAGCATTTTTAACTTACCCTGCAGGGTCCGGTTCAGTCTGTCCAAGTGACACAGCATGTCGACTAAAAATGCCAGATCCATAATCCACTCGAGGTCCGAGAGTTTGTGATAGTCCTTGTCCTTCTCTTCCATGAACAGTTTCACAGCATCCAAAAGCTCAAAGAAGCGAGAGAGTACCTTGCTTTTTGACAGCCACCTCACAGTGCAGTGCAGCGGCATGTCACCTGGAAGCCCTTGGTCCAGCTCAGCAATGAGATTCCTGAATTGCCTGTGGTTAAGCGCATGTGTGCGGATGTAGTTGACGATTTCCATTACAGGCTTCATGGCGTTATCTAAATTCAATGATTTAGACACGAGTTGCTCCCTGTGGATGATGCAGTGGAAATTCCAAAAGTCTGAAAATGTTTGATCAGCTTTGCACAGCCCCACAAGCCCGTTCACGGATCCGATCATGGCTGGCGCTCCATCCGTGGCTATTGCAGTTAGTTTCGGTATGGGCAGATTTGCTTTTGCAAATGCAGCCATCATTGTTTCTTTCACATCTATGCTATGGGTTCTGTCTTTTAATGGCACAATATCAAGGAGTTCTTCTTTGATCATTTGACACAGATCGTGCAAATATTGCCAACTGAGGCTTGTCTTGTATGTCACAACTCCCAATGCCACACTAAAATACTCACATGCTTCAAGGTCAGAGTGCAACTGTGATTCAACAGCCGTAATAAAATCCGATATTCTGCGTTCAACACTGCAATGAAATTTTTGGAAAAACTGCATCTGCTTTTCTGCCTGACTTTTCAAAGCGACCAACTTGTGCTTGCGATGTTCAGTCCCTTTTGGAAATTCCTGTTCGATGTTAGGATGGAGTGAGCTGAAGTGACGCTGAAGATTTGAAGCTTTGAAATGCGCTAATGCTGCGTGACATGACATATGAGGCAGATCGGCTTGCCATTACGTTCAACAAAACAGGCTTACCTGGTCAGCGTGCCATCTAGCCGTAGGGGGAATGAATGGCAACGCCAGCCAAGCATATTTGACGCATGTCATATGAAAGCTCCTGAAGAGCTTTTTTGTCCCCAGAACTGAAAGCCCACATTTCTTTTTTTGTTCAGCAGGACCTTTAGCCAGTCCTTAAGCACCTTGATCTTCTCCACCTTGAGGAACTTTGATGTAGAGATGGAAGTATGTGATGGAACACCATCCTGCTGCAAAATTTGACCCCTTTTATGGTTGGGAATGTAAGAGGTAGCTAATACTTCTTGATATTTTAGGCTATTGATATTGCCTTCCACCCTGCAAACCCCCATGATTTTTCCACCACAAACTTAACTGTTTTCTGGGTGGATCTCGGGTCCATGCGGGCTCTACTAAGTCTAAACTGAAGATTCATCTGATCCACCTTCTGCCACTTTTCCAGCATCCATCCTTTAAGCAGGCTGTGGGCCTTGGCAAATGTCACACGTTTTTTAAATTGCCTTTTGTTTAATGCTGGTTTCTGGGCACTGATTTGACCAAGGAGGCCATTTCGAGACAGAATTCTACAAACTATTCTGGTTGACACGGGGACTTGAGGTGACCATGCCTGTTGGAGCTCTGCCAGCCAACAAACAGTCCTCCCGAGCAGTTGTCTTGCAGGGTCTGCCGGACCTGGGCTTGTCAAAAACATCTCCAGTCTTTTCAAATCTTTTTCTTATTCTTTGTACTTGACGCTGAGGCACATTGAAGGTGTCAGCTATCTCAGCAGTGGATCTGGTCTTCAGCCTCTTGATAATCAACGCTTTGGCCTCGGGGTGAATCTTAGGAATGTTGTCAGAGGTCAAGTTGCAGTTGATGTGAAGGTCTGGTGTGCTGGGGTTCTTTTAATACACACCCACTAACTGACTGATCACTTTTTGATCACAGGTGAGGCTGTAATCTAGGATTAGGTGCATCATATGACAAGGCGACAAGACTTTTGTCTTTGCAAAAAATAGCTCAGTGGGCTTTACCAAGCTGTGAACTTTATAATGCTTTTTAGTTCAGTCGTTTGGCACTAAAACATTATTTCAAAAGCTGTTGGCATTGAAATTAAGAATGATTTAGAAATATGGGTCACTTAAGGTCAACTTGTACCCAAGCGACAAGACTTTTGGGACTGTACATTTGGTTTGGGGTTGTTGATTGACAACAGGTATGTAAACTGGAAGTAGATGGATGAGCTTGTGAGTGAGTGTCCAAGTGAGTGAAGAGGTGAAGAACTGTATTCATCTTTGTGTTTGCATACAGTAAATCCAATTTTTTATTTTCTCTGGTGCTGCATTCAACATACTCGATGAAGGCCAAAATGCAGGCATTATGTATTTAAATTGCCTAGAAAATTTCCATCCATTTGAATTGCATGGTTTTAATAACTAATAAACTTAATGTGATGCAAGTAATGTGTTTCCACTAGACAGTAGCCAGGTTTGTGCATTCAGTATTAGGTTTGGGCAAACAGTTGGTTTTATTAATATTAAACTTTTTTTAAGACTTTGTAAAATAATGAATGAATAAATTAAACAATGAATGTTATCAGTTCAGTTCATTGTTCATTGCTTTGACCATCATGATATGATATGATATGAACAGTAAATAAATACTTGATTATTGTTCAGTTCTAGAAACAATGAATTATCTTATTTTTTTATGTCTTGACAGCTCTACAAATGTGAACTCAGCCTTAGAGCGGTAAAAGTCCATTAGCACATACCTTTTACCTCACTGTCTCTCCTACAGTTCTACAGCTGGCACAGCAGCTACAATGAGGCCATCAACTACCTGGTGACAGTTCCCAAGTACAGAATCCAGGCGACGGAAATCGCCAAGCAGCAAGGCCTCCTCAACCGCACCAAGGAGAAGGGCAAGAACCGCCGCTCAAAAGAAGAAATCCGGGAGCAGGAGGAGGAGGTGATTCGTGACATTATCAAAAACAAGATCGACATAAAAGGAGGTTACCAGAAGCCCAACCTTTCAGACATCCTGCTGTGTCAGATTGTGCTCTTCCCCTACTACCTGACACACTATCTGGTGTGGTACGTCTCTTGGTTTTACCGATTCACCATCTGCAGGGAAGAGTACAGCGACAAGGAAAAGCTCTACATCATCAGGTCAGTTCTTATAGAAACTTTAACAGTATAAAGCGTCTGACACTGAGAGGATGCTTCCTCCAGGTAATATGATCACCTCACAGCAGACTGTGTTTTCATTGACAGGAGGTACATGAGAATGTCTCCGTCTCAGTTTGACAGTCTGGATGAAAACACTACACAGACCTTCCTGCACAAACGGCTCTGGATCAAAGAAAACTATGAGGTTTGTCAACTCAAATTCTCTCTGGGTTTCTTTATCCATCCTTTCTTGTTCTTTGACTTCATCTGTCATCTGCATCACTCAACATTACCACTTGCCCACTTCTCCAGAGCAGGTAAAGTAAAAAGTTTTTGGGAGAGGAAGACGAATACTTCATGCAGAGTTGTCCAGTCAGGAAAATCAATAGTAATATAGTAATAGTCTTTATCCATTTCTCTCAGTTGAAAACTGTTATGTAAGGTTTCCCTACTGATCTAACTCAAATGCAGCCCACCCAAGTATTACTGGCCCATTGTACAAAAAGCCTTTTTTCCTGTAGAGAACACAGCCACTCCAGCTGCACTCTCCACTAATTACATATTCACCCCATTGTCTGTTCGAGGAGGTGGGACTGGCCTGCTGATCACCAACAAATGTAAATTCACTCCACTGTTGCATTCTACAAATTACTACACATTTAAATACCATGCTATTCCAGTGACGGCCCCAATTAAAGCCTACGTTGTTGTTATTTACTATCCACCAGACCAATTGGAAGGCTTTATGGATGAGCTGGATACCCTGCTGTGACATGAACATCCACTTAGACAGTCCAGGCTCAGCAGATTTTATGTCCAGTCAACCTCTCACTGATCCACAATCCTCCTACTCACAAAGTTGGCAAAGTACTTGACCTGATTCTCACACAAAACTGTATCACAGATTTCCTGGTGGTAATACCTCTCTACCTATCAGATTACTTTTTCATCCAATGTAATGTCATTCTGTCAGAGAAACCCTCTGCTCCTCCACCAGTGTTTACATTCTGCCTCTGTAACTTATCCCCACCCCACTCCTTCTCTATTTTCGCCCATACTCTACCTCCACTCAGCACTGAGTGCACTGGGCTGCGATGAGTTTGACATGTCTGCTCTGTAACATCCGTTTATAAAAATACCCACCCAAAACCCAAATAATTAGAGACATATCTGTGAGCAGCAAAATGGGGAAGTTATTCTGCAGCATCTTAAACAGTCGACTGCAAGACTTCTTCAGTGAGTGACCATATACCTTCCACACCCTTATTAATAAACAATGGTCAGTTATGTAAAAAATGAAAATGACTTTCTAGTCCAAGCCATAGCTAATGAAACTTGTAATTAGAGCAATTATAATACCAACACCAAGTAAACAATAGCATATTATAAAATGAATAATTAAGTTGTAAGAAGGGTCTCCAGAGAGGGAGATGTTTGTTGTTTTGTTTTTTTGTCAGTTGGGAGCTTTATCCATTCCAATCAACATTAATCTTATTACTGTGACACTGGACTTCTGAAGGAGGACACTAAATGGGTGAATGTTACAAGTGTTTTTAAACCTGCTGAGTGGTCAATAGACCAGAAAGGTGCAATATAAATATGTCCATTTAACCTTTTTTTTCCCAGGTTGGTTATATGATATTTTGGGACAGTTTAGAGGAAGTTTAAAATTTAAGGTCTTGGAGATTTTTCCCCATGATGCATTTCATTAGCCTTTATTTGTTAGCCTTTAAACTGTAGGATTTGCTATTTGATTGAAATGTACATAATGTCTTTCAGGTGTACAGAAAGGAGCAGGAGGAGGAAATGAAGGTAAAGATGGCAACTGACCCCAGGATGAAGAGGTACCGCCGCTGGTGGATGAGGAACGAGGGACCAGGCCGACTGACATTTATTGACGACTGAGAGCAACAAACTCCATCTGTAACATGCACTTTTTCCTCAGTGCAGCATACATGGACAACACAAGCCATGCTGTGTGGAGAAATACCTGTACAGGAAGATTAACTGTGCCTGTTTATATAGTGAGAGATATTTTCATTGTTATCAGGACTCATGAACGGGATTACTGTGGATGTGGAATACACTGCGAGCTTGGGCTTTAGATTTCTGAATAACTTTTTACATCATGCATCATTTTTTTCAAACCAAATAGAGACGTCAATTTGAAATAATTTTACTGATGACTTTTTCTGTGTTTCTCTGGTTATGTTTTTTTCTGCTGATTAATAACAGATAAAAGAATGACTTTTGGTGTATGAGTTTTTCTGTAATGATTTTCTCATAGAAAATTGACATCATCCGAGTCCAAGGTGATTAACATACACTAATAACTAGAGGGGTAGTTTAACCCTGCAGCAGTCTCCTAAGGTAAGGCATCTGCTCACACTATGTCTGCTACTGTTTGGATAAATCTTGTACCCCCAATTATTAGCAATGATGAGGAAGCAACAAAAAATGTGATCAAAGTTAAATTTTAGCAAAATAAAGGTCAGCAGGATAGCCTCAACAAACCACCCCACAATTTGAGAACCTCTACTTTAGGGCAGTTTTCCAATAATATTTCTATACAATTTTAATAAACCAAGGCAGAGAGTATTTTATATATTATATTTTATCGTCTTATTTTAAAAGATTCGAACAGAATAGGTTACATTTTTCTTTCATCAGATGAAATGATGGATATCAATTTGAACATGTTTAGCCGAGCTTAGCACAAAGACTGCTAGCAATGGGACAGTTAGCCTATCACTGCCTTTGTCATACGTCAAAAAATAAAATCTAGAGCTGTCTAATTTATGCTTATTTTGCTGGCCAGAAGGACATGTCAGTTGTTAATACATAAAACAGAATTTGTTCTGATCTGACTGAGCTTTTCTATCAGGATAGAACAGACGCAAAAAGAGATTAGGACATTTCAAATGTTTGTCTGTGTCTGTAAATTCTGCAGTGACAAACATTCTTACACAGGGAATTTGTTATTGTGGATTTTGTCTCTATGTGACTGCTTACTGGTTAAAGTAACTTGGTTTTGCCTAATTAATTAATTAATTAATCTTTAAAATTTAACTGGTCCTTCTGTTGTTATTTTGATTTGAGGCAGCATGAAAATGCAATGTTGGATTTGAACATGAAAAAAATGTTTAAATATATTAATTAATAAATGTAATGATACATGTAATCATACATTTATTTCAGCAGATCAGTTGAAACAGCCTCTGAACATGACAGCCTAGCAACTATTATGTAGGCAGGTCTGTCAACCTTAATACATGATGCTATGTCTCATTATATTAACATTATATAAGATAAACATAAGGGCATATTTAAGACCCTTTACGAGATTCTGGTTTCAATTGAAGCTGGAAACATAGTCAGTTGGAGACAGCATCTGATCTAATCTTTTAAAGCCTCAAGGTTCAAGGCATCTTTATTATCCCCGAGTGGCAATTTGTTGTGCAGCAGCAGATGTAACATAAATAACACATATGCAAACAAAAGATAACAATGATCAGTAGACAACAATCTGCCTGACGCCATTACAGCGCCATTCTCTGATCAACAGGACCTGCTAATGTCACTCATTTCATTTGTGATCGTAGGTCAGCTGCTACCATACTCTCATTCCTTGCTTCATCCATCATTAACAACTCACCATAGGGTTTGCCAGCATAAGGTCCCTCACACTTCTGTGTAAATGGACTGTAATTATATAGCGTGGTCGGAAGACCACATATTCACACACATTCATGCACTGATGGCGTTGGCTGCCATGCAAGGTGCCAACTGGAGCTAACCATTTATACACATTCATACACCGATGGCACAGCCTTCGGGAGCAATTTGGGGTTCAGTATCTTGCCCAAGGACATTTTGACACGCAGACTGGAGGGTATCGACCACTACCTGCTCTACCTCCGAGCCACAGCTGCCCTCTGTACTTCTTGCCATGGTTCTGTTAGCTCCAGAATGTACAGCCCTACATCAGCATCAATGACAAAAGTTGTCCAACCAAGCAACTTTTTCCGTTGTGGAATGTTATCACAAGTCACACAGGCATCTGATACCTTGTTTGGTTGGCTACCTGATTACATGAGGTAATTCATAGTAGGTGTTCTGTTAAGTGTAGCTTCTTCCAGTCTGAGGTGAAATGATGCCCACAAATATTTTCTTGGTTCCTCCTTTTTTCAACAGAATATTAGCTTCTCTTTCTTACCCCTATATGGCCACATGTTTCTTCCTGATGTTTTTTTTGCTATGTATCATCTGGCTTTGATTTCCTCCTCCTTTTGAATGGATGTGAAGACTAATAGAGTGTTTCAATTAAATAACCTACATGTCAGACAATTATGATAGTCTTTGCTTATGAGTCCAACAGACAAACACCTCTCTTCAAGCAAGTTCATTTTCGCGCTGTGTGGTTTCTTCTTTTTCATTTTGGGACAAACTCCACTCTATACCCCCTTCACCCAGCAGAGAAAATTTGTTGGATGGCAAAATATTTTTACAACTTACCACACACGTACACACATACTATATATGCCCACATTCAATTGGTTAAAACAATTTAGATAGAAAATGGAGAGGGGCAAAATGTAAAGACATCTTCAGTTTCTTCAAAGGCATTCACACTGTTCCATCTTCATTGTAGACTGGCAAATGTTGAATGTGTCAAAGACGGAAAAAATATATTCACCCCTGCCTACTCTATACCTGGTCTAAAACGCATGCAATACTGAAATGAAATTAAAACATTTCCTCTCTTTTTGTGAGGCTCTCTGTCACAGCACTGCAGGTACACACACACACCAAGTTGTGCCCCTGCCCCCCCTCCTCCCACACCTGTAGTTCTACTGTACATGCTTGAAAGGAGAAAGGAAGAGGCTTAAAAACGCTAAAAGCACTGGCCACAGATGCAGCAAAGTGCTGTAAAAGCAGGTAAGACATTACAGTTTTTCTCAATTGCTAAAACACATTTTAATAAAACCTTGCTCCATTTTCTTGAAACATTAAACACAGAAGCTCAGCTTCAAGCACTATTTACAAAACCTCTGACTCCTCTTGCAAAATCTAACTTTCACCTCAAAACAATTTTACCTGTGCTTAAAACCAAACAGTGCTCTCAAACAGGGCCGCTGACAGGTTTGCCCCCCCCCCCCCCCCGGTCATATTGGTTCAGTATGACCAGGCCAGCTAGCTTAACCGAACTCCGCTAGCAAAACAAACACGTGCTTCAATGTTTGCTTCTGGTAATTGTCGCCTTTTGGTTACGTCATAAGTAGCGGCGCGAACTGCTGACGTATGTGAGTGTTGGAGGGGTGTCCCATTTCGTAGGGATTGCTTTTCAGCCCTACCCCTTGCCCCTCCAATTGACGGGGCAAGGGGTAGGGCTAAGGGGTAGGCGTAGGGGTAGAAAATAGAAATGGGATTAAGCCCAAGTCCTGCTTTCCTCATTGTCAGTCAATGGACAAGAACATGCTCTATGATTATGCTTGAATTTCATCGGATATTTCCACTCTTTGTCTTCCTCTTTGTCCTCTTCTTCTTTCTTGTCCTCCTCTTCCACCTTGTCTCTGTAGAGATGTTCAGTGCATTAACACATATGGTCAAGAGGTGGCGCTGGAGGTGGGTTGAGAAGGTTGTGGGGCATAGAAGAGGAGAGAGTAACTGTTGGAGAGACACGAGTAAAAGAAGTTGTATCGAGTAAACCTGGAGTCTCCGGAGTCTACTTTCATGCATAAATGTAGCATCCCCGGCTGAATGATGGTCATACTCTTTAACTGATGGTTCATATTGCTTTATTTTGTGAACCGTATTCAATTATGAACACACTGTAAGAGCTATGAAAAGGACAAAACAAAAATAAAGTTACTTTTCCGTATAGCAATAAACTTATAGCCTTACAAGATTTACTAAATGAAATTATGATTCTTTTAACTGCTACAATTACAGCAACAATCATGGGAAATCATATTTTAACCAAAGTTAATCAAAGATTACATAAGACACATAAACACATCTTGTTGCACTAACAGACCAATTAATATAGATCGGCACGATCGGTCAGCTAATGCTAATCACGCTAGCCAAAACACATCTGAAAAAGTATGTAACTCTCAAAAGCACCAAAACTCGGGGGGGACAAGATGGCGTCGTAGAGTAGGCATCGTTGCCGAGTGAGCTCCGGTGGCATTTGTCAGTTTATATTTCTATTTTACACATTTGAACGGTGAAAAGTGGGGAATTTTAGATGGGAGGTTTTCTAACATGAGTCTGGACGGTTATTTTTCAAAAGCCCCGGACAACATGCCCAGAAACACGAAAAATTCGTCGAAGAAAACTCCTGCTAATGTTGAAAACGAGGGGGAGCCAAGTGTCTCGTCTGGGATGCCGAGCGCGGATGCTAACTCCGGCTCTATGGAGTCAGATATTGTTCAAGCCCTGGACAGAATAACTGACAACCTTACTAAAGTAATCGACACCAAGATCTCTACGGTACTGGAAGCCATTAAAGAGCAGACCTCGCAGATACAGGCGGTCGTCGCCCGAGTGGGCGAAGCAGAGAAACGGATTGCTGATGTGGAGGCCGGTGAGGTTGGCGTATCTCGAGAAGCAAGTGCACGACATGCGGGAGCACATTGACAACCTCGACAACCGAGGTCACAGATGCAACATACGTATAGTCGGCTTGCCCGAAGGATCAGAAGGCTTGGATTCAGTGAAATTCTTTGAAAGGTGGATCCCTGAGTTCGTCCAAATGGATACGAAGGCGGGACGCCTGAAGCTTGATCGGGCTCACCGGTCCCTAGCACTAAAACCCGGCACCGGTCAACGTCCCAGGCCGCTGATAGTTAAGTTTCATAACTTCACTGATAAACAACGTGTGATGGAGGCAGCGCGTCGGCTCGGGTCCCGCCGGTCTAACAAGGAGGATACCACACATAAGGAACCCAGGATCTCCTTCTTTAATGACTATTCAGTTGAAGTGGTCCGGAGACGTAAAGCTTTCGATGACATAAAGGCGCGGCTGAGGAACATGAACATGGACTATGCATTGCTGTACCCGGCTACTCTGAAGGTGATGGTGAACGGGACTCAGAGGAGATTTGACACGCCGAAAGAAGCCGCTTCGCTTCTACATTCACTGGAGCGGAGGTCTGAAGACACTGCTTCTCAGTAACGTGTCTGCCAGAACGTGGCTTTATATTGCCTGATTTAATTCATACACGTTGCGTGAGTATGTTCTGATTGCTCCGTCTCGGCACATATATGTGTGTTCAGTGTTGGGAGTAACTCGTTACTAAAGTAACTAATTACTGTAATGCATTGCTTTTTGCGGTAACTCAGTAATGTAAGGCATTACAGGGGAAAAAATTGGTAATATTTACTCAGTACAAATGTCAGTAACGCGCGTTACAATGAATTTTTTTTATCCTGTAGAGATGTCTGTCCAGATGTTAACGTCCGCGCAAAATGATCCACTTCCTTTTCAATTAGAGGTTGGTCCGTCCGAGAGAGAAGCGTGAGATGCAGGGACGGATTGGCAATCTGGCATACCGGGCATTTGCCCGGTGGGCCGACGTGCTATTTGGGCCGATAAATCCTGATTTTTTTTTTTTTTTTTTAATATTGGTCTGACCGGCCCATAACGAGTAGATCACGCAGCCCAAACACACTGTTAAACAACCACTCTGTACGCTTTGGTCCCGCCTACAGGCACAAAAAAAAAGGCTGTGCAAGACTTTGTTTCCTTACCACCGGCCCTTACACGCTGACTGACAGGGGACCGGCACAATCACATCATGAAACACCTCCCCCCTTTGGCTTGATGCGCAGGTGTGCAGTTTATTAATGGGTGAAACGCTATCAGATAAAGATGGAGAGAAAACGCAAAGGTGGCGCAGAAAAACTCTGTGATAAAAAGAAACTTGTTCTTCGGGCAGATGCTGCTAAGTGTGTTATTATCACTGACATGTTTGCCACAGCAGGGCTTTATCAGCTCCCATCGCTGATGACAGTGGTGCCGGTGGCAGTGGCACTCAACATGTTGTTGAACCTGCGGTAAGCTGGACTACTGTCAGAACATGTATGAAATGCAACAAGTAGGTTAAAGCCACCCAACCCCTTAATGAGTATGATAAAACATACTGTGGCGTCCGGCCGGACGCGTCAGGAATAACGAGGCGTTATTTAGCAAACTGGCTTTTATTGCCAACAGTCTTGTTACAGAACTTGGTTATTGTAGGCCATAACCACGCCAAGAACACATAACAGGTCCCACTCTGCAGCCTCACTCGTGCCGTCTCTCTCCACACACGCTCACATACACGCGCTCTCCCTCACCTGCTCCCCCGCGCCCTTGCGCCTCATACAGGTGCATTTATGGACCATGGGAAACCACAGAACTCACATTGTAACACACAACACATTACTGCAGGGTCGCTACAATACATTGTAGGCTACACTGGCTGGAAGAGAAAATAAGCCTAGCTCAGTAGCCTACTTTTTATGTCTTTTATTCTAAATGAAATCGTCTTAATTGTGAGAAAACGTGTTCAAACGTGCCTCTGTTTTGTATATTTGGTAGTGCCATTTTTGTTTACATTTTTGTCCTGTATAACTGAGTTTTTATTTCTGGTCAAGAATGATTTAAGTTGTATTTTCCTCAAGGGTCAATAGGCCTAAGCACTTTCATGTTATTTCTAATGCTGTGTTTCGAAATGTGACTGGGTAGCCTCATAGAGCCTAGCTAAAGTCACTGTCAAGCTATGGTTTAAAAGGCTTGTGTTTTGTTTTTTTTTTATCTCAGGCTAGTATTGGCTTGTATTGGCTACGATTTCCCATAATGTGTATTTTTGTGTTTTTTTTATGAAGCATAAACTATGCTTACTGTTGCAAACTTCAAAATAATAAAGGCATGGAAATGCTAGTTTTGTATCCTGTACAATTAATTTCAGTTCAATTATTTTTAAAATGAATAGGCCTAAAGTTACAATATTTTTATCACAATTTGCCAGACTTTGACCTTTTGTCTGTTTTTGCAATTATTGTTCCTTGGATTGTGCCATGAGCCATGACTGTGGCTATGTGAGCTGAGAGCTACATTTAGATTGTCAAATCCATATTTACAGTTATTTTGATAAGTAACTTAAAAGTAATGTAATAGTAGTGTAATGCCTTATTTTTATAATACAGTAATATTGTAGTGTAATGCCTTACATTTTATAATACAGTAATATTGTAATGTAACGAATTACTTTGAAATGTCATTAACAAGTAATCAATAATGCATTACAGTTTTGAAGTAACTTGCCCAACACTGTGTGTGTTATATATTTGAACATGGGTTAATGTTATCAACACACCAAGTTATGGTCACTGTGAGCAACCTTGGTTTTTGTTTATTCTATGAGTGAGTGTCAGAGAAGACAGGGCACAGCCTCATTCATTTATTATTGACAGATCCGTTTCTTCTTTTTATTTTATTTTATGAGGCTCGTGCGGAGAGAGTGATGTGGAAGAGGTTTAAAAGGCCCTGCGGGTCAAGTGGCAGGGACAGCCCCCGTTGTATTTGGGCTTTTTTGTTTTTGTATGTTAGCTCCTGTTCAGAGTTGTTGTTTTCCCAGCTCAGTGACTGCTTTTACTGTATTATGCTCTTTCAGTTCGGTGCTCGGAGTGAGTTATGTCCCTCTCCTCCCACACCTCTTCCATCCTTGTACACAGCCTTGTCACCTCCCGTCTTGACTACTGCAATTCCCTCCTCTTCGGTCTCCCCCACAAATCCCTTCACAAGCTGCAACTGGTCCAAAACTCAGCTGCCCGCATCATTACCAGAACCCCTTCATTTCACCATATTACCCCTGTACTACAGCATCTTCACTGGCTCCCCATTAAGCACAGAATTCATTTTAAAGTACTCCTCCATACTTTTAAAGCCATCCACAATCTTGCCCCTCCTTACCTGTCTAATCTACTTCACACTGCTATTCCCTCTCGCTCCCTTCGTTCCTCCTCCTCCCTCCTCCTTACTGTCCCCACTGCCCGCCTCAGTACTATGGGGAGTAGAGCTTTCAGTTGCTCTGCTCCCTAACTCTGGAATGCATTACCCCCTGACATCCGCAATATTGACTCTTTACCCCTCTTCAAATCCAGATTAAAAACTCATTTGTTTCAGTTATCCTATGCACTTTGACTTTTCATAATTTCTTTGTTTTATACTATACAGCCTGTGCTTTTGATTGTGTTTTGCTTTTCTAATCTCTGTATTTCCATTGCTTTTTATCTTTGTATAGTGTCCTTGGGTGTTTTGAAAGGCGCTCTGAAATAAAATGCATTATTATTATTATTATTTAAACGTTATGACAAGTAATAAGCTACGCCTGTGTACATGGAACGTAAGAGGGGTCCATAGTCCTATTAAAAGAAGGAAAATACTCACCTTTCTGAAATAAGAATACATTGATATTGCGCTTCTGCAAGAAACACATCTGGATGATGTAGAACACCCGAAACTACAGCATGGTGGGATTGAACAGGTATTTTTCTCATTTACCTCGAGAAGTAGAGGAGTGGCAATTCTTGTGAGAAAGAATCTTCCTTTTTCAATAATAGACTGTGTTAAAGACAAATATGGGAGGTATGTGATAGTCAAGGGCAACTTACTAGGTACGGTTATTTCCATACTGAACGTCTATTATCCCCCAGCTCACCCGTCAGATTTTATAACTAAGGTATTCTTAGACTTTTCTGAGATCCCCTCAGATATTTCCATAGTGGGTGGGGATTTTAATTGTATACTGAATCCCCTTATTGACAGATTCCCCCACAAAGCTTCACCTCTTTCCTCTCAAGCTAAGTCACTCAATTCTATATGTGAAGATCTAGGATTTGTTGATGTATGGAGGACAATTTATCCTTTGGGTAAAGAATACACTTTTTTTTTCTGCACCCCATAGGTGTCATACTAGGATCGATTACTTTTTTTTTACCTGGGCTCTCCTTACATTCAGTTTTATCTTGTATAATAGGTAATATTGTCATCTCAGACCATGCCAATGTGGTGCTGGATCTCTCTCTTAAAGGTATAGGAAACAGAGTAAAATACTGGAGACTGAATACAACCATTTTAAAGGATCATGCTTTCGTATCATATCTTAACACTGAGTTTAGACATTTTCTTTCTATTAACTCACAGTCGACGGATAACCCTGCCCTCCTATGGGAAACTAGTAAGGCGTACATTAGAGGGATTTTTATTTCATTTTCAGCGAGCAAGCGGCGGCAGAAATTGAGAAAGCAAAATCTGTTAATGAATGAGCTTAAAGCAAAAGAGAGAGCCTATGTTGATTCTCCTACTCCTGTGTTACTGCAAGAAATATCGGCAGTCAGGTCAACCTTAGATAACCTCCTCACACAAGATGAGGAGTCCAAATTAAAATTTACTAGACAAAGATTTTATGAACATGGAAATAAACCTGGAAAATATTTGGCATACCTCACCAAAAAAAGATCAGAATCACAAGCCATTGCAGCTATTTGTGATGCTCAGAATAATCGTATATATGACAATAAGTCTATAAATGACGCCTTTAAAGAATTTTATTGTAGACTGTATGCATCTGAACAACCGCAGGATGCGCTGGATTTAATGGAGGATTTCTTTTCTCATCTTAATTTGCCTACTATATCAACAGAACAGCGGACCAATCTCAACGCCCCCATTTCCAGAAGTGAAGTATTGAGTGCTATAAAAACCTTACAGAACGAAAAAGCTCCTGGGCCTGATGGGTTTAGTAGTGAATTTTATAAAGAATTTCGTGATTTATTAGTAGACCCACTACTTGATATGCTGAACTACTCTTTTTTGCATAATAAATTGCCTCAGACTCTAAGAGAAGCAAATATTTGTCTCATTCTGAAAAAGGGGAAGTGCGCAGAGTCTTGCTCTTCATATAGACCAATAGCTCTTCTTAATGTAGACCGGAAGATACTGTCAAAAATCCTAGCTACTCGACTTGGAGGCCTTCTGCCTAAAATTATAAAAGAAGATCAAACAGGTTTTATAAAAGGTCGTAACTCCTGTAATAATGTCAGGCGCCTTCTTAATGTAATTCAAGCTTTCCAGCAAAGAGACATTGATGGTCTGGTGCTCTCTCTAGATGCTGAGAAAGCGTTTGACCGAGTAGAATGGGCTTATTTATTTTATGCTTTAAATAAATTTGGTCTCGGTGATAATTTCATTAGGTGGGTCCAAATTTTGTATGATAATCCTCAGGCGGCTATTTTGACTAATGGGCTTAGATCGGACGGGTTTCCATTGCACAGAGGAACGAGGCAAGGCTGCCCCTTGTCACCCCTCTTGTTTGCCATAGCCATCGAACCATTGGCGGAAGCCATAAGGGCGGCACCGGATATACGAGGTCTACTAGTGAATTATGAGCACAAGATTAGTCTGTATGCAGATGATGTTTTGATATTTATTTCCAATCCAGTCGTGTCAATTCCAGCTCTGCTTAACATTATTGACCTATTTAGTAAATTCTCTGGGTATAAAATTAATTTGACCAAGTCTGAAGCCATGCCACTTGGGAGTCCTAATTCGATACCGGCTGATTTACCTTCTTTTCCCTTTAAGTGGTCTCCTGCAGGCTTTGTATACCTAGGTATATTCATAACCCCTAAATTTAAGCAAATGTATAAGGCAAACTTTGTTCCCCTGTTCGAGAAGGTGAGGCAGGATTTGGAGCGGTGGAATTCTCTGCCTGTCTCCTGGCTAGGTCGCATATCCTTGGTTAAAATGAATATATTGCCGCGATTGTTGTATCCTGTTTAAATGATTCCGATCATATTTTCAAATAGGGTGATGAAAGACTTGAATGGCTGGCTAAGTTCCTTCATATGGAGCAAGCGCAGACCAAAACTTAAGATGGCCACTTTGCAGCTTCCAGGTTCTGTGGGGGGCCTAGACTTACCAAATGTCAGAACGTATCAGCTGTGTACTCACATGAGGTTTATTTATGACTGGATCGTAAATGCCCCAAACTCTATTTGGTTGGGAGTTGAAGCTTCCCTTTCAAAATATCCACTAAGGGACTTGCTGTTCTTTAAGAAGTCAAAAGATATCAGACTGAGTTGTAATAATCCGGTTACACTTAATACAATTAAGGCCTGGCGATTAGTATGTCGACTTGAGGGTAGGTCAAAGTTCATATCTATTTTCACCCCTATTGTGAATAATCCCGATTTCCAGCCTGGGATGTCTGATATTGGTTTCGAATGGTGGGGGGATAACGGTGTCCATAGACTGAGGGACTTACTCTCGGACAATGTGGTTCTTTCATTTGAACAAATGAGAGAGAAATATTCTATCCCCGGACATGACTTCTTTCGTTATTTACAGATAAGGCATTATATCTTGCACAGTACTACCTTAATTGAGAGCTATAAAAGTTCACCTGTTGAGAGAATATTATTTTTAACAGACAGCGAGGTATCTGTGAGTCTGTTTTATAAAGCTATGTATTTCTCACTCCCTGCTGGGTTACAGAGGCTTAAAGGCACATGGGAAAAGGAGCTGAACATTACAATTGATGAGGAGGAGTGGAAGGATGTCTGAAAACATGCTAAATCAATTTCAGTCTGCAATCGTGCTAAAGCCATACAATTCAAGGTTATACACAGAATGCACATATCTCCCAACCGCAGGCATCATTTCAATCCTACTCTCTCACCCATGTGCCTTAAATGCAAGATAGAAATTGGTACCCTAACTTATTGTTTTTGGTCATGTCTGAAACTGAAAATGTATTGGTGTAATGTGTTATCTGAACTAGAAAAGATATTCGGCTTAGACCTGGAGATGGACCCTGTGTCTCTCATACTGGGCCTCCCAAGCCGGCGCTTAACTTCTAAACATAATAGAAGGCTGTATTGTATTCTTACTTATGCAACAAGGAAGAATATTTTATTGCAGTGGATCAACGAAAAAGTACAAACTGTTAAAGGCTGGCAATGTGTGGTGTTCGATCTAGTGCCATTGGAGTATCTTACATGTATATTACATTCCAAAACGGACCAATTTTATAGAGTGTGGGTACCCTATTTGAACTATGTAGAGCCGAATGTTTCTAATATCATGCTGCAGGGGTTTTCTTGATTGCTCATACTGCACATTATTATTGTAACCCCCGAGTACTGTTTATATAGATCTGAGCTGGTGTTCTGTTTTTGTTTTTTGTTCCTTTTTCTTTTCGATTTGCTTTTATTTACTTGTTTGTTTTGTTTTTCATTACTGTGAATAATAGTGTCCTTCACATGTTAAATGAGTGAAAAATTAATAAAAATATTGTATAAAAAAAAAAAGCACCAAAACTCAAGCTAGACAGTAAACATCACATAAAGAGTAATAAAAACGAACCTTGTGCCTGAATCAGCCAGGTGCTAATTGACCTAATTTCCTTGTATTAGGCAGACACACTTAAGAAGTCCGGATGTTTTTATGTTTCAGCGCGACGCCTTCAAAATAAAATCCCCCATTTTAACGTTCGCTATACTTAAAGAAATAATAACTTTGCCTTCACCGAGAGCTCAGAAAATAAATAAGTAAGCACAACACATTTATAGAAATATATACTTAATCTAAAAATTCTGACCTCTATCTTGGCGAACAGAATACAAAAACATATCCGGAAATTAGTTAAATCTGACCAAACGGGATTCATAACTGGACGGCACGGCACCAATAATGTCAGACGAGCTCTGAATCTACAATCTATTGCTTCTGGTAGAAAGACTCCATCAATGCTTCTCAGCTTAGATGCTGAGAAGGCATTTGATAGACTGGACTGGACATTTCTGGAGCAAACAATGGCGCATATGGGCTTTAACGAAACCTTTTTGAGTTGGATTAAAGTGTTTTATATGAACCCGAGGTCAAGAGTCAGAGTTAACGGTCAATGCTCGGATTTCTTCGATCTGGGACGGGGGACTAGGCAGGGGGACGCACTCTCACCAGCCCTGTTCGCTCTTAGCATTGAACCTCTCGCAGAATTGATTAGAAGTAACACTCTTATACAAGGAATAAGGGATGAGAGTGGAAGTCAGCATAAAATAGCCCTATACGCGGACGACATATTATTTTTTATTGAAAACCCTGCCCACTCAGTCCCGGCTCTTTTACATACTCTTAACGAATATGGTCTAGTATCCGGTTATAAAGTTAACCAGAGTAAATCAGAAGCGATGATGGTGTCGGGGACATGGCCTAGCCAGCTTGAAGATATAGTGTCTTTTCGAAGAGCTAAAAAGGGTTTTAGATACTTAGGGGTCACACTCACTCCCCAGGTAACGCAACTATATCAGGCGAATTATAAAAAAATATTTGGAATATTTAGAAATGAAATAGCAAGATGGGATGTGCTGCCACTGTCCCTTTTGGGAAGGGTAGAAGCGGTTAAAATGAATCTGCTCCCCAGAATTCTGTTCCTGTTTCAGTCTCTTCCAGTCGGGATCCCGACATCAGCTTTCAATATGCTGGACAAGCTTATATCTAAATTCATATGGCAAAATAAGAGGCCAAGAGTGAGACTTAAAACACTCGTTCTTGGAAAGGACAGGGGCGGACTCAGCCTCCCCAATTTAAAATTTTATTTTTGGGCAGCACAACTAACAGCAGTGGTAGCTTGGATTAATAATGACATAGAATCAGGATGGGTGAACATAGAGCAGAATACAGTCCCAGCAATACCTTTATCCACCTTAGTGTTTCTGAACAAGCAGTCCCAGAAGAAATTCGAAATCAAAAATGTGTGGGTGAAACATACTTTAAAAGTTTGGTCAACAGTCCAAAAGAGAATTAGGGGGACAGCTGCCCTCTCAAGGGCTATGCAAATTGCTGGAAATCCGGATTTCCCCCCCTCAATAACATATATCACATATATCACATTTAAGAGATGGGCAGGCAGAGGTCTGAGGGTTGTAGACCAGTTGCTTTGTAACACTGGTGTGCGGCCATTCTCACGTCTCCAAGACGAATTCCTTCTACCCCAAAGTGATATGTTCCGGTATTTTCAGATAAGGAGCTACATTACAAACCACACAGATTGGAATGTAATTAGAAGAGCCCCAACAAACACAGAAACTTATTTTATTAATACAATTAAGCAGCGAGTACCGAAGAAAGGGTATGTTTCCCATATATATAGAAATCTGTTATTAGATATTCCAGACAATACTTTTTATATCAAAAACAAATGGGAGCTAGAGTTAAATATTATATTTGAGGATGGGGACTGGGAAACAGTGTGTACTGGATGTCATAAAGGTATTAATAGTGGCACGTGGAGGGAGTTTGATTGGAAGACAAAGACAAGGTTTTTTAGGACACCTTATGTGGTCTCTAAATTTGTAAATAATCCAGCTGCAATGTACTGTTGGAGAGGATGTGGACTGGTGGGCGACCACTCACACATATTCTGGGATTGCCCAGTGTTGCTTCCATTTTGGAAAGGGGTAAAGAGCGAGATAGATAATGTTCTCGGAATTAATATAGTGTTCGCCCCAAGTCTGTTTCTTTTCGATTTGGCTCCTGAAGGCGTGTACACTAGAGATCAAAAATACCTGTTACATATACTCCTGATGACTGCTAGGAAAATGGTGACAATAAAATGGATGAATCCACAGCCACCTACAGTGGCACAATGGAAACAGAAGCTGAGGGAGGTGTATGGAATGGAAGCGTTAACTGCTAAATTACAATTAAGATCGGATGTTTTCATGAGGAGGTGGCTACCTATAACAAGTTATTTCGCTAACTAAGGGGGATCCCACAGTATGCCGGAATGCCTTAACTGTCTAGGTATTTATTCATTATATTTCACCTACTTGTATTAATCAGGTGTTTTTTTTTCTTTTCTTTTTTTCCTTTCTTGGGCCCCAGTGTCTTTTATCCTTTTTGTTTCTCTCTCTGTTATTGGTTGTTTAGTTCTCTGTCTTAAGCGCTATCATACATAATTTGTGATGTTGTCAAGGAATGTTGGTGTTGTGTTCTGTATTAATAAATAAATAAAGTTCAAAAAAAGAAATATATACTTAAACCAAAGGTCATTTACAATAAACACTAACACAACATGGTGTCAGAAAGAGGCGAACCTACTGTGAGTATAAAGTGGGTACTAGCAGCGTTAGCTGAGTGAAGGGAGTCTGAGATAGTCCGGTGCATAGCGTCATTTTTGTCATTCGTTTACCTGGCCGACGCGCAAGCTAAGCTAGCCTACAGAGAGCACGTTGAACAGTGGACCCGCACCGGAGATTGGACGGAGACGGGACCCATGATGGATCAAATATTTTCGCACCTCCTGGCAACTTCAACTTTGAGCAGCCCAGCTCATGACCGAAATGGATAAGATGGTTCGAGAGGTTTAGACTGGCGTCAAGATTGAATGGACAAGATGGGGATTTCCAAGTCAACTCCCTCCTGTATATGATGGGCGATGACATTCTCAGTACCACTAACGGACCAACAGAAGACAGCCTATGCAGAGGTGACAAACCCCATTGATGAACATTTTGTTGGTAAACACAACAGAATTTATCTATTAAGTTTAATAGCAGACAACAACAACAGGGCGAGTCTGTGGAGAACTTTATCACAGATGTGCATAAACTGGCAGAGCACTGCAAATTTGGTGCATAATAAGAGACTGCATAGTGGTCGGGATAAGAGACTCCAGGCTGTCAGAGAGACTTCAGTTAGACCCAGACCTGACGCTGGCAAAAACAATAACCCAGGTCAGGCAGCAGAAGGATATAAAGACAGAACAACTGATACGAGGGACACACATACAGAAATTAAAGTTGCTAATGTGGATGCCATAAACACAAACATATATAGACAAGCTCCCCCACGCAGGCCAGAGCAGTCTACGTCCAAACCAAGCACTGCAAACAAGACATATTATAATGAGAACTTTAAAGGCGTGGCAAAACACCTCAACATCCCTGGAAACAGTCCTGGCGAGTGGTGACCAGACTGACCGGGTTGGTTTAAGAGTCCAACCTTAGATCAAGATTGGTCTGGGATCAATCTTAGATCAAAATTGATCTGGAATCAATTTGGGATTGGCAAGAGTCCGATCTCTGTACCTGGGGTACAAGTCTTTCTGGAGTGATTGAGACTTAAAATCGAATCACCCTTCTCCGGGGACGCTTATGAGAATAAAAGAGAGCTTTCACCCATTATTGGAAAATGGGAATAGGAAAGTCTAAGTTGCTGACTCCTCCAGGAGGCCCCATTGTCACCATTATTACCTCAAAATATGGTTCTGAATGTATTGATTGTCTTAATGTATGGACAAATGAATTTGGGTTCCCTAAAGGTCAGAAGGAATTACCAGAGAGAAAGAATAGTGAAAAACAGAAAATGAAGAAAACACAAGGTCCACCACCATGTGTTCGTTCACCTCCTACTGCACCCACTTCTATGTATCCTGTTACAGAACTGCAGGCCCTGAAGGTGAACCCTGACCTAGACTCCTGTCCCTTTCAACGAAGACCTGCCGTGTCCGGAGCAATGGGAGGATACGATGAGCCAGATCAACATGTGAAAGAAGAATATGGAGATGTCGTGTTGTCTGCATCACCGCCACCTTCCGCATCACCAGCATTCAAGTCATCAACACACACCATGCAGACCAGACAACAAGTCTCTAAGACTGACACACCGACTGCTTCGACCTTTCCCATGGTCGAGGTGGCTGGACCGGATGGTCCTATCCTCGTGCAACAGCAGCTGATGTAAGAGAGGTGGCAGAACACCTGCCAGATCCACGCAACTCAGAAATTAAATTTATTGAACAGTTTCTGAATTTTTGTCAAGAATTCCGACCTACAGGCGTTAAAATACGAAGGATTCTGGCAAAGAGACTTGGGCCAGGAGACCTGCTTAAAATCTCCCAAAGTATTCCCAGGTCTGAGTTGAAGATTGTTCACGTAGATTGGGCCCATGCTAAAAACATGGAGTATCGAGATGCGCTCCTTGAGCTAGGTGACGCACTGAGGAAAGCCTTTCCTCCTAAGGTTGATATGTCTAAAATAGCCAGCTGCAAACAAAAACCAGAAGAACAGGTCGATGACTATGTATCCAGATTGACTGCCATCTTTAACGAACATAGTGGGCTGGAGTAGCCAGGGCATATCGGTGCGCAGCCTGATGCATGGGAGAGCTACCTCTGCAATTCCATCCTCGCAAGTATGCTCCCTGAGTTACATGATATTGTTATCCGCACATATGTGGGGTGCAGAGTGCACCTGAATGATCTCAAGCGACATGCACGCCATGCACAACTGACTCAGCAACAGAAAAAGAAAGCCAAGCAGGAAAAGACTGAGAATGAACTGCTCATGGCAGCCCTCACTATGTATTCTGCATTGGCAACCATGCAGGGGCAGCATGGTCGAGGACGTGGCAGAGGCAGAGGCCGTGGATGTGGGGGAAAAGGATGTGGTAGAGGAGGCAGACGATGAGGTCAGCACGGACAAGGCTCTCAAGATCCCAACGCCTGTTATAGGTGTGGCGAAATTGGACACTGGTCTAGAGACTGTCCCATGAACGCTTCGGATGAACAGGCACGAGCATACCTGCCCTTCGTCCTGTCCCTGTCTGATTGATAGAACAGGAAGGCAGAACAGGGAAGTGAAACACACACACAGTCACATGCATGTTTACATAATGATGATAGCCAGGAGCACACATGTACATAATGCTATAAGATATCTTGAACAGAAAAACACACCACAGTTTGAAACTTATGTACAATATGCAGGTGATCCTAAAACTGTTTTTCCTTTATATGCGTTGACAATAGAAAGAACTGAAGTGATGTTTTTGGTAGATTCAGGAGCTACAAATTCTGTGATTATGGCTTCCACATTTTCACACACACCTGGCCAATCGATTAAAGAGAGAGTGACCGTTCCTCTGCGTTGTATTACACCAAAGGGGGGGCAAATAAAGCATGCATTCTTATTCTCACATCTCTGCCCTGTTAATCTGCTCGGCAGAGATCTCATCTGTAAATTGGGGATATGTTTGATATCAACTCCGGATGGGTTAAAGGTGAGTTCTCTCACCTCCCTGACAGGACTCGATGAATCATTGAAACCTGTTATGCATGATGCCTGACAACTGTTGTATGCATATCAGTGGAAGTTAGAGGCTTCTGCATCCACTGATCAGCTGATACAATAAATAAGAAAGCTTGTGTCTCCTACAGATACAGATTTTTTAACAATCAATGAATTACGTTGTACATCTCATGTGAATCTTGGCCCGGACTCTGACTATGAACACATATGGCTCTAGGTGACACAATAACGACTGACTACGGTCTCCCTTTTCTGGGATGACCACCGCGCAGCGCTTTCTGTTTGTTTGACTGAGAATCAGAAAAGACTTTTTGATGCAAACAATTGTTTTCCTCACGCGTCTTTTTCCAAACACGTGAAGGATAGGTGGGAAGATTTGGGGTTGTTTGTAGAAAGATATGTACATATTCAAATCAAATCAAATCAAATCAATTTTATTTGTATAGCCCAAAGTCACAAAGTACATTTGCCTCGGAGGGCTTTACAATCTGTACAGGGAGTGACACCCTCTGTCCTTAGACCCTCGGTTCGAGTGAGGAAAAACTTACCCACAAAAAACCCTTTTAACAGGGAAAAAATGTGGAAGAAACCTCAGGAAGAGCCACAGAGGAGGGATCCCTCTCCCAGGACGGACAGACGTGCAATGGATGTCACGTGTACAGGACAATCAACACAAACATTTTGTACAATTACAATGACTGACTATCCTGGTGAACCAGTAGCCTGTAAAGAACAGGCTACTGGTTCACTGCCCTTTCACGCCTCTCTTGCAGGCGTGGTTTAGTCAAAAAATGCTTGCACGTGGTTGGAGCAACCTCATATGAATGACATGACACTTCGACCACTCACGTTGAAGTTTTGTGACGTAGGACGTGTCGTCACGTAAGCGCCGCCAAAGTTCCTCGCACGCCGCCATTACTGTTGTGATTGAGGGAGGGGGAAGGCACAGCCGAACACTGGGGGAGGGTGTTCAAATCCCTCCCTACGATCCTGATTCGTCGTGCTGCCCCGGCTACTTTCTGGACGGAGGAGGAGAGCGAAACCAACGCTGCACCAGAAGGTTGTGCAGCCCAGTGCCCTGGGCGTCAACACATAGCTTCTGGTTCACCAGGAAAATGACTGACAGAATGACAATGAATCACAATAAATGATAAAGTGACCACAGTAGCAGATATGGTAGTAGAGAGAGAGAGAGAGAGAGAGAGAGGAAGAGTGGGAGAGAGAGAGAGAGAGAGAGAGAGAGAGAGAGACAGAGAGAGAGACAGAGTAGGAGGGAGGGTTTTCAGTAAGGGAGATGTGACTACATCTTTAACCAATACCGTGCCTGGCTAGGCATAACCCTGGGGAGTCCCCCGGCAGTCTAATCCTATGGCAGCATAACTAAGGGATGACCTGAGCCAGCCCTAACTATAAGCTTTATCAAAAAGGAAAGTCTTAAGTCTACTCTTAAAAGTGTTGACTGTGTCTGCCTCCCGAACCTAGATTAGGTAGTTTGTTCCACAGAAGAGGAGCCTGATAGCTGAAAGCTCTGGCTCCCAATCTACTTTTGGAGACTATAGGAACCACAAGGAACCCAGCGTCCTGAGAGCGCAGTGTTTTAGAGGGGTAGTAAGGTACTATGAGCTCTTTTAGATATGATGGTGCCTGACCATGAAGAGCTTTGTAAATAAGGAGGAGAATTTAAATTCTATTCTAGATTTAATAGGTAGCCAATGCAAGGAAGCCAAAATGGGAGAGATGTGATCTCTGATTTTGGTTCCTGTCAGAACACGTGCAGCAGCATTCTGAATTAACTGTAAAGTCCTAAGAGACTTATTAGAGCAGCCTGATAACAAAGAGTTACAATAGTTCAGCCTTGAAGTAACAAATGCGTGGACTAGTTTTTCTGCATCCGCTTGAGAGACAATGCGTCTCATTTTAGCGATGTAAGTGGAAGAATGCAGTCCTCGAAATTTGTTTTACATGAACATTAAAGCACAAATCCTGATCAAAAACAACTCCAAGATTCTTTACAGTGGAGCTGGAGGCCAGGGTGATCCCATCTAAAGTAACTAAGTCTCTAGAAAGAGAGTTTCTGAGGTGCTTGGGTCCAATTACAAGAACTTCAGTTTTGTCTGAATTTAACATCAGAAAATTATAGGTCATCCAATTTTTTATATCCTTAAGGCATGCTTGGAGTTTAGTTAACTGACTGGTTGCATCAGGCTTGATCGATAAATATAATTGGGTGTCGTCAGCATAACAATGAAAATTGATAGAGTGATTCCTAATAATGTTCCCTAAAGGAAGCATATATAAACTGAATAGAAGTGGTCCTAGTACAGAACCTTGTGGGACTCCATGACAAACTTTGGTATGCATGGAGGATTCATCATTGACGTGAACAAACTGAGATCGATCTAAAAAATAAGATTTAAACCAGCTTAGGGCGGTTCCTTTGATGCCAGTTTGATCTTCCAGATCCAAGAATTTGATGGTCAATGGTGTCAAATGCAGCACTAAGATCTAACAGGACAAGTACAGAGATGAGTCCTTTGTCTGATGCCATTAGGAGGTCATTTGTAACCTTGACTAATGCGGTCTCTGTGCTATGATGCACTCTAAATCCTGACTGAAATTCCTCAAATAGACTATTGTTATGGAGAAAGTTACACAGCTGATTAGCTACAGCTTTCTCAAGTATCTTAGAGACAAAGGGAAGGTTTGATATCGGTCTGTAGTTGGCTAAAACCTCTGGGTCTAGAGTGGGCTTTTTAAGAAGAGGTTTAATTACAGCTACCTTAAAGGACTGTGGTACATGTCCTGATAATAAAGACAGATTAATTGTATCCAATAACGAATGACTAACTAGAGGTAAAACATCCTTGAGCAGCCTGGTTGGGATGGGGTCTAAGAGACAGGTTGAAGGCTTAGCTGCAGAAATGATTAAAGTTATTTGATGAAGGTCGATGGGAGAAAAACAGTCTAAATACATATCAGGTTTTACAGCTGTTTTCAAACTTGCTGTATCAGAATGCAGATCAATGGCTGTTGAGGGCAGAAGGTGATTTTGTCTCTAATAGTTATAATCTTATCATTAAAGAAGCTCATGAAGTCATTGCTACGTATACCTAAGGGAATAGATGGTTCAGTAGAGCTGTGATTCTCTGTTAGCCTGGCTACAGTGCTGAAGAGAAACCTGGGGTTGTTCTTATTCTCCTCAATTAAAGAAGAGTAGTAGGCTGCTCTGGCATTACGGAAAGCCTTCCTGTATGTTCTGAGATTATCTTGCCAGACTAGATGAGATTCTTCCAGTTTAGTGGCACGCCATTTGCGTTCAGATTTACGTGCTTCTTGTTTTAATTTACGAGTCTGCTGGCTATACCATGGTGCTAGCCTTCTTTGTCTAATTGTCTTCTTTTTCAGAGGTGCAATAGAGTCTAGAGTTGTCCGTAATGAGCCTGTAATACTATCAACAAGATGATCTATTTGTGAGGGGCTAAAGGAAGCAGACAAGTCCTCTGTTACAGTTAGACATGGCATTGAGTTCAATACTGAAGGAATCGTTTCCTTAAATTTGGCTACAGCACTATCAGATAAACATCTGCTGTAGAAGTTTCTACACAAAGGCTTATAGTCCAATAGTATGAACTCAAAGGTTATTAAAAAATGGTCAGACAGAAGAGGATTCTGTGGAAAGACTATTAGATTATCAATTTCAATGCCATATGAAAGAACAAGATCAAGAGTGTGGTTCAGACAATGAGTCGGTTTATTTACACTTTGACAAAAGCCAATTGAGTCTAATAGAGAGATAAACGCAGTACTAAGACTATCATTGTGGTTGTCCACATGAATGTTAAAATCACCTACAATAATTACTTTATCTGTTTTAAGGATCAAGCCTGATGCAAATTCTGCAAATTCAGATAAAAATTCAGAATAAGGACCTCGAGCTCGATATACTGTAACAAATAAAATTGGCTGCGAAGTTTTCCAGGTTGGGTGAGTGAGGCTACAGATATAGCGACTTAAAATTTCCCGTGTTTCCGTGACAGGGCCGTGACTGGTCCTTCACAGGTCCTTGAACGGTCCTTGGCTGGTTCGTGACCGAAATGTAATCCCCCGCGATGACGTAGTCAGTGAGGCCCTGACTGGGAACGCCCCTAAGCAGTCTGTGTGAAAACCAGCTGCAATGCCTCATTTGTCCACGGGGAGGAGTAGTGATGTTCCGCTCTCACCTTAGTCTGTCTAAACCAGTGTTTCTCAAACTTTTTCAGACCAAGGACCACTTTGTCAAAAAAATTTTTTTCAGGGACCACCTGACCCCGTCTTCAGCCACCTATCCATCATTGTTTCCCATCCTCTCCGTGCCTTGTTTTAGTTAAAGTTCACAGCTTTTGCTGCTCTTTTCCTTGCTTTCTTTTCCTTACTTACTGACGTGACAGCGGAATGATTTTGTCTATAGGAGACGCCGTGGTTGCTTAGGCAACAATTTGGGCACTGCTAATTCAGATTTATCTTCATATATCCATTATACATATTTAAAAAAATATTTGTCTGCATTTTTGTTCAGAGAACAAATTCGCTTTACACTTCAAATAATGTTAGGTAGGACTAGGGCTGATATGGCCTGTAACCAATATCTCGATATTTTTAAGTTATAACGCGATACACGATATATATTTCGATATTTTTGTTCTTGTTGTTTTGTATTGTTTATTTCTAATAAATATTGTCATTATTTCCATGATAGCATTGTAATTGCTCAAAATCAACGTAGAACAGTAGATTTACACTTGCTGTGAGACACACCTCTTTTATAGCATTTTAACACTTGTCATATTTTTTATGAATTTTTAATACATTTCATGATGTAAATATGAGCTTTAAAGCTCAATAGCTTCCAGGTCCTGTGACCTATTGGCTCAAAATCAGTGTAGAACAGTCGAGCTACACCTGCTATACGACACACACTCTTTTTTATAGCATTTTAACACTTGTCATATTTTTTATGAATTTTTAATATATTTCATAATGTACATATGAGCATTGAAGCAGTGCAGAATAATACTTGGCATATGAGACACTTTTTTAAATCAAATTTTAACCATTCTTCATATTTTATAAATAAACGTTTAATACATTTAACACCCACGTTTTATTTTGAAAACCGAAAGTGTCCACACGCTGCAGTAAGCTAGCGCTGACTTTCCAGTTTTTTAAAAGTGTTTGCCATAAAGTCGGCAGTAAGGGCGCACTTGAAAATATTGGAGCAGCTGACGTGACCACGCGAAAACGAGAGACGGCGTGACCGCAGCTGTTTTTCTTCAGAACCAAGTCGTCCGTCTCCATCTTCAATTACCTCACTTGGACTCTTGGCTTCACCTCTCCTCACTTGATACAGAAAGTACGCATGCGCGCAGGGGATGTTTCTGGGTGGGCGGGGCAGTGTGCTGCGTGCTGTGAGCAGCAGGAGTGAGTGACAGGCGAATCCCCGGAGAATTAAATGCCGACGGCTTAAAACATTTACGTGACAAGTACTCGATGGTCGCGATATAGTCATTTCATACATCTCACGTAGAACAAGCCGCGATATATCGAGTATCCCTAGGTAGGACTCCACAAACTTGTGTGGGAAATTCGAATATTTTAAGAGATCCTCTCACGGACCACTTGAGGTCGCTCGCGGACCACTAGTGGTCCGCGGACCACACTTTGAGTAACACTGGTCTAAACTAAGACACATCTAACAGACACGCTGGGGTGAGCTGGTGACCCGATCAGCTGAGACAGAGCACAATCATGGATGTGTTTAGTGGTGCAAAGGATCATCATGATCCGTTCATATCGCCCCCCACAGCACCAAGTATTCCGCGGATTGGTTGATGGGGAAAAAACTGTTGTGATAAGATAACACTGAGGCACCGCTGCAGCCACAACTCCATGTCACGCACAACAACATCATGCCAACATAAACTTGTTATTAAAGAAAACTCCGCCCGTAACAGTTTTTTTTTTTTATATCTGTGTGATGCTTTCTGAAGCCTGCAGTATGAAACACGTTCGATTTCTGAGTATTCCTCTGAACGCCATAGTGGACATATTGATAGTACAGTACAGTATACGGTACAGTATGATGGATACTGATGTCCAGCTGTGGCTTTCACTACATGCAGATTAAGAGGGAGCGACAGAGAGAGAGAGTGCGCGAGAGGAGAGCTTCAGTAATTATGTACAGTGAGGACAGAATAACCTAGATGTTGTTGATTTGGTAAACAGTTAACCAATAATAAATAAAATATATAATAACATTAATGTGACTTGTCGAAAGCTGGGCGCAGAGGAGACCACCGGGCTCTGGCTCTGTCCAGCATGAACTAAAACACAGCACGGACACTTCAGAAACTGGCGATTAACAGCCCTTTGTTATGTAGGTATCAACCTTTTGTTTGCACCTGATGGGCCCTTTTCCCCCACTTGTTTGACTTATTTCACACTTGATTCACCCGTAATTGTTTCCATTTCTATACTGTACAGTACGAGCTGCATTTTCCCCGCTCTGATTTGTGACAACGGGGGGTGTGTGGGGGGGGGGGGGTGTTGATACCTACAGTACATAACAAAGGGCTTCCAAAGGGCTGTTAATCAACAGGTATTCTCCCTCTTTAAATAGCGTCTCACAACGATCAAACTGTGATCAAGTATTCAAATATTGTTATGTAGGTATTTAGGGTATGCTTTAGGCCAGGTAAACCCCTCAAACACATCATAAGCATTCTCCTTGCTCAACCTTTTGTTTGCACCTGATGGGCTTTTTTTCCCCCCAGTGTCACACAAATCAGAGCGGAAAATGCAGCTCGTAATGTATGAGTACTGTGAACTAGACAGTAGCCTTGTAATTGGAGTGTGCTCATGAACATGAATGGCTCCTTTTAATTTTTGTTCGCTCCAGTAATTATGTAAAGACTAGTGGTGGCCATAGATACTGTAATGCGCCAAAGCGCAATCGAGCAGTTTTGAGAATAGATTAATGGAGATATTTTTTTATCGCCCGATAAGTCTCACGTTAACGCCGATAACGGCTCACCACTAGTGAAGACAGAACAGCCTAGATGTTGTTGATTTGGTGAAAGCTGACATGTTAGATATAAACACCTTAAATTTAATTTAATAAATGAATTTTATGAATGAATTCAATTTAATTCATGAACACGCTCAAATCATACGGCTACTGTATAGTGTGCAGTACTCAAACCAGCTGCATTTACCGCTCTGTGATCTGTGACACTGGGAGACCAAAAAGCCCATTACTGTAAGCTCAAACGAAAGGTTGAGCAACGAGAATGCTACAGTAATGGGTGTAAGCTACGTCATCTCCAGGTAGAACAACTTTTAAGAACTCTGTGCGAGAAGCGCCATCACCTGGTCATACCCTGTAATTACATAAATGGGTGGAGTTACAGTAAAAAATAGACACGCCCAGGAGAAGGAGGGGGGTCTCTCCTTTCACGGTACTTAGCAGGCAGCCGGCTGGAACTCAGCTGGAAGACGGCTGCCATTCAGCTGGCGTTCAGCTTGAAGGGGAAATTTTAAGTCGCTACTACTGTAAGAACAAGGCTTTCAAATGAATTATAATTTAGTTTAGGTTTAGGATTTATTAATAAACTTGAGTCAGATATGGCTCCAACTCCACCACCTCAACCAGTACCTTGAGGAACATGAGTATTATAATGACTCAGAGGAGTGGATTCATTCAAGCTAACATATTGATCCTCCTGCAGCCAGGTTTCAGTGAGACAGAACAACCAATATCATAATCAGATATTAACTCATTGACTAAGACAGCTTTAGATGACAAAAACCTGATATTCAGGAGTCCACATTTAATTCTCTTATTTTGGACTGTTGGAGATGCTGATTTAATTTGTATTAAGTTTTTATGATGAACTACTCTTCTGTTTGTTTTATCTTTAAATAATGTAGGTGGACGGGGGATAGACAAAGTCTCTATACTAAAGGACTGGGTGGGCAGCTGTTCTAATGGAGGCGCAGAGAAGCGTGTAAGACTGCAGCTCTGCTTCCTGGTCTCAACTCTGGGTTGTCGACATGGTTTTGGTCAGCTAATAAACTTGGCCATATTTCTAGATATGAGAGCTGCTCCATCCAAAGTGGGATAGATGCCGTCTCTCCTTATCAGACCAGGTTTTCCCCAGAAAGGTGTTCAATTATATATGAAGCCCACATTGTTTGCTGGACATCACCTCGACAGCCAGCGGTGAAATGACGACATGCGGCTAAACATGTCATCACTGGTCACATTGGGGAAGGGACCAGAGAAAACTAAGGAGTCCAACATCGTTTTGGCGTATTCACACACCAATGAAACATTAATTTTAGTGACCTCCGATTGGCGTAACCGGGTGTCATTAACGCCGACGTGAATAACAATCTTACTGTATTTACGCTTATCTTTAGCCAGCAGTTTGAAAAAAGATTCGATGTCGCCAGCTCTGGCCCCTGGGGTGCATTTAACTATGGCCCCCGGTATCGCTAACTTCACGTTTCGGACTATGGAGCTGCCAATGACCAGAGTTGGCCTCTCTCCTGTCGCTGAGCGGGGAAAATCAGTTTGAAACGTGAAGTGGTTGGTGGTGTACCGTGGGCTTCAGTTTGGGGTTATGCCTCCTTCGTACAGTCACCCAGCCTCCCGGCTGCTCGGGAACTACTGGGGGACGGCTAACTGAAGCTACCCGTGGCGGTACCGAACCGGCTACCGGGGACTGGCTAACTATCTAAGCTACTGACTCTTCGGTGGTGCGGTACCGTGCCTCTAACTCACTGACCCTTGCCTCCAGAGCTACAAATAAACTACATTTATTACAAGTGTCGTTATCACTAAAGGAAGTCAAGGAGTAACTAACCATGTGGCACACGGGACAGGAGAGAGCAGGAGAGGAGAGAGGAAGAGAGGAGAGAGACGCCATTGCTATAGCTAGGCTAGTTAGTGTGGCTAACAGAAACTGGTGAAACTAGCAGATTGTGTTTACTTGAGTTAAGAGACCTGTTTGTGCACTGACAGAACAAGTCAAAGGATAGTGCAGAGACTTTGTGACTTTGGGCTATACAAATAAAATTGAATTGAATTGAATTGAATAAGTAGATAGTCGCTGATGTGAGAAATATACGGAAATCTGTTCAGGTGAGCAGAGCAGAGAGCACTGTAGCAACAACACCGATACCGGAAGTGACACAATACGTTACCGCAAAGCACGTCGTCGTCGTCATGAAAGGTGTGATCGAGATCGCATGCCAATGCTAACATGCTAATGTTAACATGCCAATGCTAACATGGTAATGCTAACTGCTAGTGCATCAACGTTAACATGCTAATGCTAACATGGTAATGCTAACATGCTAATGTTAACGTGGTAATGCTAACTGCTAGCGCATCAGTGTTAACATGTTAATGCTAACATGCTAATGTTAACATGCTAATGTTAACATGCTAATGCTAACTGCTAGCACATCACCGCTAACATGCTAATGGTAATTCAATTCAATTCAATTCAATTTTATTTGTATAGCCCAAAGTCACAAAGTACATTTGCCTCGGAGGGCTTTACAATCTGTACAGGGAGTGACACCCTCTGTCCTTAGACCCTCGGTTCGAGTGAGGAAAAACTTGCCCACAAAAAACCTTTTAACAGGGAAAAAATGTGGAAGAAACCTCAGGAAGAGCCACAGAGGAGGGATCCCTCTCCCAGGACGGACAGACGTGCAATGGATGTCACGTGTACAGGACAATCAACATAAACATTTTGTACATTTACAATGACTGACAGAATGACAATGAATGATAAAGTGACCACAGTAGCAGATATAGTAGTAATAATGACAGTGGTAATATGTGTAGTGGGCGTCGTCCAGGATCACAGCAGCAGCCACGATCCACGAAAAACCTGCTGGACGACAGAGCACAGAAACTCTGGGGAAGTTAATTGCTAATGTTGACATGGTAATGTTAATTGGCAGCGCCTCAGAGCTAAAATGTTAACATGCTATCGCTAACATGCTGATGTTAATTGCTAGCACGTGAGCACTAGCTGCTCCTGTGTCTAAATAAACATGTTAAACATGACTATTTGAGGTGGCCTTTTTGAATACAGACCCCCAGCAACAGCCCACTCGTCACTCTCAAAATTTCTTTCCTAGTACTGAATTTTCTGAGCAGTGTCAGTAATAATGCATGGGGACGACGGGGCCAGAGTCACGCACACTCAAAATTTCTTTAGAAATTTTCTAGTTTCTATTATGATTTGAACAGAAACTGCACAATTATGGTATGGTTTAACATAATCGATTATTAATAAGCACCATGATTGGAGTTGGAGTTTATTCGGAGTTAAAACGTATCAATCAAGTTGAAACGTGTGTTATTCAAGTTTGATGAAGATTGTACTAAACCAAAATAGTATGATGATTGTTACAATACTTATTTAAAACACTTTTTCTTTGCAGTAGAGAGAACCTATATCCTATGACAATTTAAGTAAAAGGTTACTTTTTTAAATGAAGTTGAAGCTAAACTTTAACAGTATAATCCTTGAAGAGGGAGAGCAGAGATGTTTTGTTTTGGCTTTATTATCTGCACTTCCTCGTCACTAAGGTCTGTGTAAGGCTCTCCCTCTCTGGGTCTGGCTCCTTCTGCTTCTAACTCTGACTCATTAGACTGTCTGCTGTCTTCCTTCTCCTGCTTGTGCATAATCTTGACTTTCGTTTCTAATTCACTACTGTAGCTGTTAGTAGGAAAAATCATCCTCTGCCTTAGTTTGTTGTATGCTTGGTTGTTCATCTACAGTATGTCAGCATTGCAAAAGGGCCTCGTATTTGAAAGTTGCGGAACGACGTAAAGCGTTTTTTCATTGTTTTGTTGTTCCGGCAGTGTTTTCCCGACCTCGGCTAAAATATTCAACAAACCATGGGGAGCAGGAATCTTGGCTTGGTGCTTTGCCAAGCCACATAGCTTTTGCATAATTGTCCAAATTATCAACATGTTGTTGCTTCATCTTAGCCATTTCTAAAGCTCTAGTTTGCAGCTTTTAGTACAGGCAAGACAGGCACTGACACATTTGGCACTTAGATCAATTACCTTTTTAAGTCACTGGATTCAAACTCGCAGCTTTTGTCACTCACTCTCACACCACATATATTACAGGCCACAATCAACCACACTTGCATACATTCTCGGATGCATCTGGAATCCCAGGATGGATTTCTAACATTAGGGTTAACATTTATCTCAGCCATTTGCAGCTTTTCTTTCTCAAATGTTCCCTCATACGGCCACATGCCATTTATATATTTACACAAAAGAGAAGTGAACGGAGACACAAAATCCCATCCTTTCAGTCTACCGACAATTTCAACTGGAAACCTTAAAGCCTTAAACTGTGATGCCTGGTCAGATGTGTGTGTGTGTGTGTGTGTTTGTTTTAGCACACTGCTTATCATTGACAGGTTGACCATCTAATTTCACATTGGTTGTTTTTTTACAGAAAAATATTTTGTCTTTGACTTAGCTTTGCTGAGTCAGTTTGCTAGTTTTCAGATTTGTCTACTGTTTTGGACAGATTGTTACCTATGCTCGCTTGCACATTAAGACTTTACACATATAAACAGATTTCAATCCACAATACAGCAGCATCAAAGGTCTGTTTCCACACCTTTCTAACTACAGCAGTGGTGATCTGATCTAAAAGGACGAAAAATTTAGTTCTTTTTCGCCCCCAGTGTATACACATTTAAAATCAACATTTCCCAAAGGACACAGAGCAGATGATCTCCGATCTTGGTTTTAAACAAGGGTGTATTTAAACTCCCCCAAAAACCTCAGGTGGGTCTCTCTGTGCCGAGTGCAGCCCGAAGCTGCCCCGGAAACCAAAACAGCCAAGTAATGGCAACGCGGAGGGTCATAAACATGCCCCACTTTAGATCCACACACTGTACACTGCTCTGTAATCTTTTTTTTTTGTTACAGCTTCTTATATTTTAGGGTTTTTTTTACACCACTGTCAGCTTTCCTAATTTCTCACTTTAAATCAATATGCCGAATTGAACATCTACCTTGGATGTTTGTATGACACATACGTTTCCAGGACATTGTCCCCAAGACACTGAAGCTCCTGACCCCCCTGGTGGGTCTTAGATGTTTTTATATTCCAGGCAAATTAAATGAGCACATAGTTTTTTATGATTTCGTCAAAGCCAGACATGGTATGGCATAGTAATAAAACTTTGCGCTTACCACGTCTTTGTCCTTTTGAAATCCTGTAAGTGATGCCAATTGTTGTGGAGAAATTGCTGAAGTCAAAGGTCAATGGTGAGGTCAGGAAGGAAGAAAGTGTGCTGATGTCTTATGCTGTATTATTTATTGACGCTTGGCCAAGGAGAATTAGAGACACTCTCAAAGTTCATCAGAAGTGCCTGAGTTGGTCTCACATTCCGCCCAACTCATCCTGGTGGATAGACTTTAAACCCCAAGATAACACCACATATACTAAACGCCCAGAATTAATCAAAGAGAATGTTTTTACTCATGAAGGTGTTATTGTCAGCATATTCTAGTCTGGAAACACTGTTGTCTGTTTATACAGACTTGAACATCAATGGCAAGCTATCTATTTTGCCAGGAAGGCAGCAATAGGTCTCTTCGACCCTGGCCACCACAGTGTTTAGATAGACTGGCACCTACTGTTCCCAATCAAAGCCAAACAACTTATACTGCTGAGGACCTCAAGGCCCACACGTGAGTAAGGATAGAAAATTCCATAACAAATATTTTACAAATAATTCAACTTTTTCTAGAATTTTTTTCCTATTTAAATACATTGTACAACCTTCAGATCTTTCCACAAACCTTCTATACTTTAACCTACTACTACTGCACACACACACACACACACACAAACACATTTTTCTCCATTTAAATACATTGTATTTTTTACAATATTTAACATTTTTCTACAATTCTACCTTTTCATACAAATTTCTACAGTATTACACAAGATTGTACCACAACGATTCTACTCTTTTCAGCTCATTTCGTGGGGCTTCGTACATGGGCCAGTGGCAGAGGGCCCCCACACCGCACTTTCCAAAGGAAATGCAGTTTTGTAGTTATTTTTCTTTTTCTGTACATTTTTTGGTACCTAACTACTCCCATACATTTTGTCCAACAAACAGAAACATTTTATCATCAGATGCAGGTCATTCAGGACAATGGAGCTACACATAATTTAAATCTCTACTATTAATACTGTACAAATATTTTCTACAATTAACCTTGTACTTAAATTTTAAAAATATTTTACTGTTAAAATATCAAAGCTTAAAGTTAAGCAGGTTTTTACTTGACATCTGCGTCTATAATGGGTGTGGATTGCACTTGCTGGAGTGAGTGATGTCGGCGCTAGA